>JAHLJT010009355.1:127101596-127552068 GCA_031308135.1 Acheta domesticus
TTAGCGAGGAGTGCTGCGAGGTTTACAACAAAGAGTGTGGCGTGGAAATTGGCTACTGCGAGGCAGGAGAGTGGCCGAAGTTGTAGGCCAGGAATGTGGCGAAGAATGTGTCGTGAGGAAAGTGGCGAGGAGTGTGGCTTGTGGGTGGCTGAAGAGTGTCCAAAAGAATAGCGAGGCGAGTGGCGAGGCGAGTGGCGAGGCGAGTGGCGAGGCGAGTGGCGAGGCGAGTGGCGAGGCGAGTGGCGAGGCGAGTGGCGAGGCGAGTGGCGAGGCGAGTGGCGAGGCGAGTGGCGAGGCGAGTGGCGAGGCGAGTGGCGAGGCGAGTGGCGAGGCGAGTGGCGAGGCGAGTGGCGAGGCGAGTGGCGAGGCGAGTGACATCGGGGGTGGAGTGTTCGATGATGGCGGAAGCAGGGGTGAGGCCGCTTCGGCAGCAGCCAGAGAGTATTAGCGGGGGAGGGTCTGGGTGATGGCGGGGCGGAGGCGGCTGCAGGGGAGGAATGGCGGTGGCGGCGGCGGCTGTCAGGGGGCATTAATTTTCGCTCGACGGCCGCAGCGGGCGGCGACAGTCCCCTCCCCATGCTTCCCCGACCTCCTGTGCTCCTCCATCATTCCCCTCCAGCTTGCTGCCGAAGCGGGCCTTCACCTCCCGTCGCCGCTCGCTGTGACTTCTGGCCCCCCTCACCGCCCACGGTGATCGAACGTTATTGTGTCGCTTTTAAAGATGGTCCACTGCGCACAGAGTCACTCATGGGCATGGACGTGCGAATGCGCATAACAACTTGCGCAGGCAGTTGGAAGAACGGACGATCTCTCATACACAGTTTTGCCCTAGTATAAGATAATTAATTGTGCTTAGAACTTACCCATGTTAAGTAGATAATGAAAATACACATATTCATATCGATTTTGGTACACTCAGAATTTGTTACAATGGTAAATATTATTTTGTTCAATTTTTCTTAAATGACATTATATTTTTAACTCAGACCCGCTATTGATCACGTACGTGGGTAACTCATGACAAATTATAAATAAAATACTTATCCGATTAAACTGAAGAGTAGTGATGGATTTATTTATTTTTGTTTCATAAACTCGGATTAATTTAATAGTAACATATATTTTCACACATTTAAGGCTAGTCACTAAACCACATCACTTCGTAAAAAAGAAAAAACATAATGGCGCTCCTTCCAGCAATGGACATAAGAACTTGTGTGACAATTCATTTACGGTAGTTAACCCCCCTTCCCATTTACCCTTTGGTTCATTAAGAAGTCGTTGTGACATTTTAAAGGATATTGCCAGTTCGATTGAATAGGTATCTACCTACTCATTTCGAAGGAAAGATAAAGAATTTTTTTAAAATTGTGCTATTATATAAGTTATGTTATTTTTATACTACTTTATGAGCTTTTAGAGGCACCCTTACTTACGGAACATTTTACACACTACGAAACAATTGCGTATCGTTAGTTTTTATGGAAACCTTGTCGTGTGATTTATTATTTTGCTCGTGAGAAAAATATCACGTTTCTAGGCCTATTCTGCAACATACGCTACTTCGTGAGACAAATGCGTAAATAGAATGACAATGAAAATTTTGTTGTAAAAGACAAATAAAAAGCACATAATACCAAGGAATTTTCAGTAAACCTACTTTATATGTCACGAGTCTGGAATCGCAAGTAAATTTAGAATTCATCTATCGTCTTGCGAATTAAGACGGAGACTCGGTTGCATGCTCCTTGGCAGCGTCTTCCTCTTGAGATGTCAGCATCGAGAGTTTAAAAAACACACCTCTATCTGACCGTAACACTTCTCCAGCCTCCTGTGTTTCAATGACCCCTCCACTCCCCCTTGCAGTCAGCGACTGCTGCTGAGGTCGTGTCCGGAGAGAGGAAACCGGGTATCTTGTCACGCCCCCTGGCGTTTCTACGCTTGTCATCGACCACGATAGTGTCTACACCCTTTCGCTCCTTCCGCGCCTCTTCACGTCCTATCTCCGCGCCGCTCTCTGCACCCTCGCCCCACCCCCACCGCCCCTCACCCCCGCGCAGTCCCTCCCATCCCCGCCCCGCCACCGCCCCGCCCCCACCCGCCCCTTCCCGCCCCTCCCCCTCCCCCGCTTCGCCACCGACCCGCCTCGACCCCGCCCCGACCCCGCCCCGACCTGCCCTGCCCCGCCCCGCCCCCACCCTGCCCCTTCCCTCGCCACCCCCGCGCAACCTCCGTGTCGCCTCGGGATCCCCTGCGCCAGTCCGCACCTGTTCCATGCACATCCCTGCCGGATTTTTGCTGCGCTCTCTAGATCTTGTTACGATTTCTGTTAGTCCTGGAGTCGTGGGTAAAACGTCATGAAAATTTAACAAAATGTGACTTATCAGTCTTACTCAAAATTGTAGCGAATACAATCTAAACAAAATACTCTTTGAAACGTTAGAATATCTTTTGTAAAGGAAGATCGTGGGAGAGATCGAGGGTTAAAGATGAGTTTCATCTTACAATATGAAATAAGTGCATAATTGCTTAATGATCATTCACGCAATAGTTCTATTACTTAAGTAACACGTTTCATTGCATTTTTTTGCATTGAACGTAGAAAAATTCTCCTTGAACATTTTCAGTCATAAGTCAGTTGTAAGTCATTGTCTTTATATCCATATCGGCCAGGGGCTCAGCATCCTTATTTTCCGTGGTTCCCACACGTTCACCCATCCAGGAATTTGCAGTGTCTTAAGCTGCTGAAGTCCATGACTTAATGGAGCTCGTCGGTTAAGAAGTATGGCTCCACTAGTAGGCACATTTATCTTTACATTTACCTTTGCATCAATTATATCGTTACATATTCTTTATATTTGATTTTATAACAATCCGCGAGCCCGAGATTAGAATAATCACGTTGAAATCTTAAAAACGCTTTCGCATTCTACATAGGACATATACGAAGGGTGGTCGTGGAGTGGCGCGGTCGTGGGATGGCGTAATTGTTTTATTGCTAAGACGCCCATGCAAAGCTCGACCACACGCTCTAAACTTCAATTCGTAAGAATAAAGTTCAGATTTCTTTTTCAGATTCGGTGGAAGGGTTATATCTCTCACCAAAATCTGCAAAATATTATCAACATTATTTCAATAGAAACCGCACCCACGAATATACGCAGGCCATAGAGAAGAGCGCCAGTGTGCGGACTTAAGAAATACAATTCATGGTGGCCGAAACAAAACAATAGAAGTTCAAATGTTCGTAGCAGAGGCTAGTTTCTGCCCGGGTAGCCCCCAATGGGGCTCTCGGCTTGGTCGTGTCAGGATACTCAGGGTTTATTGAGAAGGGACTTTGTGAATGGTGCTAATAGACTGCGGTTCCAATCTGGAAAGTTAGATGTTCCGAGCTGGCGGTGCGGTCCCACCCAAGTTCAGTAGGGGGGTCGTTCTGAATGAGCATTGGGTTCCTACACGTTCTCATGCTTATCAGAGTGTTTCTTTATCTTTTTATGTTAATTGAGAGCTACGGTTTAATATTTATTTTAATTTTTATATGCATTTTATATATGTGTACTACATTGATTCGCGTGCAATTTGAACAATATATATACACTTAAATTCACTCTTATGAGCTTTAATGAGCTTTCAAAATTTCTTATTTTAAAACGTTATTTTAATTTACTCAGGACTTGCTCAGACAAAACGTTAATGTCAATCGTTTGTTACACATTATCAATTTCCTTCATTTCACAGGACGTTGCATTAGAACTGTGAATGATTATTTACTAACTACTCAATTATCAGATACGAAACTCGTTGTTTTGGAGGACGTCGGTCCTGCGTACCAGTTGTAAAATAATACACATGTAGACATGCACGTTTTAGGCTCCTCATTACATTGTCAAAGAATAGAAAAACTTTAACAATTTCTCATAACTCTTGCAATGCTGCGATAACACTAAATGAAAAGCACACTAAGTAAGCGAAGCTGCATGACTGTTACAGTAAAGAAAATGTAATTAGTATAAACATTGCAGAATGTACTGAAGCCTACGAGGCACAAATGAATAATTATTATAAACACATGTCTAGACTTTTCAAACCAGACCAGACCACACTCATAGTAAAACTGCTCCTCCTTTTTACACATTTGTCTCGTAGAGGGTCTAAATGCACACACAAAAATGCCCTTCGCTGACGGCAAATGTTCACGGGCTGGAATTAGCTCGCCGTGGTCAGCGATGTAATATTGCTGCACGCCACTCCCTGCGCATTCTCCCTGCCGCCTTGTCGTCCACGCTCTCCCCGCCGGCCCCGCCTCTCTCCACGACGCCCCGTGATCTCTCCCGGCGAGTGGAAGGAGGGGGGGCAGCCGGGCAGGCGGGCGGTGGGGAGAGAGGGGCGGCGACGGTGGTGGTGGCGTCGGCGGCAACGTGAGGTGGTCTGGCTTCAGCCGCGCGACGGACGAGGGCGCTCCATGCGTAGAGACGCAGGGGAACAATGATTAATTAATTAATTAATTTTTTTAAGTGGGACGCGCGAATTTTGTGTTCGCGCCCCCATAACAAACTGGTGCAGCATGGAACTCCCATAATTTGGCGGGAAGACCACAAAGAGCGCCCAGCCGGGCGAAATTCACTGCAAACTTTATCCGCGCCGAGAAAATGTGCTAACAGCATCCATTAATCTTGTACATATCGTAGGCCGCAATTATTTCCACTGAAATTTAGAAAACAGGAGCACAGTCATTCAAAAGGGTGAAGAAATACACTTGCGTCGATTGCACGTAAGAGCTAATATGAGGTGGTTCATTACACATATATTATTTTGCAAGCACTTCACCTGAAATTTTGAAAGGTGTTAAGGATATCTAACAAAAATCTATCATATGGAAATAACAGTTGATATTGCAAACAAATTTTTGAAATAATGATTATAATATTAACAATATTAATAACAGATTGAATATTCATTAATCTCAAACTAGTAACAGCTCGTCTACTTTTTGGTTGAACCTGATTTTTTAAAAAATAAAGGAAATTACGTTGGAAAAAAGAGAAAGCATATGGTCTGCAATATTACAATGCTGATAATCTGCTTCTGAAATGGATATTTGTCTGTGTAAATTTTCAGTAATTAGTGGTTGTGATTTACCAGTATTTGAAGTGGAAATTCAGTAATTCAGGTATCGCCATGATATTTTAGAATTCATTACAAGATAAAAATAAAGAGAGATAGGAATTCGATATTTAGACATCTATGATTTAGATGTTTAAACATCACTATAAATGGTCTTTATTATATCGAAATATTTCGTACCTCAGAAATTACTTGATAATACGATGACTGCTTTAAGGTGCATAGGGATTTCTGCAAGAGTCTCAGTTAATTCCATTCTTATACTTCAAATTTGAGAACTTATAATTAAATTAATTAAATTTGACCGGATGAAATGAGTTATTATTCCCCTTTCCCACAATATAACTTTAAGAAATGAAGAATGTTCTAAAATGTAAAATTGATAAATAAATTTTAAAAATCCCCAAGACACAGATATTTCATTTTGCCTATATTACTAATGCTTCAATCTTTCAAGCGACTAGGTAGCACCCTTAACGTAACACCAAACAATTTCAAAAACAAAAATTGGAACATTCACTTGACCGCGAAGGGCAGTCAACGAATAACTGGCTGCGAAATCTCCAACCAATCGCCACTCCATTTCATTTTGTTCCCGCCGCTAACCGCGCCGTGGCCGCCCTCACCTCCACTTTCACTGCCCCCCGCTCGCGCCTCTGCCCCCCCCGGTGCCCCCCCCCCCACGGTTTGTGCCATCACTTTTATGATGTCAGTGATTGCACTTACTGGTTTGATCAACGGGTTACTGTATTAACATGTAATATAAATTAGATAAAAATGATATTTCGTCCACAGTAAGAGCTCGACACCCAATTCATGTGAAAGCTAATTTACTATTCATAATATATCATATTTATTAGCTTGAAAATAATACATTATGCTATCCTTCTCTCAGTATGCATTTGTTGGCGACGTCATTTGATGTCAATACTGAAATCGCATACACTTTTATCAATATATCCTCTTTCGCTGCCTTCACTTCCGTTGCCACGTTGCCGCCTTACTGCTCTAGTCACCTAAGTTTAAGCTCTAAGTACAATTTTTGAACAATTTCACTGGTACATACATTCATACTGGACAAATAGTGTTTTCGTTTTTTTGTGTTGGTTGGTAAATGCCATTGTCAATAATTTGAGAATTACTTCAATAGTGGTAATTGACACACTTCGTTTTGCTGCATAAAGCAAATCTCCACCCGTAACACCTCGGTTTGATGAATTAAGAAATTGCCTTTATGAAATCACCTCGCTTTTCTGAAGATAAAATTGAACCAGAATATTTAATCTTAAGATTGTTCATTTAAATAGAGGTAAGTTGAGGTCGTGGGGTCTTTTTTTTTTAACTGCTAGAATCGCGCCAAGAGGGAAGACCACGGAAAGGCTGCAAACCCATTTTCAAGCTTCAAAATTAACGTGCATAATTGTAACTAGGGTTCATGTTTCGAAACTAGGGACACACCCTAGTTACGTAAGTTGGTTTCAATAAAAATATTTTGTTTCTGAGTAGACTTCGTAATTGATACTTCCTGAGACAAACTCATTAATCGTACAAGGTGAATTCCACGCGACAAAAATTTAAAAACTGCCTGATCGGGAGGTCCAGTTCGGGTGATCGAGATCGGGTGATCGAGTGACCAGAGGATCGGGTGATTAGAGGACGGGGTGATCGGAGGATGGGGTGATCGGAGGATGGGTGATCGGAGGATGGGGTGATCGGAGGATGGGGTGATCGGAGGATGGGGTGATCGGAGGATGGGGTGATCGGAGGATGGGGTGATCGGAAGATCAGGTGATCGGAGGATCGGGTGATCGGGAGGTCCCAGGGTTCCAGTCCCGACAGTGACAGGATTTGCGACACTGACTAAATAACTCGGGCGCATTCAGCCGCCACCCGGAGGACAATTCTAGCGAGATGTTGCTCTCATCCGTAGTTTTCTGTGATTTCTCCGCTCAATACCAATCCAATGCCGGAGCAGTATCCTACAAACGGACCATGGACCGCACGCGTTTTTTCTTCTTCTTCCTTGTCCTATCCTAATCCCTTAGTTACACCCATACTTACATGCACTACACTATCGCAAATGTTGGGAGACCAGTCGCGAGCTTACAGCTTATCCTGGTTGGAGCGGTGCCCCGCTGGTGGGTGATGCCTGGTTGGGTGAAACGGGGTTGGCTCTAGATCTCATCCAGCTGGGGAAAAACACCGCCACTTCCCAATTTGATAAAAATCATGCACTAAACTTACGGAACTAATGATCATAGCAATTGACGCGCCCGGAATCACTAATAAACCTATCAAAACCATACTGCCGGCATCACGTATGTCGTCCCCTCCTGCACACCGTCCCCGCGCCGCCGCCTGACGTGAATGGTATCGCCGGGGGCTATCGGACTCCAAACGCAGAGCGGCGTTTGCGTCCATGTTAAATCGCCCCGCCTCGCCGTTTCGCGCCCACCCCGCTGGTGAATTCCGGGATTGGATTTTTTATTTGAATTAACGCGTTCTAAGCGACACTCGGGAGCGCGGAGGGCGGCCCGAAATGAGTTTTATAGGAATCTGTAAATTGCTGGTTCAAATAAACTCATGCGCTTCATGGAGATGGTCGCGTCAGTCGCTTACGATTTTCTGCCCTTTAATTTGCTGAACAGGCGTTCTCTTCTCTAAAACGGTCAGTAGAGTGGATCAATTACAGTCACCTAATTCCTAGGATCACCTCGTATTGTATAGAATTCCCAGAATCTCACGCAATTAATTTAACAACAGAAAAGCATTGTGTCGATGTTTCCATGTTAAGGAGCATGTGTTAACAATGTCCAGGAACAATGTTTATTACTCAGAAATAATTTTTGTGTTTCAGGGAAAATATAATATTTACCTAAATAAAACATTGTACACGAAATTAAGAGTGGTTTTTATGTTAATTGATTTGAGTTTATAAACTAAGTTGGGATTTATAACTTTAAAGTTCAGACGTTCCAATATTCACCATTGCTTTTCATAGAAACAATTAACAATAATCCTAGAAAAATTACGCGAAGTACTAAACTGATGTTTCAACGTTTGTTTATCACAAATTGTATCATATTCTCTTTTCATTTACAAATAGTTTCATATTCTCTTTACGAACGTTTGCGTTTTTATAAAAATAAATCCTTTTTTTTAAACGACTGTTCTTTATTAAATTTTCCTTTTTAGATGATTGATGTATTTTCCGTGAGCATTTCCTTTATTTCTCCTCTCTTGGTCAGTTTATAACAAATTCCACAACTCTTTATTTGTGACCTATATTCGCAAACCACATTTTGTCGTCGCCATCCGACGGCAGTGCAATCACAAAAGTCCGACCCAGGGCAGCCCCGGGCGCGAAACAAATGGCACGTTTCGCGCGGGCACAAAGGTAACTGGAAAATGGGAAGGGCACGTGCTCTGCGATCTGCGTACCCTGACCGCGTTAAAATATTGTCCAAATGGATTCCGTACAGGTAGATGGCAACACGTTGATAAAAGTACAAGAGACGGTGAAAACGGAGCTCATCAGGACGCGCAGAGAGACATGCGTGGTCGATGGTTGAGGCTGATGAGAATTCAAGGCAAGTACAGAGTTTAAAAAAATCTGTTTACGATCGACTGTACATATTTGGAAGACGTACGTCTACGTAGGTATGTACTAATAGATAGTATAGATTTATTACTAATTCTGCAATTAATTTTGAGGACTTGGTGGCAGAATACACTAATTTAACATTACATAACTTAACAATTTTACAAAAATTTCAAACTTTACAAATGAACGTGAACATTTCACGGTGCGAGCTTCCGTAGCACCCCACTTCACCACACTTCACTTCACCGCACTGCGCATAAATAATAACAATAATAAATAATAATAATAATAATAATAATAATAATAATAATAATAATAATGATAAAACTTACTTTATATAACAGACTTACGTGGGCAATTTAGTAGTTTTGACAAATTTAGAATAATATACTATTTTTACTTTCTTTATGAAAAGTTTAGTTGTAATTTTAATTTTGATTAGTACGACGCCCGAAATCATGTGCACTCTCAGGAGATTGTAAAGCAAGTGCTGCTGTGTTGGGGAACAAATAGTAATGAATCCACTCTCACCGTCGATAAACAATCAGGTTATCAATACTTTTCATATTAACAATGAATTTTATCAGTATCTTCAATTGATTCTTAAATTGGATGGCGAGGACGGCGAGGACGGCGAGGGCGGCGAGGACGGCGAGGACGGCGAGGACGGCGAGGACGGCGAGGACGGCGAGGACGGCGGAGGCGGCGTGGGCAGCGGGGGCGGCGGGGGCGGCGTGGGCGTGGGCAGCGGGGCGGTGGGCGGCGGGGCGGAGGGGGCGGTGGGGGCGATGAGGGCGATGGGGGTGGCGCGGGGGCGAAGGTGCATAATTAAATTCGCCGTGGGCCGCCGCGAGGCCGTGCTAATGACCAAGCGGCGTTGGGCGGACGCGCCTGCCGCAGGCGCAACTAAACGGCTGGGACCCGCGCCAGTTCGGGTGGAACAGGCATGTGGTTCTCCGATCTGGTTAGCATGACAAACATACCCGCAAATGTAGGGATAGTGAATCATTTCATTCAGTTCGATTCATCGGTACTCTGTAATGAACGATCTGTAACGCACGTCCATAATTCGCATAAAAGAGTATTGCCTAAACTGTGATTCTCTGTCAAGTTCCACAATGCACATCTAGTGCATTATTTGGTTCATAGTTCATTTCCTCGAAACTGCAACGAACGTGCATCCGCAATTAGTAGTATTACCTGAAAGAGTATTCCCTGAACATTATTACCCCAAATTATGCCACAATGCAGGTCTAGTACATAAGTTTAAAGTTCTAATCCACTGACTGCAATTAACAATCCAATGTACATCCGTTATTCATTCAAAAAATAGTTTTGAGAGCTGTGATATCCACATTTGGCTATATAACATGAAGACTAATTCCTTTCTGGAGACTACCGCATTTATACGATTTTTTCACATAGTAACGAATTTATTGCATAATTGTTCTGAACTTGTTTCTGTTTGTTCTCTACTTCAGTACAAGCTAGTCCGATTGCGCCGTTCAAGAAATCACCATATTATCTATAATATTGCAAACACACAATGTTAATTAATTATATTTTTCCTAGTATTATAAATTATTGTAAAGCAACTACGAGTCAACATTTAATTTTCTATCACAGCCTTCACACAATACAACATACAGAGCACGGTATTGCGTAACTTACTGTAGACACGATGCAGAATATTGTAAAACACCCGGTCAGCAGATGGACGTTTTAGTACCAATGTCAGTTCATTTCGCGTTCTCAGTAATTAGTTCTATTTTTTTTTTAAAAAAAGGATAAATAAATACGCGAATAAAGCTTGCAATAGTTTTATCTGCTGAGTTCGAAACATTAATTTCCTGTTAATATAAATAAACTCAACACATATAATTACAATTCAATATAAATATTGAAACTTGTTAACCTAATAATAAGTAAACCACACTTACAGTTCAGTTGGAAACATGAATTAGTAATTATTTTAATATAAATTAATTTTTACAACAATTGGCATATTTAGCTATACGTACTCTTATCTTTGCGTTCTTTCTCGCTCACCAATTTTCTCGGTCCTCGCATCTTAACTCTGACGATAAATACAAGTGTTTGAAAGTAACCGGAAGTAAAATTGTGAGGATGTAAATCCAAACTGAATCACAATCGTACTTGTTAAGAACATCAGAGTTTATTTTCAGATCAGAGAGTAGATGATTTCCAAAGTTTATCTTTTTTCTCCCTCGTAATGGATATTTGTTATTTTACATCACAAACACACACGATTTTGTAAGTGTAATTGCATTCGTTTTCAAAGTTATTTGCTTCCGTTGAAATAGAAAAAATTGTGTTCCTGTTTATTTAATTTACTTTTATAAAGAATAATATCAATGAAAATTAATTTATCTTACATTTTTATTCAATACTAGAGATGTGTAAATGAAATACTATGCATTATTCTGAAAGTAAAACGTCACCGAAGAGTCTTGTTAGTAAATAAAAATAATCATAACTGCTCTAGTTTCTTTTAAGAAGAACAGTCGCACCGCCTTCTTTCTCTCCGTCCACCTCTCATTTCTGTCCTTTCCAACATCTAGTCGTACATCCTTGCTGAGTACCTTTTCACTGCATCTCTAAACATTTCATTCAGAAAGCATAATCTGATGGAAGAATATGCCTCCGCGATGGAACTACTGTGTAGTAAATCTGGTTTTAAGGTTCTAAAACATGTTTCTTGGTTATGCACTACGGTAATGTGTGTTGCTGCATAACGTTTGTTGCCTGTTGCATGCGTACCTATTTCCCTCTGAAGCCATACTCTTAGAACTTGCATTTTTTCGAATTAAATCTGATGCAGAAGTGGGTGATAATCTTCATCTATCAGAAGAATTCTTTGGGTTTTTTACGTCAATGTTTTCTAATAAATGATGAAAAACAGTCATCTTTCCTTCGGGTAATATATATGTATACTGAAACACGTTACTGTACATGTAGAAGGTGTTAGTGAGCTTTTTTTTTGCCGCGAAGTGCTTCAAGACGGAGTGGATGGGATGAAACATGGCGTATCCAGTTGAAGTTGGTCATGGAATGGGTAGGTGAGGGGTCCGATCGCAATCCTCGCCCTGGGGTCCGCCCCCTGACCCAGCTGCCCGGGGCGAGAGCTCCCCCTCGACCACCCATCGAAATTGGGGGTGTTAGTGGAGGGCAACGATCAGCCAGGGGCGAGGGGCGGTGCCCTAGGGACGCCGGGGGGATATCCAGACGGGGGCACTCTGTCGGGATCGTGGAATCCCTTGGAACACCAAACACACGCCACGCACTTTTATAACCTTCAAAGCCGATACGTTCGTCTACATTTATGTAACGGCAATATGAGTTTAATGACACTATTTCTATTCAAAAGTCACTTTTAATTATTATTATTATTATTATTATTATTATTTTACTTTTCTCAAATTCTTCGTAGTGTGGAGTGACCCAATTTGAGAAGGTGTGATTTCCGCAATTTGGCAATACTGATGGGATTTATTCTAGAGCGTGATGGGGTCTAGCCCTCCATCTGACTGAAGGTGGATTGGGGTCAGGTGTGGCATAACGAATCTGGGCGGAGTGGAGTTGCGTTTTCGATGCTTGAATAATGCTGCTCAAGGATTCGTCTGGAGATAACCCGAGGAAACCAAGGAACTGACTCATTAGAGAAGCAGCACTTTAAAATTCTCATTTGGCTCTGGGAACATGGGCCTTTCGCCTACCGAAATTTCGCCTCTGTCGTGTCTCGAACGTAGAACACCCTGCCTGCGAAATTTCAGTTGTGATATTGCAATTATTTCATATATTAACTAGCACGGTCATTTTTCGACATTTTATCTAAAGTGGTTACCTAAAGGTTCCAAATTTTCATAATTTAATCTATTCTTTCCGGTGAAAAACCGTAGTTTGTCGATTCCATCTCTATTAATAGTTCTAAATTTTTCTATTTTTTCTATACTATATTTATATTCTATACTATTATTTCTAATTTTTTCCATACTATATGTAAAAACTTGAAAATTAGTAAAAACTATTAATGCAAAAATTATTGATGAAACTGAACGTTAATTGAAAAATGAACTGCCGGTAGACACTCAACCAACAATTTTCAGTGCACCAGTTCATTACGGCTTTGCCTCTCTCAGTAAATGCCGACTTTCCAAATCTATTCGCCAAATTACGTTAGTGAACCGCAACCGCAAAGTGTGTGTTCCATGCGACCCGTGGCATTGCACGCCAAGTGCCGCCTCAACAGCTGCTCGCGTCTGCCCTCCACCGCCGCCTGCAAACACACTCCGCTCAGACGAAGTACTCCGCGTGGCTGCCCCGCTCTTCCTCCGGGGAATGCACTGCACATAGCTCCAGCGTTCTGCACAGCGCGCTGGTGGCCTGGGAGATCTCCCGCAGGTCGCCTACGCAAGGACGAGAGGTGTCCGCGAATGAGAAGAGATGAAAGACGTCACTTTATCCCCGTGGCATTTACAATCAGTTCGGAATTGGAAACACAGAGAGGGAATGAAGATTGCAGTATCATTGTGTGGTTCTAGAGTTAATTTTGTAGTAAACTGTTTGTACTGTACTAAACGTACGATAAAGGACGCAGGGCCCTATTGGCAGAACTGTTTTATTGACCTTGTAGCACATTCAGAAAAGAAACCAACTCCACGATCATTTTTTGTTACATATAATTGAAGAGGTATTTTTCAAATTTGACATTCGATTTAATTCCTCTTACTCGATAATTAATTGCACGAACTTCACTTGTACGTTGAATTGCATCATGGACACATTTGATTGTCACATTTTCTGTGTAGCGTGTTAATATACTTACGTGTTATTATAATTCCGTTGCCATATATCTCAATGAAGCCTGAGTAGACATTATTATTATTATTATTCCAATTGACTGACGGTGGATCCCGCAAAGACCATACGAGAATGTACTGGCCTGTCTGCCGATTTCCAACCAACCGAGCACGCGCCTCTCTATTTTCCCAATATCAGCGCGTCCCTCGAACTGTCAGCCGCGCGGCAGCGGATATTAATTGATCTTTACACTCGCCTGTGCGTCAGTTAGCCGTGATCCCTGCCACTTGCAGGGCGCGCGCAGCATGACCGCCCTACCCCGCCCCACCCCACGCCACCCCTGCGGTCTCGCCGTCCCCAGTCCTCTCAGGCCATTTCGACCACCCACAACCAAACTTCCCCACCTACACACCGCTATCTCACTAACGCCCTTCCTCCAAAGCCTCCCCAAACGTCCCGCCGCCAGCATCGAGCCTCTAACCAGCAATTCATCCACCCGCCATCTACGGTCCCGCCATCGACGGCCCCGCCATCTACTGCCCCGCCATCTACGGCTCCGCCATCTACGGCTCCGCCATCTACGGCTCCGCCATCTACGGCTCCGCCATCTACGGCTCCGCCATCTACGGCTCCGCCATCTACGGCTCCGCCATCTATGGCCCCGCCATCTATGGCCCCGCCATCTATGGCCCCGCCATCTATGGCCCCGCCATCTAAGGCCCCGCCATCTACGGTCCCGTCATCTACGGCCCCGCCATCTACGGCCCCGCCATCTACGGCCCCGCCATGTACGGCTCCGCCATCTACGCCCCCGCCATCTACGGCCCCACCATCTACGACCCCGCCATCTACGCCCCCGCCATCTAAGGCCCCGCCATCAACGGCTTCGGCATGGCTCGCCATCAACGGCGGCGCATCTACGGCTCCGCCATTTACGGCACCGCAATCTACGGCCCCGCCATCTATTCCCCTGCCATCTACTCCCCTGCCATCTACGCCCCCGCCATCTTTGCTTCTTCGTCAACGCTGCCGCTACCAATGCCCTGCCACAAAATACCAGCGACTAAAGCCATGACACTTAATACCTCCATCAAGAAGTCATCTTTATTATCAAAATCCCTATATAGATTTCCCAACAATTCCCCGCCACCCACGTTCCCAACACCAACACGGACTCACCGCATTCCCTCCGTTACCAATGGATATCCAGCCTCGCAACCCATTCCCTGTATTCATGCTCCTCGTTGCAACCGCTCACATTGCGATATCGCACATCAGCATCTCTGCGAGCGCTACCTCTGTCCGCTGCCAAGCCCCAACCACCCGTTCCGCGCCACCACCACCACCCCGCCTCCACCCCGCCGCCACCCGTCCCCCATGCCGCCTCCGCAACCACCATTAACCCACCCGCCCGCCTCACCGACCCGCGGGTTCCCTCTCGTTCCGCCAGTGGCGCTGCTGGCGCGGCCGCCAACAAGCTCGGATTACGAGCTACGCGGCGGTGGCGGCGGTGGCGGCGGCGGCAGGCTGTTAATAAAGAGATATTAGCGTGGACGCGGTGGAGCTCTGCGATTCAACGCGTCGGCGCCGCGCGGTTTTCGGCTGGCGTCACCCGCGCCTCACAGCGAGAGGACGAACGGCACACGCCCGGGTGAGGCACGAACACGGGCGCGCGGCAAAAGGTCACGCGTTCGCACTTCAGGGCCGCAGCACGCGCGAGTCGGAAGAAAAGAGAGGGGGACGATGGGACACACGTCCCTCAAAACCCACATTTTTACAAAATTCATGACAGTGAACTGTATAACACTTCTTTTTTGCAAATTTCACAGTGCTATATTGACAATTATTATTTCAAAAATATATGCATATCTAAGTTTATGTAAGCTTATGATAATGTATGTGTATATCTATGCAAGTATACTATGTGTAACTAAGTGTTTGGTTCTTTATGTAAATGTAGGCATGTAGAGTAAGTAGGGAAAGTGTGTGATCGGTTATATGTGAACATGTGAGTGAGCTTTCATGTATAAGAATGTGCATGTATGTATGTATGTATGTATGTATGTATGTATGTATGTATGTATGTATGTATGTATGTAGGTGTATGTATGTATGTGTGTATGTACGTGTACATTTTTAAATGTATTATTAATGTTAACAGTTGGTTTTGCAAGGATCTCTAGAAGAAGCTATTGTATTGTTCCATCCTTTGACGTAGTAGTTGTTGCAATTTCTTTTATTTTTTTAAAATTGTTTTTGAATTGTAAATGTCGATGTATTGTAAAGCTGTAGACTTATAGTTATCACCTGCGAATCAGCCAATAGTAGCCAAATAAATATATTATTATATTGTAACATTAATAAAAGCACGAAAATCATAGTCCATTATTTCTCTATGGTGAAAGACAGCTAATAGATAACTAGGAGCAAAATAAGCAAATGCGATATTTTAAGGCTTGTAGTAGCTTGCTAAAAATTCAGATACATCTGTGAATGCAACAAAGGAAACAAAATATTTTCGTCTGACCACATCTGAATCTGAACATCTGAATGTATCAGTCATTTGTACACTTGAATTCAAATGAAATTAAATACAGTGTATGACACACGTGGTGAAAGTAAATTTATTTTGCTCGTAGAATTGCACCATTCGGCCCATCTGCCTCGTATCGCAAGATTTCCTACTCCCAAAATAAAATGTCACTTTTACTATCCGCATCGTAAATAACTATTTTATTCATGTTTGAATACAACTTATTTTTGAAACATTTTACTAAATCAATAAATATCATGTTAAAACATTGGGCTTGCCTGTAAAAAAATCATGGGGGGTGACGATTGTGTAAGGAAGTGACAAATGAAAAAAAATATATAAAAAAAACAGAATTAAATTTTATCGTTGAAAATGTGTAAACACGTAAACAATGGGGAGTGAAATTAAGCTTCGGCAGAGACTAACTTAATTTATGAATTAAAAATATAATATTTGAAATTACAGCCACTTAAAAACATAAATGTTTATATTTTTAAAATAATTCAGAATCAAGGACAGGAGACCTGAGGTAAAATAAAAGCAGAAAAGAATGAACTACAATTAATGAAAAAAATTAAGAGTAATTCATTGCTTACCTATACACTGCAATCACCCGAATAATATGGAAATAAAATTGGTATCAATTTAAATGTATCAGGGTTGCCTAGTGGAATGAAAATTACTTTTTCTGGTCGTTTCTTTTAGCGATATTGCATGTAGCATACGGGTGCTTAGTAAGATAAGTGCTTGTCGACAACGATGACGCCAGCTGACACTTTGCAGAACAGCTGGTCGATTGAAAGTAATGGCTGCCAATTCTGACAGCTTCAGGTAACATACAGAGCAATGAGTGATTAGAATAAGCACAATTGTAGGATTTAGAGGTTTTAATTCCGGGGTCATCGATAAATTACGTAACTCAAAGGGGGAGGGAGGGGGTCTGAGGTAGCGTTACGCTGCGTTACATAGAGATAGGAAGTGCGTTACAAGGGGGAGGGGGTATTGAAAATACTGGAAATTTGCGTTACTTAATTTATGGATGGCCCCTCAACGGTTATTGACATAAGAAAGAAAATTGTCATTATAAGCAATTAACTTTTACCAAAGTAGTAACACAAATTTGTAGAATATATTGTTATTAAAATCATTTTGGTTCTTAAATATTTTTTCTGTTGATGTAACCACTGAGGGGGAACAATAAATTGTTAATTAATTAACGAATGATCAGATATGGTTGGGCAGAAAATACGTTTTCCTTAATTCACCATTGTGTTGATGTAGTTCATTATAACAGAGAAGCAAACCCCAAATAAAATATGTAAATGTGGGCACAACAGAGTTAACGTGATATACATGAAGAGACAAGAGAATAGAAAGGAAATTTACGCGGGATGAACGAACAGCAGGAGATGAACTTGCATATAAAAAAGTGATATCGAAGGCGCTGTGGTAACCTCCTGATCAGAAGAAAGCTTAGGGTTACGCTTCGCAGCCTCTTACCTTGCCCTCATTGGGCGGCAGGAGTTTAAAAACCCGAGCCCGGCAGCGGAGTGTCCCTTCTCTCGACGTCTCTCACATGTTGCCACCGACGACGCCACAGTCCGTGGCGTGACCAGCACCGGGTCGTGTCGTGTACGAGACAAGAAGAGCGGACGAGGACGAAACTTCGTCCTCCCGGCCTGAGACGTGGGCCATGTGAGCACCGACCGCAAGCTACAGCCACCGAGACCTTCGGTGGCCTGGTTCAGCTGCCACCGGCGGGCAAACTACTCGCCGCACCGCGCGATAGTAGCGAGGTTACCTGCCACAGCCGCCTGTCGACCTGCGCTGCCGGCGCCATGTCACCAATCTGGACATCGTAGGCAAGAACACCGCCCTACTAGAATTCCTTTGTTTCGTTCATTTGTTTTCTGTTAGAGTTTCAGGTATAGAGTTTTGTGGCGACTTAAGGTAAATTAAAACATTTCTGTGATAGATATCGAAACCTAGATTCTGCAAATACAACAGGCGCGAAAATACGTGAACTCCAAGAAAGCATAGAACAGAGTTGATATGCATGAAAAGTTCTGGGCAGGAGGGTGGACACTTTATGACGACGGATATGACACACACGATGCCTGAGCAAGGGGCTGGAGGAAAAGCCGCCGGAGGGGTTGCGCAAAGAAGAGGTGGGCGGGGGCGGAGCGGGGCCGGGGGCGGCGGCGCGGGCGAGGGCGCGGGCGAGGGCGCGGGCGAGGGCGCGGGCGAGGGCGCGGGCGAGGGCGCGGGTGAGGGCGCGGGCGAGGGCGCGGGCGAGGGTGAGGGCGAGGGCGAGGGCGAGAGGGCGAAAGTGCGGGAGGACGAGAGGGCGAGAGGGCGAGGGCAAGGGCAAGAGTGAGGGCGTGGGCGTGGGCGTGGGCGGGGGTGCGGAAAGCAGCGCAGTGCGACCAGGGGCGGTGCGCGGCGCGGGCCCTAAACAAAGCAGTATTTCTTTCCGAGTGCAACAGATAAAAGCTGGCCGCCCGCCAGCGCCGCGCAGGTGCCCGCGCGCTCGTAAAGCCACAGGCGGATGGGGCGCGTCGCCGCCCGCGACCCCGCCCCCGCCCCCGCCCAAAACTCTCAACCCCGCCCGCGACCTCGCTCCCGCCCGCGGCCGAGCCCGCACTCGCGCACGCACCGCTGTCCACGCTCCTGCACGTCGCCCAGTTGGGTTCACTTTAGAGCCAGTTCAGCTAGCGTTGCCGCTGACTCTGCAGTGTCTCTGGCCGGGAGGTCCTAGGGTTCGAGTCCCGATGGAGGATTTTCGACACTAGCGAGGTGGAAATCAGGCGCTGTCTGGAAGAGAATTCTAACGGCCGACCGCTCTGATCGGTTTCTCCTCCCGACGAATGCCGGAACATAAAGCCGGGTTTGCGTGATACAATAAAACGTAATGATTTGTCTGCATCGACAAAACGTTGCATGCAAGATGGAACGTGTAAACCAGAGGTTGTTACGTTTTGTTGGAATTGGAGCCAGGTTGAAGGCAGGTGCGAATTTCAATCAATTTCTGTAGATCGTAGCGACAAGTCCGTGCATATAAACGGTGACTCCATCTAATCATTACAATCTAACCTTACTTTTGTTGTTGTAGGGTCTACTAAGAGTAGTGCAGTCTACTTTTGTATTTTATTTTATTAATAAGTCAGTGGTTTTTTAATGTATAGTGGTGTTTGTTGAGAAGTGTAGTAAAATCAAATAAAATGTCAGACATGCGTCAAGCCTCTCGGGAGTTAAAAAGAAAAAAATAATAAAGATGTTGTTTTCTTAGCTTGATAAATTTTGTTCAGTGCCTTGTATATCACTTTGCACGTTTCAGGTATTATTTTACACAAGGACGGTTTAGAAATAAATTCTAAATCTTTGTAAATTCCAAATCTTTGTACGTTTGTCCAGTTGCAATGAATCGCAATGTAGGTCTAAGTCTTTTATGTGGAGATATGAATTTTCTCATTTTCTCATTGCCCTCTTATCCATGGAGAAAACATCTCTAATAACTCTTCGTACGTATCTTCCCCATTCTCAAATAGTTCCTCCAGTCAGAAGGTTCACTCCGTAATTCTTTTAACAATTCCACATGAGAAAACCTATTTTTGAGTAGCCAACTTCGACACCACTTAGATAGCTAATGGGAACAATAATATAGTTGATTGCGGTCATTAATCCGCTGTTTTGAATTATGCACAATCGCATCAAGAAAGAAGACCATTGGACGACCGTGAAGTTATTTTTTCAGGCAACACCACGCAAGGCAAAAAGCATAAAAAGATTACAAAATTATGTCCTCCATTGCGTAATACAACACACAAAACGCAACGCTACAAAACACAAAGCAAAACTACTGAAGTTGGAGAAGCCGGATTGGAGCAAAAAGACGGAAGATGTGATCGGAACTCCAGATTTTCGACAAAACGGTGCATCGTGTCGTTGCAGACAAATCGTTACGTTTTATTGTATCGTCTAAACCGGCTAAACGCTAGCAAAAGGTCAAGAACCGCTTACGATCTTTCCTGCGCCTTTCTTGTCCTCCGTCCCCCCTTAGACACACACACATGCACTACCACACATGCCGGCTTATTATTTCCTGTTTGCAGGCGCGTCAACAACTGTCATTGGTCCCCTAAGCGCCGTACATATTTTTATAACGGGAGGAGGCGGTGTTCTTCCCCTGCTGGTTGGCGAGATTTTGAGCTGACCTACCCTTCGGCTTCCCCAATCAGGTATCTGCTTCCAGTGGGAAAACGCCCCAGCAGGGACAAGCTTTAAGCTCCCGACTGGTCTCCAGAGATGTGCAATAGTGTAGTGCCTGTCAGTGGAGAAAGGATGGGACAAGGAAGAGGAAGGGAAGATCGCGCGCGGTCCGTGGCCCGCAAGGTAAGGCCCGTTCTGCTCCGGTGCTGATCGGAGAAACCAAGGAAAACTACTGATCAAAGCAGCCGACCGCTAAAATTCTCTTCCATACGGCGGCTGAATTCGACCTAGCTGTGTGGCTAGTGACGAAAATACTGGAATCGTCGGGACTCGAACCCTATGAACCCCGGTCAGAGGCACTGCACTGACATCAATTGATGCCCTTTACCCCCTTTTCCGACAGCACCACACATGTCGGGAAACCGGTTGGGAGATTGCAGCTTGTCTCTGCTGGGGGCGGTACCCCGTTGTAGGAGATACCTGAATAGGGAAATCACCCACAAGCCGATACCGATCTCACTACAGAGTGAAAAAGGAAAAGGCGCCATCTCCGGGGATAAACAATCACTACAATAACAGGACTACTGACCATAGGAGTTGACGAGCCCAGAATCCCCAATTCATCAATCTGGCACGACGACGCGCTCGCTTCTTCATCCGCGCCCCGGAACAAGCTTACGTGCCCCCTCCCGACCAAGCGTTCTCCCGCTACCCCGCCCCCGCCACAAACCCCGCTCAACTTCATCCACGACTTTTTTTCCTTCTCTTGGAAATAATTGCAATTGCTGCTGCGGCAACTTGATAGGTATCCGTAATCAACCTACGCACTCTCGCCAAGTATCTTGTGTATCCCAAGATTATATGTCTACGTGTGAACGCTCCGGACACTTTTTTCTAGACATTTGTGGCTGACAAGGTGTCTGAAATTTATTTCATTCTAATTTTTGTGCTCGTGTGAACGTCAGTGACATTTGTGTCCGACACTCCAGTGTCAAATGTCGGCAATAAAGTGTCCCGTGTAAACGCAACTTTTGCTTCGAACCCCTACTTGCGTCGCCCGGCTTGCTTCCTTGTCCGCGTTGGGGATGAGACATTAAATTCGATGCTTTCAAAATTTCGATACTATTAAGAAAACATCGTCCGTTTTAAACATTTATGTTTAGTGTTCGATGTGTTTCGTTTTGAATGTTTTGTTTGTGAATGATACATTCCAATAATCTCATTTCGTAAAACGACATTTGAAAGTAATTTCATTTCGTATGTTCGAAAGATGCAAACATTGTAGTATCTTCATGGAGCAGACCCGCACCCGAGAGATGACCCCAATGCCCTACGCCTTTCCTCGTATGTTGTACGCGGAGTTGACGAATGCGCTGTAGATGCAGGGTCGACCCTCGGATTTCCATACCCATCTACGGTGAAATTATTTTTAACCTCTTGATATGACCCTTATATTTAAAAACGTCGATGGTTTTTCCGCGATATATTATTAAAATTTTCTAATTATAAATATTATATTAAAATGTTTTAATTTTGAACAGCGATACTTTAAAACATCGATGTTTTCTTGTTGGTATTGCAGCCCTGGACTTCGTATGCTCATGCCTCCACTTTCAAACTAGTCTTCATCCGCAGCCTCGCTCCTGTCCACGCCCCTGTCCACGCCCCTGTCCACGCCCCTGTCCACGCCCCTGTCCACGCCCCTGTCCACGCCCCTGTCCACGCCCCTGTCCACGCCCCTGTCCACGCCCCTGTCCACGCCCCTGTCCACGCCCCTGTCCACGCCCCTGTCCACGCCCCTGTCCACGCCCCTGTCCACGCCCCTGTCCACGTCCCTGTCCACGCCCCTGTCCACGCCCCTGTCCACGTCCCTGTCCACGCCCCTGTCCACGCCCCTGTCCACGCCCCTGTCCACGTCCCTGTCCACGCCCCTGTCCACGTCCGTGTCCACCCCCTGTCCACGCCCCTGTTCACGCCCCTGTCCACGCCCCTGTCCACGCCCCTGTCAACACCTCTATCAACGCCCTCTTCATGCCAGCGTCCCAAACGTCGCTAGCGTTCTTAACCCCGTTCACCCGCTCCCGCGCACGTTTCTGACGATACTTCTGTCGCTCTGTTCGCCTCCTTACGAACGCCTCAGCACACGCTTATGCGCTTATTTTCGACCCAGTCCTCGTTCCCGCCCAAAACGCGTTCTCAGCCTCGATTGCACTGCTTTCGAGCCCGCCCGCGCGTTCACATTCTTGTGCACGCACGTCTGCCCGCTCGCTTCCTCACTGGCGGCCCGGAACACGCTTATTCGCTCACACTTTACGCTCTCCCTCCTCTATGAAGTAAATGCTCTTCTACTATTCACTCAGTACAGCATACTTCTCTGGGTGAGAAAATGTCGCCGTCTCCTGCGACTCGCCTCGCGCCACACCCCGCACCTCGTACATCATCCGCGCCCATGCTTTCACATTTATTTACTTCGGTCGAGGGGCCTTTCAACTAAAGGTCACGAGTGATCTAATGACCAGATGATAGCGCTAATGAAGACAAAAAGCAAATGAAGGAGAAATGAAAGAATAAGGGGCAGGAAGAATGGAGGACCTCAAGAAAAACTTGTAGAGAGCGTGCATTGTCCTCAACAAATTCGACTCACAGTGCCGCTCGCGACAATATCGACACTCAAATTTTAACATCCGCCTCAAACCACCTTCCCAAACCCACCTGCAGCCCCATCACAGCCGAAGTTCTCCTCTCCATCCGTATATTTGATCCAGATAACAGCAGAGTTCACCATCTCTTCTCCATTTTTACCGTCCGTACTTGCCTTCATGCATTGCCCTCATTCCGACACCCGTCCCACCCTCGTTTTCGATACACCCCTCAATCGCCCACGCCTCGACCTCCGCCCCGTCCCCTACGCCCCGTCCCCTTCGCCCCGTCCCCTCCGCCCCGTCCGCTCCGCCCCGTCCCCTCCGCCCCGCCCCGTCCCCTCCGCCCCGTCCCCTCCGCCCCGTCCCCTCCGCCCCGTCCCCTCTGCCCCGTCCCCTCCGCCCCGGCCCCTCCGCCCCGCCCCGTCCCCTCCGCCCCGTCCCCTTCGCCCCGTCCCCTCCGCCCCGTCCCCTCCACCCCGTCCCCTCCGCTTCGTCCCCTCCGCTCCGTCCCCTCCGCTCCGTCCCCTCTGCCTCCACGGCTTACCCACCTCCGCATCCACCTCTGTCTCTGCTTCCATCCCCGCCTCACAATCACCTCCGCCCCCGACCTCCATCCCCATCCCCTCGATCTCTGCCACGACTGTTCTCCGCATCCACCTCTTTCCCACCCTTAATTCCGCCCTCACTTACATGAGTTCTCGAACACACATACACGACATCTCTCCCGCACCGAACCACCCTCCTCGTCAGTCTTCGTTTTCGTCTTCTTCCTACACGTTTCCCTGACTTAATGAACAAAGGACTGCACTCGGTGGTAGCTCGCCACCTGCTTCGTCGGCACTTCTCCTTCTTCCACCTCACTTTTCACTCACAAATCAACCTTGTCCACATTCCCATCCTGGCTACTAGTCCTGGATCTGATTCGTGGCGGTCTCTGCTATCCTCACCCTCTCTGAAGTAATTACTCTTTTACTATTCACTCAGTATAGCTTACGTCTCTATGTGAGAAAATGTCGCCGTCTCGTGATATATTTTGAAAACTGAAGATGTGAAAGAATTTAATAGCAGGAAAATAATACAGGATTTTTTAACATAAGGATACCCAACAGGCTGAGTAATTTAGACCCGTAAACTCACACAATTTCCATTTCCAAAACTTCGTATAAATTTGTATCTGTTCTACAAGAAACTAGGCAAAGTTAAGAATGGATAGGTACTCAATAGAAAAGGGCACATGCCTGCTTGTATACACGATTGGTTCATTTCCAGGAAGTATCATTCTTTAACAGAATGATAGATCGGCGTGCAAATACCTATAATCTGTCTTTTCCCCATCACAGTACTACAAATATTCTCTCCTACTGATCAGAATATCAAACTTCATATTTCAATGGGTGTTAACGAGTACATAACCACTTTCTTGAGCAAGTTTTTTAATTCCGCGCAAAAATTCATGAAGTGCAATTGCTTTGTCAATTTACTGTATTTCCATTAAAAGGTTAATCAGTCACACGTACACTTCAATTTTTGAACATGTGTAGTTTTGACAAATGCAATGTAGGTATTTTAACGCTTACATATAAACATTGAATCTATAAACTGAAAAAAAATCGATACTGCTGTACAATACCAGCTAGCTTATTATAGACGAGTTAGATTCTCATGAATAACACATTTTCCGTGCAAAATTGGAAAGAAACTTCGTTTTACAGCCCGAATTACGAGAGCAACAATAATATTTATGAATTGATGAAAACTTTTAGGCAGGATGAACCTCCCCCTTTTTGTAGGGAGATTTAAGTGAGATTTCAAATAATATGACTACAATTCTTATTTTAATTAAAGACAAATATTGCCTTGGAATATTAAATTTGAAGAACGTGAAGTGAATACGAAGGAAACAAGAACTGTAAATACTAAACAATACATTTCTTAAGCGTGCAAAAATCGATTTTCAATTTAATGTGACTAACAACTTATACACATAAACATACAAAATAGTAACCTAGTAGGGGACAAAAACACGGAAGTGTTAAGCAACTCCGGGGAATCAAATGTAGCTTTAGAAGATTTTGCGTCAGAATTTTCCGAACTAATGGAGAATGATATTATATTAGCATTAGAGAATAACGCAGAACAACAGCTTACAGGTGATAATTTATGTTCACATTAGAAAACAAAACGTAAAAAATATAGCTGTGCTGTCGCATCATTCATATACCTGTAAGTATTATTTTACAGCGATTATAATTTTGAAATTTCATTCCCCGTTTCATTTCCGTATTCGTATAATTCATTTCCGTTTCCGTATATTTCATTTCCCGTTTGGAGTTAATATACGCCATTGAATGTTGGGATTTTTTGATCTGGAGTATAACATTAACAGACACTACGATTCATTGGTAAGTCCAATGCCAGATACTCTAAGAACATATTTGAACAAAGCTACGAATGAAAGAAATGAAGAATGAAAGAAAATTTCAACACACGAATATACTTTTAAAACAGTTTACAGCGTCGGTGACGTCACATGCAACTAGTGACACAATAAATGAATACTCTTGGTTAAACTATTTACACCGTTGCCGGAGGCTTCCTAAGCATCTTCCCCAAATACTGTAAAATATGTTCCTAAATTTTCCCAGTTTAAAAAAGAAGAAAGTTAAAAATTGAACACAATAAAACAAAATGTTTTATTACATACAGCTATAGAGCCACTTTCAAAATTTTGTGCCCCCGTACCACACCCTTGTAATACAGCTATGTTATCTATACATGTATTACTTCTGAGAATTCTTTTGATTCTTTTACAAGCCATTATTAAACCATTTCACTCATCGGATTGTTATTCATCGCATGTGATACGCTTCCATCAAGCCGCCATTTTCGTTACGTGACTTGTGCCGTAAATGATGCCGCGTGTGTTAGGTGCCAATTCGCCCAACATTCTAGTACCGCCCTCTAGCCTTTGTGCGATGACCGCACCGAATCCGAAACTACAATCCCTCGTTTTCTGACATTATCGGGGAGAAGGCAGTCGAGTGAGGACAAACCTGCTTCAACAAAAGCCGTGCCGCGTTTGCGGCGTCGCCGCCGCCGCCGCCACCACAAAGACAGACGAGCTGTGATACGCTCGCGGCACGATAAAGGAAGTTTATTAGCTCCAACGCGGGGGCGACGGGGTTGTAGAGATGTGAGGTGGCAGTGGCGATGGAAAGGGACCTGCGATAATGAAGGCGGTGGAAGAGTGGTTTTAACTAGGGTATTTGCATTTGGACATCTATTCGCAGACGAACACTTAGGACACTTAGGAACGAACTGGTTTTTATTAAGTGACACGGGTCAGTACATCGTATGCCTCCTTACTCTATTAATATACAATCCGTTCAAGCACAAGGGGGGATTGCTTCTGATCAACATTCTTAAGCCTATTACAATTCGTTGCAATGTGTAACAACGTTCTTACATAACCATGTACTGGCGAAGAGTGAGTTTGGAAGTCAATCGTTCATCATTAGTCATTGCCTTTTATACCTTTGGCCAGGAACTCAGCGCCTTGACATCCGGGGGTTCCCAGAAGGCCACCCAACCAGGTACCCACAATATATGGAATTGCTTAACCTCCGTGACCTAACGGAGCTCAGTTAAGCAATTCGGCTAACGCCACCGGCATATGTTGCGGAGACCGGCATGCCAAGGTTACGTGGGGTCGGCGCAAATGCGCAACTTTCGATTGTATTTCTACTTGCGGATCTGTTTTTGTCAGTCATGAATGATTTAGATAACAGCCTCCAATATTCTGTAAGTATAAGAATATTTATCAGGGTAAGTGTTGATAGGTGTTTGAATGAAGTCGTCTGAATGCTATTTGGGAATAGTATTACAGTTAATGAACAAATACACAGGTATTTCAATTTGTGAAAAAGTATTTCACAGTTATTCAATAATTCATATTGAATTTCATTTTTTGGGGAGTAATGAAGTTACAGTTTTACACAGAAGTAGAAATAAATGCATAGTCCAAGTAGGTCACAATATTTTTACATAAAACAGTTAAAGTCATAATATGCTGTGATGAAATACCGGAAATATCACGTCTACTTACACAATAAATACGCGGATGCGGGGCGGGTGCGGGGCGTGTGCGGGGCGTGTGCGGGGCGTGTGCGGGGCGTGTGCGGAGCGTGTGCGGGGCGTGTGCGGGGCGTGTGCGGGGCGTGTGCGGGGCGTGTGCGGGGCGTGTGCGGGGCGTGTGCGGGGCGTGTGCGGGGCGTGTACGGGGCGTGTACGGGGCGTGTGCGGGGCGTGTGCGGGGCGTGTGCGGGGCGTGTGCGGGGCGTGTGCGGGGCGTGTGCGGGGCGTGTGCGGAGCGTGTGCGGGGCGTGTGCGGGGCGTGTGCGGGGCGTGTGCGGGGCGTGTGCGGAGCGTGTGCGGGGCGTGTGCGGGGCGTGTGCGGAGCGTGTGCGGGGCGTGTGCGTGGCGGGGTGGGGGGCGAGTGCGGGGCGTGTGCGGGGCGTGTGCGGGGCGTGTGCGGGGCGGGGTGCGGGGCGAGTGCGGGGCGTGTGCGGGGCGTGTGAGGGGCGTGTGCGGGGCGTGTGCGGGGCGGGTGCGGGGCGGGTGGGGGCCGGGGACAGTGACGGTATCGGTGACGGTTGAGGGGCGAAGGCGGCGCTCCTCTTATCGTGACCCGCGCGCGTAAATCCCCTGTGGACGTCGGCCGCGCCCCCTCACGCGAGAGGGCGCCACTCGCGGGCGACAAAAGGGCGAGGGCTCCGCCGCCGGGGAATACTCACTTGCACATGCGCAGTACTACAGGACGGCTGAATGCACTCAACGCTTCTTCTGGTTCACGAAAAACTTCTAAGGGAGAATGAATATCACAATGCGACTGTACCACACTTTGGAAATGTAAAAAGGGGAATCTCCTGTTTTATGAACTCAGACGACCCAAACAATAAAGTCGCGTTTTTTAAGAAACATTTATTAATTATAGAAAAAGTCATAAAATGCAGACACTGGAATTAAATTTTGTTTAAACAATTATTAGAAAAAGAGGCAATACGCGTCTCTCATGGATAATATTCGGCTACTCAAAGTTCCCGCCTGATATTCAGTACGGTAATCTTTTTATGGTGGCGTTCAAATGCAACAAATATTTCCGAGCGGTAACCCCGCTAACTGTGGGAACCGACGCCTGTACACTTGCAACAAGAGTTATTTGAAGCTTCTGTCTTCCATTGAGAGGAAATTCCCCGAAGCGGTATTCAAATCTCTTTGGGGATAAATTCCATTAACGACCGCTTGTTTCATAGAAACACCCGCGAGAGCAGTCGAGGTAGTTAGTTGAATAAACTGACATTCTACCGTAACTGGTGAAGCCAACTTGCATACTCGTTCTGTGTTTAGACAAGGTCCATTCACCGCGGCTCACATGAAACATTCAATAGGCGTCCCGCTGTGTAAGCGGCTCATGGGAGCTTTAGGAGATCGATTGTCTAGGTTCCCAGCTTTAGCAATTGGAGAAGAAACTGATTACTAAAACTTTCCGAGAGGTATACTTCTAAAATGGTTTTCGGAAGAACTAGTTTCATTATAAAAAACAAAACGTTTGGCTTTTTCAATTAATTTCGATTCCATTAAATTTCCTTACTAGGCAGAATTCTCAATTCTTTGAAAGAATTCAAAACATCGGAATCAGCGTTAGGTCCGTTATAAGGTCAATAAGAAACGAGGTTACGAGAACCAAGAGAACTATTACCGGTACTTAAGACTGTAGTAGTGTGCTTCCAAGCCAACATACCCTGCTTTTACAAGCATGAATGGAAAAAAATTAACAATTTATATGGGATATAAGTGTACAGAAAACTGCAAAATACTTGACAATAGTTCGAAAAAAAATCAGTTCACAAACTTTGTGCAAAGTGAAGAAACATTTCGGTAATTAAAGTGAATTAGTTAGCACGCTTCACTTTAGTTTAAATCAATCTACTCTTATCGTAAAACCCTTGATTAATGAAGATATTAGGTAGTAGAGTATTCAATAGTATCTTCTCATAGAAAGAAATGATTTGTAAAATGTGAAATACATTGTTATAAAGCGATTACATTGTTAGCAATTAAGAATTAGAGTTCATTGACTCGATTGTAAACATTTTTTATTCAGTTAAAAATAAATTCATCCCCAGAAAACAAACTTTCTCCTTGATGAGACAATCAGTATGACGAAGGCTCTACGTATTCTCCAGTAAGGAAAGAGTTTTTCGCCGTAGTGCACGGTATTATTTACACGAGAGGTAGTGCACGCAAAACGTAAATTACAGCCGTATGTCTTCTACCCAGCAACAGATAGGAAGTTATAAATGAAGGATATTACTTACGGCTCACTGTGTTATAAATAACTGGTCGGACTCCAAAGATTTATTTTGCCCATTAGTTGATAATTGCAGGATTTCGCTAATGGTTTCGCGTGATTTGAAAGGAATTAAAAACTCGACCTGTTTCCTGTGACATACGTATGCCTGAATTATGTCGTTTAAAATGTCAGTGGGGCTGACAAAAAGAACAGCGCGAGGCAGGATCAAATGGGGATGTTCGAGGCGGCTGAGGAACGCAGCACTCACTGAGAGGTCTACAAATAAGGATGCTCTAATATATAGGTACGACGTTTGGTGTCCTGTCACCAACGGTATGCTGTTAAATCACAGCGATACGAAACATTATACATCAAGTATCCGGATACTTCAATAGGAATTGGCATTAAAACACCATTTAAAATTAAGAAATACTTGATGTTCCAGAATATTTTAAACGATTTTGGGGATGTGACAAATTGTCGTTAACATTTATTTTTCAGAGACATCATTTAAATTCATTAACATAAAATATTATATATTAAACGACCAATTTTTTTTTGAAACTTGACATTTCACAAGCTCTGTGAAGGATAACGATGAAATGCTTTGATTGATCGATTCGAACAATATTTGTTGTATGCAAAAAATCAGCTTTTTATACAGAGCCTCGTGACTTTGAAAATAAATATCACGACTTTACCGATTAAACAGAGTTGCTACTGATTTTGAGAATACCGAAAGTGATTTAGTTTCTACACACCGGTAGCGATAGTTTTCTATTTTCTCCCCAGTATCGTGGATCGGAAGTTCGGGTATCTATGGTTTGATGGTCGATGGTGGAGAATTTTGAACTCTAGTTAGATCGAATTCAGACGCTGTCTGAGGAGAATGCTAGTGGCCGGCTGCCCCTATGTATAGTTTTCCGTAATAAATGGAATTAATACAAATATTAGGCAAACGCTGGAGCATTATGGGCCACGGTCCGCGAGTGAGTTTTTCTTCCTCACCATTGTCCTCTCCTTTCCACCTCACACATCAACAACCCTTCACTAACTCACCTACACTACCACTTATGTCGAGACCAGTTAGGAGACCACTTAGGAACATCGAGCTTATCCTGGGTGAGGCGGTGCCCGTTGAGGAGGACACCTTGAGAGCAAAGTAATCTTTGGGTAAAATGGCGCCAGATCTATGTCGTGAGATCTGGGGAAGGAATATCGCCATCTCACGAGATGTAACATCCACTACACTTACGGGGCTTTCATATACGCTTTCATATACGCAGTGTATAGCAGAGAAATAAAGAAGGAAATCTTTTCAGGTCTTAGTGAAGTGAAGTGCAGTGTGTGTTTTTCCTTTTTCTTATTTTCTTTTCTCTCTTAATGTAATTTAATGTTTTATGAATCAGTCAGTTTTTATATTATTATCATTATTTTACCATTATTTTTATTATTTTACCATTATTATTACTATAATTAGTATATAATTTGCTAGTTATATTACCTTATTCTTATTGTTGTTGTTATTGTTGTTGTTGTTGTTGTTATTATTATTATTATTATTATTGGTATTAGTGTTCTCTGTTACTGAGAGACTGTGTATATTTATGTTTTTGTAATTAGCTTCCACCGGGTTATGCCCAATTGCAGTTTAAATAAATCTAATCTAATATCCGTAGTTTACGCACGCGCAATTAGTACTCGCTGATTCCTCCTTACGAAAGGATCTCGTTGAAATCGAGACGTTCGCAACAGCCGAGGAACGCAAAAGGGGCTGCGGAACAAACGGTGGCGGCCGCTTCGCCGCCACTTGAGTGAGAGCAGCAGCCCAACGAAACGAGCGCAGCGAATGCATTGGCGCTGCCTGCGCCCAGGACGCCTGCTGGGTCAGCGATCCCGCGCCCGCCGCCCAGCAGTTTCACTTTCCGTTGCCAACGTCCGCAATTGGGTTGTTGAAGCGAAGTGACGTTCGCAAATCACTGCCCAGCAGAGGACACGCGGATTAGAGCATTGACGGCACACGCTGCTCTGAGATTCATAAGCGAGAAATAATGAACAGAATACGATTCACTAAGTGAAAAAGTTTTGAGGTAACTCAAACGTGTGTATTCTTGTTCTTTTTCTTATCTTTTGCTTCTTCTCCACCCCTCCATTTTTCTTCTCTACGGTATTCCAGTTGATGTTAATGTGGCGTGACAAATGTGGAGGTCGCTGCAACAAGAACGCGTGAAACACAAACGAGCGGTTTGACTAATAAAACATTTGACAGACGGCGATTCGTGGTGTCGAGATAATATTAATCCATATTTCAATTTAATAAATTTGTGTCTGTGATCATCTTAACGGATTGTTTATTGAACTTTTCATTATAATTATAATATGTGCCGCAAAGATCAAGTTACAATCACCAGAATTAGATCAGAACACACGAGGCTTACTCACTTCCACCTAATAAACAAGAATACTCCCCCAATTTGCAATATATGTAATGTACAAATAACAATAATACATATTATTCAGGAATGTCCTATATAAATCAATCCCGCCACTCAATCTTAGAGAACTGTAATACGATTTACTTCATTCAAACTCCCTACAAGAAAACATTTTAAAATTTTGTAAAACAATTAATATCGAGCTGTAATACAAACTGTAATATTGTTTTTATGTAGATGTACTGTGTAAATTGACACATGTAGTGAAATATTTCCAATCATTGGTGTAATATAAACTGTAATGTCTCACTATTCACTGAACAAAAATGTATAATTGTAAAAAAAAAAAAGCCATGCTATGTAAACTTACAGAACTAACGCTATGTAAATTAAGGAACGTACCTTATTGTAAACGTACAGAATAGTCGCTAATAACCTCGCAGTTGATGCGACTGTACATAAATTTAAAAAAAATGATAATATCTTACAGAAAAGTAACAAGTCGTTGGGGTAAACAAACCTTGCAGACAATGCAAAATGCAAGAAAGCGGTTGTACCGCAATGGAATGAGTCCTGTCGATTTCTTTAGTTTAATCTGAAAAGGAGGGCACTTCCTATAGTTTTATGTATTTTTCCCTACTAGATAGAACTTCATAATACGCGTTGAAGCTAAGGTAGACAGGAATGCGCGGATCCATTCAAGTAGCACTCCGAAGACTTGGAATGAGACAAAACTTCTTTTGAAAGGGTGCATTTGTTCGGTGGCAGTTTGCCTAAAAGGAAAATAACTCATATTGAAAGTTGACTAGTACCTAAAAAGTTTTTACTTGCGTCTTCCTTACTCCCGCCATCTCGCACTACTTCGTTTTACTTCATTTATCATAATTAATGTATCACCATAATTTGCTATTAGCTTAAGTGAATAAGTGATTAGCTTATAAGCAAGCTATTAGCTTACGTGAATAATTATAATTATTAACACAATTTCAAATAACAGGATAAACGTATCTCCCCATCTTGAAGAAAAAATAATTAAACCAATAGTTCGCTTCATTACAGAATTTATAATTAATTTCCACTCAGTTCTTGAAAAGTATCTTAGGCAGAGCTAGGGCACGGATCTGAGATTGATTCTTAGGTGGCATTGCTTTTTGGATCTTTGATTTAAGTAATATCAGTGTTAAGCTCAATTCAGTTTCCGTAACTTCACTTCAAATGTCAGATGCATCAGTTTTGCCCTGTAATATTTTATCCTCAACAAAACCACTGCTGTATGTGTTAAACGTAGAAATTAAGTTTCTTCTCTCAGCAAAATATGACGGAAAATAAAGCTATTCTTCATCTTTTAATTTTGACAGTAATTATAGTGGCATTTTATTTACTAACTGAAAGCGCAACTTGATTCACGAAACGAGAGAAAAGCAACGAGGGGCGGAGCCATTCAAACATGATTTCCAAGCGTGTCACTAACATCATTATTATCAAACCATGCAGAACGCATTAATAGTGGTTATCTTCATGGAGATTATAATTTATTAAGACCCGGGAACGCAAATTATAGCGATTACAGTAATTAACGCAATTGTGATAATTTAGCGCCTGGTTTTGCTACGTTATAATTAAACCAAAACAATAGTTTTCTATTCAATTGCACTTGCCAGTGTGTGTATTTTCCGGAAGATTAATGAAGGGCAATATTTCATCTTTCACTGAATGCCAAAGATAACATGAAATAAAACATTATGTTTGATTTATTCATGTATTAAAGTTCAGCTAAAGCATTCTTGGTTAAATATCTTAAAATATAATGGTATAGAGCAACTTTTTATGATATAAAATTTATAAACCTTGAATTACGGAAGTAATACAGTTTAATAAGAAGCTATAAATTTCTAAGGCTAGTGAGAGTAAAAAGGTTTGTGCGTGCACTAATTCATTCATCTTCAGCAAATGCGAGTTCGTGAGACCTCGCTAAATAACCCTCCACTTTCTACGAGCATTCAAAAAATGTTTAACGTCACTAATCATTTCGCGTAAGAGATGAAAACAGACGTTAATAAAAGGGTAAGATTTCCTCTAAATAGAAAATCTGTAAATATCTAGAGTGCATAGAGAGCAGAATTCTTATTTTTATGTGGCACTAAGTGAGATACCAGGCTTGCCCGGGCTTTCTTCATATCCAATCTTTGTGAAAGAGGATCGGTTTTATATAAACCAAGGCGTTTAAGATTATTCTAATGAAATTGGTTCAAATTTTAATAAAATACCGTGATTTTCTTTCATTTTATTTTACTGTACGTTGATATTTAATTAAACTTTTTACCTTATGCTAACCCTTTTACTTCTACTGGCCTCTTGCCAATCTAACAAAACCTGCCGCACCGCTACTGAAGTCAGGCAGAATATAATAGAAATCATGATGCGCTTAGCGAGAGGCGAAAATTAAGGATCGCGGTACATCTACACAACTTATTATTTAAATTATTTTCAGAATTTTTTGTTGCATTAATCATTAGCAAACTTGCGAACACCGCGACAATCCTGAAGAGCCTATAATTTCGTATCTATTTACACACTACTTCTTGTGGTTTAGATGTCTTTTACATGCCGTAAGATTCACCAGATTTAGGGCGAATATACAGTCGTGCACTCCGAGATTTTAAGAGTCCTTACTAGTCCGCAAAGTAACTTTATGACTTAACACAAAGCAAGAATTTCCCATTGAGTACATCAAACAGTGAGCAAAACTGTAGCCCCGAAGAAAATTATATAAGTGAATAAGTTTTAAGTCTGGACTGACCGTGTGCTAATAAGTTGCTACAAAAGTACAAAATTAAAAACAGAACTATGACCAAGAGTTGGAAAACTAACAGAAGAATAGGGTTAATGATTTCTTCTCTGTATACAGAAGTATATTGTGCTAATTAAAGAAAGATGGGTTGGATGCCGAAATGAGTGGCTGAATGAAGTAACTTCTTGTATTCAAATTCGGTTGTAAACTGCATGTCAAATGTAATAATGACATTTAAATAAATTTTAAAATGATAATTCAGCTTTAAATTCTTATGCCAAGATGTCTTCGTAGACCTTGCTGAGTGCCCAAAGCAAATTGCTTGTCGAACGGTTGCAATTTGGAGACAAAGGAACAACTTCAACCAATCAAAATTAGATAAATTTAACAGTTTTTTAATTCTCTTTTTAAATGGGCTTTTTGATCGGTAGAGTATGTAGGCTTGCGGGAACAATTGACTATTTCAAGATATTACTAGTACGAAGATTTTGACTGTACTCAGTTAATTGTAACTTTTGGATGATTGACATTCCGAATAACTGAGAACTAACCGAACAATACGTGGGTTGGTACGCGGAAGTCTCTATGAAGTGAAAATGCATATTTTCACTTCATAGAGTTATTTTCTCTGTGTGTGCCTGAAAGTTATTTTCTCTGTGTGTGTGCCTGAAAAACGAGTGTATTAGTGAAAATAGTTGCAACTCCATAATAGAAGCGTGGCTTCGTCCCCCCGAGTTCGGCGTAATTTCCATTCCAGCAAAACAGCTGGGTCATAACTGAAAACATCTAAAGTCCGGATGCTCTGATGATTGTTTTCGTAGCTTAATTCGATTAGTTGTAGGCGGAGGATGAAAGGGAATTACCTTACACAAAGGTCGTGAATCGTGCGCTACCGCATCAAGTGAAACTCTCCATCACAATCCACAACTAGAATTCCACGAGGTTCCAAAACGTACCTGGAAAACACACAAGGATAACAAAGTCACTCAATCAATCAAACAAACAAACCAAAACAAGCTTATTTAACTCCGGCCTCTCATCCACAAATACAAATTCCACTGTTTTGCAAACTCCTTAATGATTAAAAAGCTTTAATCGGACCACTAATGCTCTAAGTGTATCTCTTAAAAACAAACCCATTCATCAAGAAACACAAAATCATCCAGAAAAAATATCTCAGACTAGTCACAAGTTTCTTCTGGTTCATAAGTAACAAACAACTTCATACAGAATTAAAAATTAATTCAATAGCAAAACAAGTAACCTACACTTCCCATAACTTCTACCAAAATATTCCAGGTGTACCAAGAGCCTTCCAGTACAGAATAGCCCAAAACCCATCAACGCAATCGAAAAAAAGATTCCCATTTCAGGCCTTCTGAAGAAACCTGTAGATCAAGAAATTTAACCTCGATATTCTCCTTTGGAGAATTTTCCTCAAAGATAGATTACTTTAGCTCAGAATTTCACCACGCAAACCTGTAAATAAACAAATAGCTCTGATCACTGTATCCTATTACAAATTAGTTAAATATGTTATAAATAGACATCGGATGTTTAGGTACTAAAAAATCGCCTTTTAGGCGCCTTAAAAGGCACTGAAAATGTCAAGAATAAGGAGAAAAAAGGCACTGTCATAAATTACATTCACAATAAAATTAAAAATTATTTGTAAAACTCCATACATATTTACAACTCTTCTACATTTTATTCTTAATAGTTTCCATTGCAATATATTATCAGTAACTTTTTAAGGATCGCAATTTCAAATCTGCGATGATTGGGAGACAAAATAAGTTTGAATACGGAGAAGGATTTCTGAATATCTAGTGATGTGTCTGGCGTATATTTTAGAAATCCAAAATTAGCAACACTGAAACTTTTGGGAATTTACATTTATTTCCATTCAAAAGGTGCTCTTGGTGTATTGTCAATCTAACATTTTCTCAGGACTTGGCTTATATTTATGAAATAGGGAAATGGAGAAAAATATGTTGGTATACTCTCATGAATTCTCTCGTTTCAAAATACAAATACGTGAATTGAAGGTTTCGTAGTGGTCAAATTGGACCATGGCCATGATTTTTTGATATCTTATCATTGTATATAAAAACAATATATAAAAGGCAAAAACGTGCAATAATTATAAATAAAAGGCATTTATGCAAAAAAGGCATTCATGCTAAAATAAGCAAAAATAAGCATTAAAAAACTTGGTCATATGTCATCATTTGTCATGATTCGTGCACTTATATTATCAGCCTTTAAATAAGTTCGCTAGAAAAAAATAGGCATTTCCCTAAACATCCTATGTCTAGTAATAAAATAGTGCGCGATCCTTCCTCTCCGTCCTTAGGAACGAGAAGCAGCTTTCCCGTTCGTTGATTTCCAGAAATTTCTCGCCGCGCAAGCTGCCACACCGTTCGCACGTCTCCCTTGCCTCAATGCTCTGTCGCGCGGGAAAAAAAAGTTGTTCTTTGAAGTCTCAGGCTCGAGGGCAACAATGCTTTTGGAAATAATGAAACTTGGATAACCATTGTAATTAATATTTTTAGTTTCTGCCCATATTTTCAATTATATCAATTCTGTTGGTCCATCATTTAAAAGACAGAAAAAAAATTATTGAAATCACAGTTTTATACAATATTAAATGAAATACACAACGTTTCGGACGTTTCGGAAATACACAACGTTCACAACGTTTCGGAAATTCCTGGTTTCCATCATCAGGATATTTCTGTTTGTACCTAGCCATTGTTTATAATGTTATATTTATTTGTTTGGTCACCTGATGATGGAAATCAGCAATTTCTGCAACGTTGTAAAAACTATGTATTTCATTTAATATTGTATAAGAATTTTTTCTGCCTTTTAAATGATGGAACAACAGAATTGATATAATTGGATAACAATTCTTCAAAACAGTTTTGTTTGCAATACAATATACAATTTCGTCTCGGAACATGGAGGCCAGGAATGGTGCTGTTGTGTGCACACTAGGGCACCTGATTAGTTTCTTTAAGAGTTTTGTAAATAGTGTATGGTGTTTGTTAAATTTAAATAAACCTGTAGATAGAAACTCCCTGCCTATGAAATTTACAATATCTTGATGTTCAATTATCGTAAGAAGAAGCCAGATGCAACCAAGAGTTTATTTTGGCGCTCGTAAATCACACTTTATATCTCAGGCTGTTCCAACTCAGCTGCCCGCGGGCGGGCACGCGGGCGCCCGCGAGCCACCGCGGGCACTGGCGGAGACTGGCGGGCGCAGACTGCTGTGTGAACACTCACTGCCCGCGCCTGGCGAAATATGAGCCATCGGGGCGCGAGTTGGCCTTGGCCTTTGGCGACAGTTTGTCGCTGATAGCAGAAGCAGGGAGCGGTTAGATTGGGGAGCGGAGGGCACGCCGGGGCTCATTCTCAGAAAGAAATCTCACACTCAGGAGAGGTTTAACAAGAAACGTACAATTCGATTCAATTCAACAATACTTTATGAAATTAATTTTAGACATATTTTACTTAACAAGTGAAGCAATGTCTGGTGTCAGTCCTTCGGCTGTTGCAATACGTAGAACGCTCTTCAATGTCTTGTCCTGCAGTTGGGTTCTTTCTTTGATTTTTATTATTTTCATTGCAGAGAAAAGCTGCTAACAATTTGTTGACGCAAACATAGATATAATCTTAGCTGCATTTTATCAAGCTTGCGGAAGACTTCCACATGCAAATTCAGATATCATCGCAACAAATTAAGAGTATTAAAATATCTGTTCTTTAGTAGTAGGAAGTCCTTCAAATCTTATCTCCAACTGCACCGACGATGGCAAGGTTTCCGGTGAGACAGAAAAAGGCATTGTAGCTTCCACTGCCAGCCATCGCACTACTCACGTTACTTCCACGAAAAGAACAACGAATATGATAAGAGCGCTTCCCCCACCACAACCTCCTCTTAGGCTAGCCACGATTGCCCGCGGGCGAGCTCGCGGGCGCCCGCGGGCGCCCGTGCCCGTGAGAGTCCGAGTTGGAACAGCCTGTTATATCTGAACGCTCTCCCCGTGATAATAGTTTTGTTTTTCTATACCCCTACGGTGTTTCACAGCGCTCCTCAACTACACCACATGTGTTGCAACATCATTGATGCTCATGAAGGGTCACCCCTTCAACCTCAAATATTTCTCTCGAACCACGCATCACTGTTTGTAGTCAAGTTGCAAAGATAAAGCGCTGTAAAAGAAGAAGTCCCTTTTATTACCAGTTACCTTTAGTTCACAAGCTATAAAATGAAAATCACGGAATAACAAATTTTACAGAGAAAGCACCAAAAAAACACAAATCAATAACCAAAGAACTCATTAAAGCATAAAAAACTCCAATTACATAAATATAATTCGGCACATATTGAAGTAACTTTCTGCTCTTCAGTGTAACAGCCCTTCACGAGAAGTAAGTGGAAAATTCGAACTCGTTAAAAAGAGAACATTACGTCCAATTCTTTCTAAACAAGAGAGCGGCGTTTTCCGGGCGCCGCGAGGAAGATTCTCGTCAGACTCGGTCGCCCCGGAAGTTTGGCGACGCTAGTGGTGTGTAAGAAGCCGCAGGACCACCGCAAAGTGAGGAAGAAGCTGGGAGGAAATTGGAGAAAGAAAGAGAGCTCGCCTCAGGAAAAAAACGGGGATGATTTAATGCCGCGTTACATTAGAAGTTTAAGTTCGACTCGACTCGTCCCGAGTTCGCAGTTGGTTTAACGGCGACCGAAGCGAGAGCGGGAACGAAAAAGAGATGGAAGGGGAATGGGAGAGAGGGAGGGGTGGGAGGGGAAGGGGGATGGAGAGATTAGGGAAGTAGGAGAGAAGGGGATGGAGAGATGCGGAATGCAGGAGAGAGAGAGGGGGATGCCTCATGACAGAGGGAGAGTGAGAGGAAGACGGTAAGAGAATTCACGAGAGAGAAAACTCTCGTACAGAATCGTCGGAACAGGGAGTCGTGAGAAGGGAGGGAGAGGAAGTCAGCAAAGGAGCGAGAGAAGGATGCAGCGTGAGAGAGCGATATAGAGAGAAAGAGAGAGTTGACGAGAGAATTCACGAGATAGAAAACACTTGCGAACTCTAATCACCGGAAGAGGAAGTTGGGGATGAGGGTTAATGAAAAAAGGGGAGCAAGAGCGGTCGTCTGAAAGGAGGGCAAAGGTCAACTATTTTGTCAAGTCAGATTGAGCTAATCTGCGACTTTCTCCGAACTCACACGATCGTATACATTAGGATAACACTAAACTGGAAGATATTAAAGTGAGTTTAACTACTGGAATTCCGAAAAACAATGAGATTCTTTGGCAAGGAATTTGTGGGGACGGTTTTTATCTTTATGGAAATCACATGAGGTTCCGGTTAAAAAATTACTATAAGATAAAAAGAGGGTTTTTATTCCTCTCTTACTCGTTTTGAGATTCCTCCGTAACGGATGCAACCATTTCATCCAAACTAAATGTGTTGGTTCGACCTTGGTGAAGGATAATTAACATAATGGTCAAGGACTTCTGAAGATGTGGTAGTTACAGCAAGAGAAAAAATACAACGTTTTGTTGATATACGAGGATCACTCAAGTCGTTAACCATCCTCGCTTATTTTCTCTAATTAAAGATGGTTAGTGCCTCGAGGAGCGAGTTGTTAATAACCTTGACGGAAAGGATATGAATATTAGCGTCTGATAAACATCATTACGGATTTTATGAGCACGAAGAAGGTTCGTCGATAAGTCTGTGATTCCTTCTGCTTTTACTGTACGCCTTCTGCTTTTACTCTTGTTTCTAAACTTCAGATGAGTTAACTTTTTGGTATAAACATCTTGGGTGATTGTGGAGTGTTTGATTTAAGGCTAAATGTACCGAAAAAAACTTGTAGGAAAATTCAATAGATCGCAGCACCATCAGCAGGAATTTACTTTACCGATAACGTCTGAACAAATGATCCGATTTTCGATCTGTAAACGGCATTTGACTCCTGTTTATAATAGAATTTACGCTACGAAGCCCTTTTTCCAAAAAAACTAGCAGAAACTCGATTTTTAAAATTTTTCTCGTACTTCCGGGAACAATTTCAAAAATGTGGGCTTATAGCGCGATGGCGACACGCTTCCAGAATCCAACGCCGTGTCAAACATGCAAATCGGATAAATAGGAGCGACGGTAAGTGAAATTTCGAAAAACACCTCACCCCACTCCCCCTTCCCTTTCCCCTTCCACGCCGCCGGGACATCCGCCCCTTGTGGGCCGGGCGGCGCGGCGAAGCCGGCACGGGCGAGCCGGCGCGGCGACGGGCTCTTGGCTGAACTTTCGGGGGCATCAAGCCAGACACCCTGTCACTTCGTTGATGCTTCCGTCACTTCGCATCCCAAGATATTTTTAACCCAAATATGAAACTAGTGATGCTGTAATAGGGGCAAACGGTCTCGCATCATCTTTAATAGTAGTATAAAACTATTATCTTATTCACATATTCCATCTTCCTTCGAATACCATCATAAGAATGTCTGAGGTATCACTCAAAACACCGATCCCGCTTTGGTGCTGATTAAAAAAAATGAACTAATTGCGTAAATATCACCCATATCCATCTCCTCACATCGTATTTTAGATATATTTTACTTCTAAGATCTTCCATTATCATTTCACTACCGGAAAGAACAAGCAGAGATAACGCAAGAGCTCTTTTATCCTAAGATTCGAATGATCATTTCAAAACGGCGTTTGTCACCTTGATAGACTTCACCTGGTTAATTCCCTCTTCCAAGAAAAACAGCCGAATCGAATTTTTAAAATGTTTTTATACTTGCGGACATATTTGAAAAAGTGGTAAAATAGCGCGCTGGCGAGATGCACCCTGAATCTAACGCCATATCATACACTGAAATCGGATAAATAGACTTCTCTAGTCATGTAAAAAATGATCTTCAGTAACGTCAAAATTCTGTTTCGCGGTACTGCTTGACGATCTCATGGCTAAAGTCCGGATCTAATGTGATTACATATGTTTTGTCTACTGTTCTCATTTTGTAATCTTGGCGAACTGTTGCAATCCTAACAAAATATTTAAATTTTTGGTTACAAATTTTATACTGTATTACGTATTTTACATATTTTGCTGATCATTTAATATCTGCTTAACAGTATATTTATTATTTATTAATTATTAAGATATTTTCGCAAATCTTCCAAATTTTCTTGAAATTATTTCCGAAAATATATTTAATTAATTTTGAAAAATAGTTTTTATTTAAATGTGTGTTTATATTTTAGCAATGAGCGTATTTTGTCTAATACTAATTCAGAATTGCTGACATTTCTATGTGCTGCACATAAAGATTTCGAACAGAGTGCTTCAAAGATTTTCAGTTCGTCTCTGAGTTTTCTACGTGCATCACTTTGTTTTCATTGCTGATAGAGAGAAATAAAAAAAAACAATAGGCAGAAAAAGTAGTTACTTTTAAATTCGATATAATTAATATTTTATTAATGGAATTTCAAATTGTGAACATTTATTTTACTTTATCTCTCTTCTCAATCTTCATACGAAGAGAAAGTTATATCGTGCGCAGGAAAACTCTCAAAGCCGAGTCCTGGTAATGAAAATGTGGATAAATCCTGTTGTTGTATAGCAAATTACTTCCTGTAACTCGTGGTGTAGCCAGAATCCATGTTTTGTGGGTCCTTAATACCGAAAAATTGATTGACGGAAAAACGTCCGTCAGTCTCTCTGGTGTATGTGAACAACATTAGCGTTTACACTGCGTACAAATTTTCCAAACTGGAAAAAAAAAACTGCTGTCGATCTACTGTCAGTCGAAGCTCTGCAGTTTTCAAAAACGTGCATTACTTTTTGGAGATACATTACACGAATCCACCCGGATATTTTAAGCAATTGCTCAAATATGGCTCCAAATTTTTTCTTTATATTTCTCGTAAAAATGGAATAAAATACACATGGCTTAGGTCCGATTTCACTGATAACTGAATTTTCGAAAATTGCAAAAGATTGAATTTTTTCGGCGTTTCCTACAATTACAATATTGACGATAGAGACTTTTCCTTTCTAAGAAATTTGTTGTACATACTTAGTTCTTTCATTAAGGTCATGAATTTTTTTAAAACAATTTTGTAGTTTTGGCGCAATATTGTGTGCAATATATGCAACTTTAAACGATAACAAAGCAAGGTTTTTTCAAAGTCGGCTCCATTTTTTCCCTTTAAACTATTGGTAGGGATATTGCGAAATGTACTTTAAGAGATGACATAAACGCTATTTTGCTCCATTCTTTTGTTTTTGCGAAAATAACACAAATGAAACTTTTTGAATAGCCTGTCACGTCGTTTATATTTACATTATCGGCGATTTGTTCACATTATTAGATTTATGAGCACACGTGCTTTAAATTATATCATTTAAAGTTTTTCGAAAACTAAAAATTTTTTTTGGAAATGAACTCGAAATTTCGCATTTTCAGAAACGCTCAAACGGCAATTTTTTCTGAAAAAGGTTCCAAATTTTTCGTTCAAAGTTTTTGTACTTATAGTGCGAAATGCACTGTCTAAGGAAACAAAAAGGTTTTGTTGTATTATTTTGTTATTGTTTTTCTTCAAAATTTACACAAATGTATTTTTTAAATATTTCGCATGCCTTGTATGCACATTTGAAGCGATTCATAAACATTATTGCATTTGTGAATGGAAGAGCTTAAAATATCTTAAAAGAAATTTTAAAAAAAACCTCAAAGATTCCTGTGAAAAAGGGCTTCATATTTCGCATTGACACAGATGCTTAAACACCCTTTTCTTAAAAACGGTTTCAAGTTTATGAATGAAAATTGTTGTAAAGGACAAGATTTTAGTCTTCTTTAATATTCTAATAGCAATATTTTGAATCTACCATTAGGAAACCGAAAAATTGAAAAAACCTAAAAATATGTTGGGTGCTTTAAATGGCTGGTGGCAAGATGGGGAAAGGCCATAAATCTAGCCCATGCCAACAAAATAGTAAAATTTACTACGACAAAGTCCGAATAGCTGGCTGAGACTATAGGAAATTGAAATCTAATACGGGAAAATCTGTGCCATTCTGTAGCACCACTAGTTACTTTCTCGTGTTAGTTACACAAAGTTATGCAATGCTGCGGAAAATCTATTTCGAGATTATAACGGAAGTACTCGTTTTGGGGTCCCCTGATACCGAAAGGGTGTATGTGTGTTTTGACTTTTTAACGTCCGTTCGTCCGTCCATCTGTCTGTGTCTGCCTGTCTGGGCGTATGTGAACACCACTAGCGCCTAAACAATGTGTAGAATTTTTGCTCAACTGAATCTGGTCTGAGTCGAAGTTCTGCGATTTTTAAAATATTCATTAATTTTTGGAGATACTTTATATTAAGCCCCAGGGACATTTTCAACATTTTCTCAAAAATGTCAACCAGGATAGGTGGCTCAGTGCATCAACTGATGTCACTGCAATGCCTCTGACCGAGAGGTGCTAGGATCAAGTCCCGATTGTGGCAGAATTTTCAACACTAGCTTGTCAGTTAGATGTAGAATTCAACCGATGTCTGGAGGAAAATTCTAGCGACCGGCTGCTCTGATTGGAAGTTTTCCGTGGTTTCTCCGATCAACATCAAACGAATGCCGGAGCAATACCCTAACAAACTTACCGCGCGCGATATTTCCTTCCTCTTCCTTGTCCTATCTTCATTCACAAACACACATTAACTTGCACAACACTACAATATATGCTGGGAGACCAATGGGAGGATTGGAATTTGTCCCGGCTGTGGGCCGTGCACTGCTGGTGGGAGATACCTTGTTAAGAAAGAACCCGGCAAGCCGACAGGTAAATCGGTTGGTGATTTAGAGCTTGTCCCGGCTGGGGTGGTCCCCCGCTGGTGGCAGATACCTGGTTGGGAAGCCCCGCTAGTGGACGGAAGGTCGGCGCCGGATCTCGCCATCGGCATAGCGGGCAACATCTCTTCCACCTCACGATGTAATAATGCATGTGCATTGCACTTACGGGAGTAATGACCACAGTAGTTGACGCGCCCGAAATCACTAACAATCAAAAATTACTCCAAATGCTTTCCTTAAATTAATTGTAAGAATAAAGTAAAATACACTAAAGGTGGCATAGCTCTTATTTTCATTGCTGACTGATTTTGGGAAAATTGCAAAAGTTCGAATTTTTTTTCGGCGTCTTCCTACAACTACAAAATTGAAGATAGAGATTTTCTCTTAAAATTATATTTTTTTTCTCCTACTTAGTTCTTTCAATAAGGTCATGCACATTTTTTTGAAATTTTTAGTAGTTTTCGCGCAATATTGAGTGCAATTTGTGCAATTTTTAAAAATTACAAGAACAAGATTTTCTCAAAATCGACTTCAACTTTTTTCCTTAAACTTTTGGAAAGGATAGTACCTGATGTACTCTGAGATGACATAAACGCCATATTGCTCTATTCCTTTGTTTTTTTTCAAAAATTACAAAAATGTAATTCTTTGACTAGCCTTTCATTTCGTAAATATTTTCATTAACGGCAATTTGTTCATATTAGGGAGCTTTTGCCACCTCGAACGTTAAGTACTATCGATCTTTTGCGCATGCGCAGATGCACCAAAGTGATACGAAACTTGCACTGCGAATGAGCAGAAGATCGATAGTACGTAACGTTCGAGGGTGCAAAAATTCCCTACTATTACATTTACGAGTACATGTGCTTTACATTATGTCTTAAAAGTTCCTCGACAACTCAGATGTTTTCTGTGAAAATGAACTGAAACTTCCGAATTTGCACAAATGCTCAAACGCCATTTTCTCAAATTGCTTCTTCAAACTTTTCGTACGAATGCTACTTGCATTCTTTGAGTTGACATAAAATGAATTTGGCTGTATTTTTTTGATTTTTCAAAAAATAAATCAATGTAATTTTTAAGTGTCTCTCACGTCATTAATGTTCACATTTCCAGAAATTTTATACATTATTACATTTGTGAGTAGAAGTGCTTTAAATGTCACCAAATGAAGTTGTTCGAAAACTCGAAAGATTCTTGTGAAAATTCCGATGCTTCCATTTTCACATTTACGCTTAAACGCCATTTTCTTAAGAGCGGTTCCAAATTTATCAATGAAAATTCCTATATAGGACGAAGTTTTACTCTTCTTTAATATCCTAAAAGTAATATTTCGTATCTACCATTAAGAAGCTGAAAATTGAGAAAAGTTCAAAAAATGTATTTTGGGCGGCGATAGATGTCAGCAAGATGTCAGAAGATGGGGAAAGATGGTAAAACTGACCCAGACCAAAGAAATTAGAATACTTTACTATGAGAAAGTATGTGCAATTTGTCCTAAAGTACGAAAACGTTTTAAAAATTCGATTCGGCTATTTTACTTGGAAGAGGGAATTAACCAGGTGAATTCTATCAAGGTGACAAACGCCGTTTTGAAATGATAAATCGAATCGTAGGATAAAAGAGCTCTTGCGTTATCTCTGCTTGTTCTTTCCGGTAGTGAAATGATAATGGAAGATCTTAGAAGTAAAATATATCTAAAATACGATGTGAGGAGATGGATATGGGTGATATTTACGCAATTAGTTCATTTTTTTTAATCAGCACCAAAGCGGGATCGGTGTTTTGAGTGATACCTCAGACATTCTTATGATGGTATTCGAAGGAAGATGGAATATGTGAATAAGATAATAGTTTTATACTACTATTAAAGATGATGCGAGACCGTTTGCCCCTATTACAGCATCACTAGTTTCATATTTGGGTTAAAAATATCTTGGGATGCGAAGTGACGGAAGCATCAACGAAGTGACAGGGTGTCTGGCTTGATGCCCCCGAAAGTTCAGCCAAGAGCCCGTCGCCGCGCCGGCTCGCCCGTGCCGGCTTCGCCGCGCCGCCCGGCCCACAAGGGGCGGATGTCCTGGCGGCGTGGAAGGGGAAAGGGAAGGGGGAGTGGGGTGAGGTGTTTTTCGAAATTTCACTTACCGTCGCTCCTATTTATCCGATTTGCATGTTTGACACGGCGTTGGATTCTGGAAGCGTGTCGCCATCGCGCTATAAGCCCACATTTTTGAAATTGTTCCCGGAAGTACGAGAAAAATTTTAAAAATCGAGTTTCTGCTAGTTTTTTTGGAAAAAGGGCTTCGTAGCGTAAATTCTATTATAAACAGGAGTCAAATGCCGTTTACAGATCTAAAATCGGACCATTTGTTCAGACGTAATCGGTAAAGTAAAATTCACTAAACTTGGTGCTGCCACGTGGTGGCGACAAATTAAACTAGTGTCGGTACATTTAGCCTTAAGGTTAAATCATTCTTTGCCGTTTCAGTCTAAATATCGAGACTACCCTCTTGAAATTATAAAGAGATAGGTGGATAAGTTTGAATATAGAATTGGAATGTTGACAAGGGAAACTGTGTCTGGTGCTTGTCATTGTTTTATTATTATTATTATTATTATTATTATTATTATTATTATTATTATTATTATTATTATTATTATTATTATTGTTGTTATTATTATTGTTGTTGTTGTCAATAAGACAGTTGAGATTCAAAGTGTACATCTTCACGAACACCTAAAGACGTCAAAATGAAAGATTCAATGTAGTAACAATTGTACTGACTGTAGACTTAATCTGTTCATTCCCATGTCCCACATTTTCCGCGCAACGCATCCCCTTCCAAAAGACATTCACGTTGCTGTTTTCAAATCCGTTACAACGACTTTTTACTTTCTTTCTACCGCTTACGCAGTAGAGAGAAAGTTATGCAATGCTGCGCGAAAAAACGGCGAATATTCGGCAGAAAAACTCTTATTTCAGGGCCCTGGTAAAGAGAAAGTGGATAAATCCAGTTGCTAAATTTAGACAAATAAATCTCTAACATGTAGTGTAGTCAGGATGTTTTGTGTAGCCTCGACACAGAAAAGTTAAATGACGGCAAAATGTCTGTCTGTTCGTCTGCCCGTTGACGTCCTCATTCTCGTCCGACAGCTACATTCTCATCCGACTGTCTCCCTGTCTGTCCGTCTGTTCGCTAGCTGCTAAACCGTTCAGCTGATTTTCTCCAAAATCGATATTCCCTATTGATCTGGCTGATGTGGCGGCCCCTTGAATTTGAAACCGATATTTTAATTTTGGAGAGTGCTTTACATGAAGCCCCTGGGTCATAATAGAAATTTTCAGAAAATGGCTCCATAATTTTTTTATTAAACTTTAGTATTGGATAGTGTGAAGGACGTTTCAGAGAATGACGCAGGTCTTATTTTGTTGAAAACATTGATTTTTCATAAATTGCATATATTCAAAGTGTTGTCGGCGTCTTCCTACAACTACTATTATTAAAATAGAATTTCTTTTTCGTTCTTAAAGATTAATTTTGAAATAAGGCCATGCACAATGTTTCGAAACTTTGACTACCTTTCCCGTAATTTGGCGTGAAAGTATGTGCTGCTTAAGCACTATTATATAGTTGTTTTAGCAATACCAATCCGCTGTTCTGTTTCCCATCTGCCGCCGTCTGTCCCACTGGCAGCGCACAGCGCATCTACTTGGTCTTGGCGGCCGGCGTGGGCGCCGCCGTCGTCGCCCGCCTGGAACGCAGGCAGCGGCGGCGGCGGCGTATCGGACAGCGATCTGGCAGCGGCTCTATCATGCGGCGGTGGCGGCGGTGGTAGCGGCGGCGGCGGCGAGGGCGGCGGTGGAGAAGGCCCGAGAATGCTCGGAATGCAGAGGGCCGCCCGGCCCCGCCCCACGCCGCCCCGCCGCTACCTGCCCCCGCGCCTGCCGCCCTCTAACTGAAGCGTCCGCTATCGCTCCCCGGCGCCTCTGCCGACCCCGACTGCGTTTGCCCTGTCCGTCCACGCGGCCGACTCTCTGCACCCCGTTGATCTCAAGGGAGATTGAGCGAAGAACTGAGTGATTGAATGAGGGACTGAGTGAGTGGCAGAGTGAGTGATTGGGTGAGTGGGCAAGTGAGTGATTGGGTGAGTGGGCAAGTGAGTGATTGGGTGAGTGTGCAAGTGAGTGATCGGGTGAGTGAGCGAGTGATTGGGTGGGCAGGCGAGTGAGTGATTGTGTGAGTAGGTGAGTGAGTGATTGAGTGAGTGAGCGAGTGAGAGATTGGGTGAGTGAGCGAGTGAGTTTGGGTGAGTGAGCGAGTGAGTGATTGAGTAAGTGAGCGAGTTAGTGGCACCGTAATTGATTGAGTAAGAGTTATTGAGTAAGCGATTGAGGGAGTGAAGGCACCCTCTCCCATCCTGGAGAAGTTCTAAGCTCTCGACTGGACTCTCGACATGTGTGAGTATTGCAAGTATTGCGTGTGTGAGAGTGTGTGTGTGTGTACGCATGAGAAGTAGAAAGACGAGAGTGGAGAGGGGAGGGGAGAGGGGTGGGGAGGGGAGAGAGGATGGGAGGGGAAAGAGGATGGGAGGGTAGAGGGGTGTCAAGGATGAGGAAGGAAATATCATGCTCGCGTGATTGACAGCGGAGCACCAGGGCATGTGGTTGCGATTTGCTTTTCTCGTCTTTTCTCCAGTTCCCTTCCTGGGAAGGTCCTGAATGCTCACTTGCGATTTTCTATTTTAATATAGCAGGAGCAGTAAATTATATTGGGTGTACTGTAAACACAATTGCCAACATTGTAAGTACATTATTATCACGAGTTAAATATATTTCTAGGGAAAATTCAACAAATTTAATTAAGGCATTTTTCCCACTCGCTCGTGAAATAAAGACAACGTTTTCCTTCCGGGAATATCTACTGGGCTACGTCTTCCTTTTATGCTTCTCTTTTAAACCAGCAAAGCGCTTTCTTTCTCTGTCTCCCACTTCGATGCCTTTGTCATGGATTTCTCATTTTTGCGTCACTGATATCACATATGAAAGACGAGACGTTTGGCTTATCCTGAACACGGTATTTTCTTTTAAAATAAAACACCCAAATAAGGTGTTCAGGTCTCTCAACGTCTGATATGTACGATTCGAGGGTGGTACTAAAAGTTTTGCAAGTAAAGCCTTAATTGTTGAACTTCATTGAGTATTGTATTTGAATTAATTCAGATGGAATCAGTGGAATGTCAAAGTACATAAATTCATGCATGAACGCAACTTCAAATACGCACAGTGTGATTTGCATGTGGTCTTTGCGCCTAGTTTTAACATTCACTTTAACGTACGTATTTCATTACAGATTTTTCCTCGGACCACCGTTTCAGAATCCTTGATTTACGCCATAGAACAGGGGTGTCAAACTTGCAAGGCCTCAAGGGCCATAACGAAACCCCGTAATATGGCTTCGGGCCATATTTTCATTACTCTCCCGTATTGTTAGTCTCGGCACTTTTCCCGGCTGCTCTGAAAGAGGAAGGAGGGGGAATGGATCCGTGAGATCACGTCGCAGACTGCATAATGCAGGGAAATGCTTAGGATGATTTTGAAATTCTGAATTTACTAGAAACAAATTGTTATATCTAAATATGAACCCATTTTTACATTAAGGGGGTATTGACTCCGACAGGGCGCACACGCTAGGCGCGCTGTGTTCTCGCTCGATATCGAAGCAGGGGACTTTAACTTTTAACTAAAAATTTTCGCGGGCCACAACAAACGGTACCGCGTGCCGCATGCGGTCCTCGGTTTGCCAATTGGACAACCCTGGTATAGAATCTCACCGTTGACAGCAATTCCACCGCCCTCCGGCCTTCGCCCCTCCCACCCACCACCGCTCGTCTCGGAAGTCGCTCTCACCCAGCGCTTGCTGCCTCTTCACCAACCCGTTCATTCCGCTGACCGCCGGGAATCTTCTGCAGCGGTTGCGGCTCTCTCTGCCCGCCAACAACTCTCGTCTCCTCTGCAGTTCCCCTCTTCCGGTCGCTTGTTGATTAATTATTTCGTGATTCCGGGCGCGTCAACGGCGATGTTTGTTAGTTCCGTAAGTGTCGTGCGTGTTGTTATCACGAGAAGTTAAGAAATAATTTCTCGCTGGCTGCCGAGGTCCGGCGCACACTACACGTCGACTTGGAAGGTTATTCCGAACCAGGGATTTCTGCGGGGCACCGCCCACAACGGACAGGCTCTAAGCTCCTGAGTGGTCTTCCGACATGTGTGGTGATGCAGGTTGCAATGCGGTTTGCGATGGTTTGCGGTTTGCGATGGTTTGCGGATTGCGATGGTGTAGCGGTTAACGTAACAAACTGCTGTTCGCGGGTTCAAACCCAATCGAAACCGTGGATTTTTAAGGGCGAAAAAATCCTTCGTACGCCTTCCTTCGGAGGGGAAGTAAAGCTAGCTGTCCCATGTTCGTAGATTTACTAGCATGTAAAAGATCCACAAGCCTAAATGAAGCCTCTGAGCTAAATTCAAATCGCCTGTTTCGTCGCCCGAGATAATACCTTCTTTCTCCGCTAGTTGGTGAAAGGAGCGTAGCGAAATTTGCGTGGTCAGATGGAAGAGCAGGCCTCATGGCCTGTGTCTCGCCACGTAAAATAAGGCATCAATTCAATTCAAATTCAATTCAATTTAGTGCATGTAAGTATAAACGTGTGTAAGGGGTGAGGATGGGAAAAGGAAGAGGAAGGAAAGATCGCGCGTGGTCCGTGTCCCGTTTGTCAGGGTACTGCTCCGATATTCGCCTGGAATTAATTGGAGAGACCATAGAAAACTACCGACAGAGCAACCGGCCGCTAGTGTTCCTCCAGACGGGGTCTGGATTCGATTAACGTTACAGTCGTGATTGATTGATTGATTGATAGTGATTCCGAGCGCGTCAATTGCTAAGGTCATTAGACCCGTAAGTGGAAAGCATGTTTTTTCCTAGGGTGTGGTTTTCCCCCCGCTGGATGGCGAGATCCGACGCTGACCTACCGTCGGCTAACGGGGTTTCCCTCCACCAGGTATCTTACACAAGCGAGCACTGCTCCAGGTAGGAAAAGCTCGACGCTCCCGACCGGTCTCCCGGTGTTTGTGGTAGTGTAGCTACCAGTGGCGTAGCGTCAAGGGACGCTGAGATGCTGAGCATCCCCGTATATAATATTAATAAAGAACCCTAAGCACTATATTGATAATCTTACAAGTGTTCCGTTGAGCGAAATACGTTTTGTATTAATTTTAAATTAATTTTCTATGATTGAATTCGGCAGGCTGTTGAAGCTGGCCTGTGATTGCTTGGAAGCTAAAATGCTTCTAGCGTCTGCCGCGAGATTTGCGACGAGCAATGACGCATGCGCAGATGACGAGATTCCCCTTTCCACTCTTCACCCCTGGCCCAGAGAAACCCGACTGCTTTACGCTAGCATCCACTGCTCAAAGAAACTCGTTTGTGCACGAGAGCACAGCACACTTCAGGCGGTCAGTAAATTCTCTCTCCCTCTCTCTCTCTCTCTCTCTCTCTCTCTTTCACTCGGGAGTCCCCGCTTGGTCATGGGCACAAACTGTAGAAATAGTGCCTGTCTTCTATTCTCAATTAATATCCAAGAAATTGAATTATCCCTTAAATACATTACATATTGTGTTAGTTTGCAATGTATAAATTAGCAACTGGTCTCATTGCTATTCGCGTATAAGAATTAAAGCTGAGCCATTGTATAATTTGCTTTCAATATATCGGCAGTTCTGACCGCTGTGAGGATTTTGTGGGAAGCGCCTACACCGTTGTAAGCAATCGAGATCGCGGAAGTAGTTCCAGTGTATCTGCCTTGTGTTGCATTCGCCTGTTAGATGAAGTAGTTGATAGTGACATTTTGTGTGTTATTGTTGAGCATCCCCAAACGTGCGAGTCACGCTACGCCACTGGTAGCTACATGCCATCATCGGAACTCGCACTCTAGGACCTTCCGGTCAGCGTCACTGCAGTGACATCCTTTGATACCGTGAGCCTCTTCAGCCGGCCGACTCGCTCGTCGGCGAAGCTGCCTTGCCCCGCTTTCGTCAAAGCTGCGACCCACACCACTTCTCCAACCCCTCTGCCTTCTTCTCGGACCTCTCCACCGCTTCCCCCTCCTGCTGCCGCCGCCCCCTCGAACGTTCGGCGAAATTGAATCAACACGTCAGGGAAAGCGCCCGGCGCTCCGTTGGGGAGCAGTGTTTTCGACGGTTATTACGAAGAGCTGGAGGCAGAGGGCGACGCGAGCCGCAGCGGTGGAGAAGCGAGGAAGAGAAAGAGAGGAATATGCCAAAGAGAACACCGGGAGAGGTTGCTCAGTGCAGCAACTGATATCATTGCAGCGCCTCTGACCGGGAGGTCCTAGATTCGAGTCCTGACAGTGGCAGGATTTTGGACACGAGCTTCTCAGCTCGGTCGAATTCTGTCTCTGTCTGCAGGAGAATTCTAGCGACCGGTTTGCTCTGGACGGTAGTTCCATGGTTTTTTCGATCAACACCAGGTGAACGCCGGAGCGGTTCCCTAACAAATAGGTCACGGGCCGTCCCCTTCCTTCTCCTATCCTCACCCCTTACTTACACACACTTACTACACTACCACATGCACTACACTACCACACATTTCGGGGGGCCGGTCGGGAGTAGCCACAGTCATCTCCCGAGGAAAAACATGCATTACACTTACGGGACGAATGACCTCACTAGTTGACGCGCCCGCAAGAGGACTCCATCAGACTGCGGATGAACTAAACATACCGGTCTAGGCAACGTCGAAAATTCTGCCACCATGGAAGTCGAACGCTGGACCTCCCGGTTAGTGGCACTGCAGTAACACCAGTTGAGGCCCTGAGCCACCTCAGCACTGACGAATCCATGGAGTCATGCCCCCTCTCCTCAAAAGGCCTAGAGTTTTCGTTTACCTTACTTTATTTGGCAAAACTGATATAAGTATTTATTATTGTTCGAATTATGTAATTATTTAAACAACAATATTGTATAATTACATATCTACAGTACATAAATAGTATACAATATAATAATAAATATGTTTATTATTAAACAAAAATCTAAGACCCCCCCCTTCCAAACGATCGGCTGAATCCGCCCCTGCACTTCCGCTGGTCTGTATTTCAGAGGTTAAGGCACGTCACCTCCCGCTGCTGCGTCAGAAGAGTCTGTGTTATTAAGGCGACTGCAGCGCTCCCGTGATCACTGTGTTTAGTGTTCGTCGTGCGACGACAACGAACCGTGCGCTTCCTGCCATTCAGACACACTCCGAACAATCACTAGTGCTGTGGGAAAGGCGTTACTCAGGGTGAGTCATTTAACGGTGGTTACGGTAAAGTTTTGGAAACGGTTAAAGTTATTTACCCTCTGTTCTTCTAAAGAAAATTAGGCACTGTCTCTCTTGCGACATAGAGAAAAAAACGTGCTTTGCCAAGAGTTCCTGATTTATATTATTTCGTGTCTGCGAAATGTCCGATATCTTATTAGAATCATTCAAAATTTTAAATTCTAATCAGTATTTCAGCTGTTCTTAAAGTGTTAAGTCTTTAAGCAAATGTCAAAAGGTATATCAAACAAATTTAAATTTTCTTATCGTAGTGCCAAACCATGCTGAATTATTCAAGCCATGAACGACTTTAAAATTTCTTAATTTCTTACTAGTGTGGAAATTCTGATGCAGTGTTATTGACGTAATTACATGGAATAATAAAAAGAAGTTATCTCCGTCAACTTAATATTATATTAAGTTTAATTAATATTAAGTTGACGGAGATTACTTATTTTATTACTCCATCAAATTAATTTCTTACTGTTAAAAGAGCTGATAATTGATGTTATCATTCGAAATTTGAAGTTGAAAATGCTTGGAGATTATATTACGAAAGAAACATTTATCTTTAAAAGTGCATTCGATATTTCCATATGAATACCTTAGCTTTGAAGAACATACTGAGTGCATGGGCTCTTACATTCTTAAAAAAAATTCTCATAGAATTCGTAAGTAAACCGGAACATTTAAAGAATTTTTAAAATATTATTTGGTGGAGTACTTGGTAGTAAAGAACCCTATTTTAGTTGGGGTGAAGTTTCAAATGTTGCCGTAGAAAGTTCTTCATGTCGAACACTTAATTATCGTTCTTTCTCCTAATGAATTTAATAATAAATGAATATTTATAAATAATTAATAATAAATAGAGCGAAAGACAAACTTTATTATCTTTAGGTAGGCACTAAACAATAACAATAGTAGTCAATTATGTCCTAGTAACCCACCGAAATGTTATTAGATATTGCCATCATGCGACCTACAATGTTTATTAATTCAGTATTTTTATTAAACTTCATAACGCAAATAAAAACATTGAGAGAAATTTTACAATAATTTAAAGATTGAAAATCAGGTACAAACTGAAAACAGATTTTGCAAAATTAATTTTCATATTATTTACATTTCCACTGTAAAAATTAATTACTACAATTTTTTGATACTGTATGTAACATTCATTTCATAAGATCTCGGATATATCAATGAGCTAAACATTAATTTATTAAATTAATATATTTTTTCATTAATTACATTTGTTGCTTACCTCAAATTAAATAAATAACATTTTACTGTGAGTTGGGCAATTGAAAATAAAGAGTATTCGCAAATTTCGGTTTTTAGTTTATACAACTTTATCATTCATGAACATTTAGCATTGAATATTTACTAATTCTAAAAGGACGTAAAAGTGAATGTTTGTAAAGAATCGGAGAGCAATAACAATAATGTAACCATTTGTCTGGCTTTATTTACTCATCCTCTAAATCAAGGAACACTAGGAAATTTTTTGAGTCCTGACATGCGGGACAGATTGCATAAATCCCTAAGCCAAAGTCATTAATTGCGTCAGGATAATGATGCAACAATAATCACAACCAGCGTAATAACAGTTCTCTGAAAGAACATTTGCACACAAACCCACCGATGTAAATTACTGTGTTCGTGACACTTCATAAGACAATGACAACACATTTCCGTATGCATCTCCACTCAAAAGAACCCCCGCAACAAAATGGTCATAAAAAATATGTCTCCGACATCATTCAATAAGTTCCTGAGAATTCTTAACACGTACAAACGATTACTTTCCTGCGCTACTCTCCGAGCTGCGAAAAAAGGAAAATTTCTGTAAATAAAGAAAAGGAATAAACTTCATTGAGTAATTAATATGCCGGAGGTGTAAGTCTTTTTCCTTTCATCAACACGTCCAGCCTGCATTTCTGCGCGACGCGAAACAAATCGTTTTTCGTTCGAACAGAATCCATTCAACAGCCATTCCATTGTGCGGTCTGGTCGTGAACCAAGAGGCGACAACAACTACATTTCAACATTCCGATCCCTCGTAACCACCCGTTAAATTTCTATAACTCCCAGATAACGCGACAAGGTTCGTTCGATAAAATTTAATGAAACAAAACTCGTTGCCAATTAATAAGCTGCATTTATACGGGGTGCGATGATCAAATAACACGTTTAATATCGGAGAGCAATCTTTCCCGTGCTCTCATTCACCGCTTAACTTTTAAACTTCATTGGAAACTTTCAACAAACGTTTGAAAAGAAACTATATTTGGGAAGAATTGGAAGACTTACTCTCTTACGAATTGGAAGACTTACATTAAAACGCGTGTTGGGTTAAACGGTTGTCAAAGAAGATTTTAGGAAATGTAGCTCCCTATTCCCATTAAACGATGTCAACAGTTGCGGGTGAAAGGTAGTATTTCTTGTAGGTACAGCATCGAGATACGTTTTGCTTGATAAGTGACTCTTTCTCCCAATTTCAGTATTGAATCACTCACTGGTGCACTAATTATGTATCTACAACAATCAGCACATTAACATAGTTCCTAGTTTGAGATTAACTCAAAATAAAACTTTCCTTTGTAAATATACTTTGAACAACATTACGGTGATCGTAATTTTAGTTGTTGCCAGTTCAAGAATCTTTAGAATGAGAATGTTAGCAAGCTTGTATTCCGAGCTCTTTGTTTCACCTTCGGTTGCCGAAGGACTCGGAATTTCAGAGAAGAATTGCAAACTTTGAATTTGCTAAATTATGAAATAATCGGTTATAAAAATCTAAATATACGGTGAAGGAAATCAAAAAGGTGACCTCAAAAAATAGAACTCATGTCTTTGAGCAGCTTGAATTTACGTAATGGCCTCTTTGCAATAATGCCGAGAAAATATATTTAAATATATTAAAATATGTAACTTATCAATAAAAAATTTTATCTCCAGAGTGTGATGATGTTTTGTTTGTTCAAGTCATTCATTTTTTTAAAAATTTCTATTAACAAGAGCCAGATGCAAAGGAAAGGATACTTGTAAATTCCATTACTCATATCGCATCAAAGTTTCTCTTGCCACCGCAGCCTCCCAAGGTGTCAGATGCACGCGAAACCCGCCTCGTTAAATCTGTTGCTCACTATGGAAGAGAGTGATTGAATTTTGGCAATTTGCGCTTAAAACGGTTGAAGTTGGATCAGAGTTAAAGCCGATGGGAGAGTAGGCAAGAAAGGACTGTTGTGTTTAGGGAGACGGTGACACTGGCAATTTTGGCAACGTGAAACATTCTGGATTTTACATGTTCATTTCAAAGCTGCCCATTTAAAAATACGTTGTGAAAAGAATAATATTTCGTAATCCAAACTAAAATAGTTTTTAATTTAAATTAAAATCTACATATACGACACATTATGTCAGAAATATTTCTTAATACATTTGTCACATTATCAAATTGTTATAGATGACGCGGAAATAACATTTTAAAGAGCTATATTTTCAGTTTCAAAATAAAATATTAAGTAATTGTAATGCCATCGGATATTTTTATAACCGCATAGGACAAAGAAACAGGAGTGATTTACATTGCTTTAGGTGTATAACGCTACAAAAACATACTCTCTCTCATACATACTATATTCAATCCTAATGTTTGTCCGAGAAAAAACCGAAACAGTGAAACAAATGGAATTCAAACAAATTAAGCGTTTCGCCAGATTCTCGTAGAATGAAGTGTATACGATTAAAAAACGTTCTCTGCTAAAATCAATACCAACGACACAAAGAACTCTATCGTTAAGGAAGAAAAGACTTATCTTAAAAACAGTTAAAGACCTATATCTTTAACTGTCTTTTGCAATACTATTATTTATTTCCACATAGCGCGACTAAACAGAGGAACGCAAAGCTACTTGCAAAGGCTGGCGATCGTTAAGGATCTTAACAGTCCGCTGTCATCCACATGAATTATAGTCCCTAAATTGGTTCCTGTTCAAAGAAAAGGCATTTCTCAATAATTTGATTTATTCTTATAAGAAAGCTATATTAACAAAAATATTGAAGGACGCAGACCGATATCGCAAATAACGGACTAGGTTGGTTATTTATATCGGCCTAATAACATAACTATTCTAGAAACAAACAATATAATAATAAGTAGTAATTTATATTTTTGTTGGCAGAAAAGAGAAGCGTGTTAGGAATTGGAAAAATGCAACCACGCGAGCCAACAGCGTACGTCCTATAGCGCGTGCAGCATGAGCTGCTGCATTAAACTTGAAGCTGAAGAGGCTCTGACGATAGAAGCAATGCGGTGGGTGGCGGTGGCAGCGCGCTGCGCGACGAGAAGGGACGAGCGAGGAAGCTGCAAGATTGAGTGAGTTTGATACATCATTAAAAGCCAAGGGGCGGCCGAAAGCGGTTGAGGAGGCACAGGTGGAGGTAGTGGTGGGGGAGAAGTCAGATGTGGAGATGGAGGCGGTACTTGAGGCGGAGGCGAAAGAGCAAGCGGAGGCGAATGAGAAGGCGGAGGCGAATGAGAGGGCGAAGGTGAATGAGAAGGCAGAGGCGAATGAGAAGGCGGAGGCGAATGAGAAAGCGGAGGCGAATGAGGAGGCGGAGGCGAATGAGAAGGCGGAGGCGAATGAGAAGACGGAAGCGATTGAGAAAGAGGAGGCGAATGAGAAGGCGGAGGCGAATGTGAAGGCGGAGGTGAATGAGAAGGCGGAGGCGAATGAGAAGGTGGAGGTGAATGAGAAGGCGGAGGCGAATGAGAAGACGGAAGCGATTGAGAAAGTGGAGGCGAATGAGAAGGCGGAGGCGAATGAGAAGGCGGAGGTGAATGAGAAGGCGGAACCGAATGAGAAGACGGAAACGAATGAGAAGGCGGAAGCGAATGAGAAAGTGGAGACGAATGAGAAGACGGAGGCGAATGAGAAGGCGGAGGCGAATGAGAAGGCGGAGGTGAATGAGAAGGCGGAAGCGAATGAAAAAGCGGAGGCGAATGAGAAGGCGTAGGTGGAAATGGTGTCTATGGCCGTGGCCGAAGCGAATCAGGTGGCAGAAGTAGATGACTAATTGGTTGAGATTGGATTGGTGGAGACGTTGGTGGAGGTGGTGAAGGAGATAACAATTATGAATGTGGTGGAAACGGCAAAGTCGGTGGAAGAGGTTCAGAGAGGCGTGAAAGACAAGGAGAAGGAAGAGGCGGCGGATGTTGTGGAGCAAGAGTCGGGAGATGGAGGCGGGACTGAGACGGACTCAGTTGCGAGGGCAGTTGGGTTAGGCCGGGGAAGAGGCAGCGACGGGGGCGGGGATGGCAGTGGTAACGGTCGTGTAGACGGAGACAGGGCCGAGGGTTGGACGTAGGTGGGAAAGGCAGCACTGATAAATACACTGACGGACGTAAGGACGTGGTGGGGACGGAAACAAGAACGGAAGTAGGGACAGAGGCAAGTGCCGAAGGGCGGATGGAGGCTGGCAAGGTGACGGGCAAGGTGGTGGGCATGGAGATGGGCAAGGAGGAGAGCAAGGAGGCTGTCAAGGAGGCGGAAAGGTTGTGGAATCAGCGACGGATCCAGCAGATAATTCGGGGGGGGGATCGTAGATTTCTGTTAAATAATAAACATATTTGTGATTATGTTGTATATAATTTATGTATTGTAGATATGATACTAAACAATATTATTTTTTAAATAATGACATAATTATAATTTAAATAAATATTTAAATCAACTTTGCCAAATAAAGGAAGGTAAAAGAAAACTAGGTGTTGGGGGTGGGGATTGGCTCCCATACCCTCCTCCCCCTGGATCCACCAGTAGGTAGAATGTAGGCGGGACGGAAGCGGAGACCGCGGCGGGGGGCAGAGGTGGTGACGGTGGCGGTGAGAGAGCAGGGGGCGGAGTTGGAGGCTGACGGGTTGTGGCGTTGCCTCTGGACGGCTGATGGTACCATAGAGAGGGATTTGGCGTTGGTGACAACGGTGCCGAGGATTGAGACTTGTTAAGGAGGCACATAAAGGTGCGGACGGCGAGTGTGGATTCTGTGTGGGAGGCTGGAGACGGTGGGGATGTAGGGCGCTTGGGAGCACGAAGATGGTGGAAGCGGCAGCACCGGCAGGACGGTATAGTCCGATTTTTCTAACTCTGCCCCTCAAGTCCCTATGGCCACGATGGAATATCACACGGCACTTCGCTTGTTTCTCCGTCATACCGCTAGACGTCGCATGATTGCAAGCACTGCTTGATACGGTCGCGATCATGCGATCCTTGGCGGCACAACTGAGAACGTCGCAAAATACCGTGACATATTCCATCGTGAAGACGGGCCTTGAGGGGCAAAGTTAGGAAAATCGCAGTATAGTACTGAAGGTTGCGGGTCGGTTGCGGGTCGGTTGCGGGTCGGTTGGGGGTCGGTTGCGGGTCGGTTGCGAGTGGGTTGCGAGTGGGTTGCGGGTCGGTTGCGGGTCGGTTGCGGGTCGGTTGCGGGTGGGTTGCGGATGGGTTGCGGGTGGGTTGCGGGTCGGTTGCGGGTCGGTTGTGGGTCGGTTGCGGGTGGGTTGCGGGTCGGTTGCGGGTCGGTTGCGGGTCGAGCGCAGGCGGGGCGAGAGCGGGTGCGTTGGCGGCGGAGGGAGCGTTGGGGGCCGTAGAGGTGGCGGCGGCAGCACGGAACCGGATGAGAGGTGAAGAGGGAGGGATTTCAGGAGCGCTGCGCGGAAGCTGCGGCGGTAAATGAGATTAGGACACAAAAGCCCGGCTCTCCCTCGTGCTCGCTACCTGTTTTTACAGGCTTTCTCCACAGATTTAATGCGAAGACGCTCAGATGCGAAGATGGATTTAAACATGATTCGGGTATTGCTACGTACGAATACCTATTACGTTATAGACCTAAATTAAACGCACTGACTTATTTAGAACTATTTGTCGTGTGTTTTGTTTCCTTTTTGGATTGTGCCTTTTTCAATATATTAGCGTACCCGTGCGAGAACTCTCGCATGCTATACACCACCATCTTCCTTATATATCCATTTCTATATTAAGCCTTTAATATAGCTCTTTCATCAAGACCCTCTTATCCTCCGTCACTCCTTCTATATATTGCCTTGTAATTGATAACACTGTAATACACCCTTGGCAATACGAACTATTCTTAACTATTCTTTAACTTAATTATCGAGCAAAGAGGTACACCCTTGTAATTCAGTCGCATAGAATATCAAGTAATTAGTAAATTGACAGTTGCAGATTCTACAGGTTATGAACCGGTGGGGTAGAATCGAGAAATATCGTATCAGCAAAAATGTAATAGAATGGCCAAGAAGATCTCGTCGTGTAGATTACGGTGTGAGGAACATTTATTTGAGGCTACTGGCCTCCAAATCTTAGCTTTTAAAGTTCTAGAACGCTTTGTTTAGGAGTTATTTAACGATATAGATTCAAAAATCCTGACGAAGATTTTAACAGTATGATTCCAAATACGTGTTGAAATTATCATACAACAATACAGATGAAACAAAAATGTTATGAATTTCCATTGTCACATCGAAAAAGCATTATAGAAAGAATAGTACGTTTATTTTATTATTTGTGTGCCGAACAATCAGGAACTACACACTCGTTCCAGTGGACCATAGTGGTGCCACCGACGAATTAGCTTCCATTGTGAATAGGAGGAAGACCACGCCCTATCGGCTGAATATAAAATCTACTCCAGGTTGCAACCAGCTACCCAAGGAGCAGAGCCGGTGACTGTCGCTACCTTTACAATACTTTGCGCAAAATGTGGGTTGTTGCAAATAAAGCAATTTCTTGCACTTCCCAGTCTTTTGAATTACCGGGGAGTTTAGACAAGTTCTTACTCAAATTTTGCGGAACAAATCCCAGAGCTCCGATAACTATCGGTACGACCTGTGCTTTTACGCTCCACATTCAGCTGATCTCGATTTCCAAACTATTGTATTTATGACGTTTCTCTGGGGCATGTATTTGGAACTTCGAGGGCGGTACAGATCTGCCAGTGGAGGTAGCTACACACACTGTCGTGTGTTTTCGAGTTTTCGGTCTTTGCTAGGATTGGACAAGCCGAGACAATATGATCAACGGTTTCTACGTGTTCCTGGCACATGCGGCATTTATCATCTTGGGAAATTTTGAGAACCGCTTTATCATAATGTCGTGTCCTTAAGGCCTGATCTTGGGCAGCTATTACAAGTGCGATTCTTGCTTCATTCCTCTCCCTTCAAGCCACATAAATGATTGATCTTTATTGATCTGTGCTTATTATTATTACTAGCTGAAGTACCCGGCGTTGCCCGGGCATTATTACAAAATATTATTAGACAGGAAGACTAATTTCATCTTTTCATGCCATGCGGCTGGGCCTACATCTATATCTTTCATTGTATCTCTTCTCCGCTCTACTTCTTCCTGCCATCATCTGTCCGTCTCCGTCCCGATAGCCATGTCTTGACCCCCAACTGGAAAGTTACAATCTACCTTCCTCACTTTTCTTCAAAAAAATATTTTTTTTTATTTAAAGTTCCAGCTCCAATATATTTTTCACTTTATAACGAAAAACAATAAACAAATCTAAATTACAAAATAAAATACTTGTACACTCACGTATATTATTTTTGTGGAGTTTTCTATATTGTACTAAAGCTATTAATAAATAGTCACCTTGTAAACTTACTCTCTTTTATATTTTTTCATTTATATTCATAAAGAAAGATTTGAAACTGATCTGCGAACTCTTGACCTTGACGGGACTTCCTATTGTAAGCGGAGTATATCATGTGAGAGTTCTCACACGAGGACGCTAGAAGGTAGATTTCAAGCGCGATATAGACGTAGATATCCAAACGTAATTGTTGAATCATAAATACAAAAGTAAATGAAAAATTGGGGGTCAAGACAACACATGGCTATCGGGACGGAGACGGACAGATCATGGCAGGAAGGAGAAGGGCGGAGAAGAGATACAATGAAAGATAGAGATGTAGGCCCAGCCGCATGGCATGAAAAGATGGAATTAGTTTTCCTGTCTAATAATATTCTGTAATAATGCCCGAGCAACGCCGGGTACTTCAGCTAGTACACAATAAATTGACAATGTACTGAACCACTTAACAAATCAATATTAACTTCATCAGAAGTGCTAGAGACTACTGATATTGAAATTTGAATAATGAAATAGAAACCAAAGACTCCAAGAATATATTATTTGCATCGACAAATATTTTTATATAAATTAATATTTGCCTATTTTTTGTACAAAAAATGGATGATTGCATTAATTGGGAGAAATTGATATACAAAATAACACATTTATTAGTCTCCACATTTAAATAACCGTTGTTGCATTACATATCACTGCACTACTTAGTCTCTAGCTCATAATTAAACAAAGTTCAACAGGGTCAAAATTAACTGCAAAGAAGACAACTGGCATGTGAAGAAAATGTAATTACAACAAATGTACAGAATCACTGAAGAATGTTTTATGTAAAACGACACATTTTGTAAATTAAACCAAAGCTTCAGGGTACACCACATTGGCAGTTTCATTATTTTTTGGAAGAAGCAAGAATTGGTTATCTTTTGACCCAACACGGGAGAGTGCTACATACAGCTGACCGTGAGAGAAGACGCTTTCTCTAAGATCGACACCAACAAACTTGAAGGATTGTCTTTGTGCTTTATTTATTGTCATAGCGAAGCATGGTTTAATGGGAAACTGCAGCCTTTTAAATTGAAAAGGTAAATCAGACGGAATCATAGGAATTCTGGGTATTAGAGCATTTTCACCAGATGCTGGACCAGTAAGAATTCTGGTGTGTAAAATATTGTTGGCAAACTTAATTATTTGAAGTCGTGTTCCATTACAAAGTTTTGGGGCATTGAGGTTACGAAGTAATATAATAGGTGTACCAATTTTCAAATTTAATATATGTGGTGGAAGACCTGCTGAGTTGAGCGAATTTAAAAATTCTGATGGATAATGAACACTCTCGTCATCATTCAGAACAGTGTCAAATGATCGATATTCTTTTGTTTCTGCTTGAAAGCGCTGTAGGATTTGATGATTAATTTCATCTACCACATTATTTTTTGGAGACAGTATAACTCTTTCACAAAACCATGAGTGTGTCTTATTTAGGATTGTTTGCACATCCTCTTATATCTTCACGTGACCATACCGATGATCTACTAATATATTTTGACTATTGATATTGGTAACTGAACCGCTTCCAACTGCGAGAAGCAATGCTGCAAATTGCGCAGAATCTGAGTCATCAGTTAACAAAGTCCTCATGTTTGTACTGAGAGTCATTATTTTAACATTCTGCCAAATTGGGGATGTCTTTAAGCTTGCTTTGATTGTATCAGCTCTAGTGCCTTTAGCAATTACAGGCAAGGTTTGCCGGAAGTCACCAGAAAATACAACAGTAACTCCTCCCATTAATTTGGAAGATGATCGTACATCCCGTAACATTCTGTCAACAGCTTCTATGTGACATCTGTTGCTCATGGTGCACTCATCCCAGATAATTAATACTGAATCACGAAAAATCTTTGCAATAGAACTATTCTTACTAACATTACACGTTGCTTGTTCTATAAAAGTTGTGTTCAAAGATAATTTAAAGGTAGAATGTGCTGTTCTCCCACCTTTTAATAATGTTGCTGCGATTCCAGAAGACGCGACTGCAATGACAGTTTTTCTCTCTGATCTACATTTATCAATAAGTAAATTGATTACCAACGTTTTACCGGTGCCTCCAGGGGCATCAATGAAGAACAGGATACCATTGTCATTTTGAACACTGTCAGTAACTGCGCTGAAGATTGTTCTTTGATCAGGAACTAATTTTGGCAAATTTTCTTTTAGGTATCGATGCACATCACACATACTATATGTATCTCTTGTATAGTCAGAACTTTGTCTACTTGGCTCAAGAATACCAGAATCACAAAGTCGCTTATCACTGAAAGATGCAATAATGTCTTCTAGAATAATTAATCCTTCATTGAATACATCCACTGGGAATGGTAAATCTTGGTTGTCTTCATGCAAACTCTTTTGAAAAAGAATATCCTCACACATGACTTCCTTGAATTCACACCACAAACTGCTTGGATCAGATGGCTGACAGAATACCAATAGTATCGCAAATAGTTCACGAATATGTGATGGTGACTGTGTAAGTGCAGCATCACTCAGCGTGTGTTTCCAATGCTCATCATTTTCTATGAGGCCCAGTTTCTTACACGCTGTCTGGTAAGAAGGCTGTACAATACTGTTCACTGTTTTTAGCATAACAAAAGAAGTTGGACCACGAATGTGATGTAGAAGCAGACGAACGTAATAGCATTCTGTGAAGTTTGGATGCACAGTGTAAACTCTTCCAAGAGCAGCATCTTTTCTTACACCCAAATGCCCTGCAACCAGTTGTCCACGTTTCCTTCTCTGCCAATTTTTATTTCTCCAGACATAAAATGCAATAAAGAAGAGGATCTTCTTCTTTATTGGGTATCTCAGCACTAATAATTAAGTCAATTTCATCTGGTTGTATTTTTCTTTGAAGCCAAATCAGAATATGAGCATGGGGCAATCCTCTTTTTTGCCATTCTATTGTTGACATTTGGCATACAGTTGTGCCAAAAATGTGGTTTTTGGTGATCAAATTCATCAAGTTTTGGTATTTCAGATGAAATACACGTGAAATAATATCATGTCTGTCATGAGGATTCTGTCCCACAGACAATTCATGTCTGATTTCTGGCCATTCGGGGTTGCACGTCATTGTAATAAAAAGATCAGGGCGACCATGGTGTCTCACGTATGTCATAGCATCCTGGGTTTTTTCATGGAGGTACCTTGGTGAACCAGTAAAAGTAGATGGTAAAATGACCTGCTGTCCAATATTTTGTGGATTTATGTTAGCGTCATTGTTAATTGCATCTCGAAGATGAATGTAGTTCTCTGCTCTTAATGTTTTTTGATTTTGATTGATATATCCAAGTCTTTCTGTAATCATATTAGCAGCCATGTCAACAACAAACTGATTCAATAATTGCTGGAACATTAGCAGAAAATTCACTGTACCTTCCCTCACCATAAATCTATCAGAATAGTATTGCATGCAAGATATTTTCTTTGAAAGGTTTTGGTTTCCTCTTCCTGAAATTATTTGTGGAATATTAATACAATACCCATCTTCTCCATTAACAAATATGAGAGGATACTGAAGAGGGTCGTAAGCACGATGTAACTCTGAAACACGCTGTAACCTTCCATTTCTACTGTGCAATACAATATATCGGTGCCCTTTATCTTCATCCACCAGTAATATAGCCACTTCATTTGTTGTTGGTTGGTTGAAACAGCCTCTGTGATAATTGACAGGGATCATGTCAGCTCGGATAAGGATTTTGTAATCCAGAATATTTGGAGGTGCTTGTTCTATGGCAGCCTTGAAACTTTTAATATACTGATTGTGTGTGTGTGCAACATACTCTGTATCATTTGTACAATTTCTGGATTTAAATTAGGAACAATATTTTGACGCAAAGACATTTGGTCTGCTTCAGAAAGGAAATACACCTGCAGAAATCCAGGGTTCGTTGTTGGATGTAAACTACCAATGCGATGATAAATTTGGTCCTGAATTTTGAATGTAGGCATGTAAAATCCTTCTTTATGTTCTGTACAGCCAAAAGATGTCATCTGGAAAAGACAGTTGTATTGTCTCAAATGGCGTAGGAAATGCTTTGATAATGGATGTTCACCAAGTAGTAGGCTTTTCAAAATGTCAGGAGGCTCCACTAAAGACCTTAACTTTACTTTCCCATTAGAACTACACATGCTATTATGTTCGAATTCCCATTTTTTTGCTCCACAAAACATACAAACATTTTCCATATGACCAATCTGAATATCTGGACTATGCAAATAATCAAATTGGGGATCACAATGAAAAGCTGAGCTGCTTCCTAGCGAATTACTGAAATTGACTTCTCCCCTTGTAGTGTTGTCGTCTTCAGTAAGTTGCTCTTGCCTTTGTGTAGCCGATTCTGAACTTTTATATTCAGCCCATCTTTTCGCACTTTTAGTATGTTTTGACAAATGCGTCTTCCGCTTCACCATTGTTTTCAACAATTTAGAATTCACAAATTTCTGTAAATAAGAGGTTATTCTGAAAATATACGATATCTATGTCATGTACATTGTACATTACTATACATTCTGTACTTTTTACTACCTCTACCTAACTCAACTACATTGTACATTATTGTACTTTTTACGTTCTCAACCTAACTCAACATTATACTATATATTATTACTTAATACATGTACATGTATATTGACATTCCTTACCACTGTTGTTACGGCTGTCTTTCAAACGATACACAAACGTTCTGAACTAACATTCACGGACATGTGTAAATAGCCGTATTCAAACCCCAGCGAATTTCGTAATAATTCTGGCTGTTGATGAAATGAGCAGTAGATCTCAGACATCCTCAGTTTTCACGAAGACTGCGCCTCAGGTGGCGCAAAGCTAAACTATTAACATTGATGCATTCTTGAATCTACGATGTAATGCTAGTCGAAAAATGTCCAGAAAAGTAATTATTTTGTGAATATGTTAAGGTTTATGGTTGTAAATCATAGCCTATGTTACTCCAGACCTTTAAAGGAAGCTAGTATAAAAGTTTCAACAGTATTGGTTCAGTAGATTAAGAGATTATCGCGCTGTAAGTCAGTGCAGTTCTGTCTTTATATATTAGTATAGATATAGATTATTACTATTATTATTATCATTGCTATTATTATTCTCGGCGAAAAATTGGCTCCAACTGATACTGTAAGTAGCATGAGTGCATGCTAATTGTATAATTCAAATTTAAGTAAAGCGCTAAGCGGCTGTCGTTAGAAATTTCCACACGGTGTGAATTTGAAATGTTGATGGGCTCCACAAGACCCCAGTGTGCAGTTCTAGGGTAGAAATACGTATCGAGCTAGATGAGTGCTGCTGCATCGGAATATCTCTCTTCGCGTCTGTACTGCCACACGTGCAGTGTGTTCTGCGGCGGCGAAATATTTTTTTCCGATTTCCAGAAGCCGATCTGGATGTTTTCCCATCTCCGAACACGTGCGCGAGCCTCGCGTTTTATAGATATTGACTCTCAGAGCAGCGGATATAGAAGGAACCCCATGCCGTTTTCCGTCGGCTGGTCGCGATTTTATTCCGAAACGTCATCAAGCGTTCTGACAGATTCTTGTCATTCAAGTTTTTCACAATTCAGGAGAGCAGTATGTGCTGATAACTATATTCCCATGATGAAATATCAAGTTAATGGCATTAATATGTATATTTAATTACCTCTGTATACTCTATTAGTTATATTTATTTTATAATCTAGTTTAATAATTCTATAATACATTGTTGTGTTTACGTGTTTACTTCCTTTCCTCCTATCACATTTTCCCTTCCATCTCTCTCCGTTGTGCTTTTTTATACACAACTCTTTGGCGTAAATATCACCTTTCCACTACAGGCCAGTTAGCACTCTATTACTCCAGCTACTTCGAGTCAAGGAGTACAAAAAAAGGAGAGGCCACGAGAAAATAATTTTTTACGCGAGGTTTGTGAGAATCACGTCCCATACGGCAAGGACAGAAGGTATCTTTTACTAATTATGTCACGAAGCAAAACACTCAGAATACGAAGAAAACAGAAATGCATTTTCTTGATGTTTTTGACAACGAAAATAAAATCAAAAATATAAACAAGATACGTTTGACAATCTCGACCTTGATGTGTCCATTAAACAATACGCGTCTTTATTTAACCATGCGAGTCTACATAAAGGTATTCAAAAAGGTTATAAGCTTGTGGCCTTCAGTGTATTTCTAATGAAGAACTACGTATCTTATTTGCTTTATTGCCATTACATTATTTATTTAATACATTCATCTGGTTTCTACTGTTCCGTTACGTTGCCGATCGGTGCGCGTTCAAAACAAAAAGCCTTGCGCTCGTCCTGCGTCTGCTAACAATGAACTTCGTCCACAAAGCCGTCCATTCAAAAATAAAGACTGTTTGGAAACAATATGAATTTGATTTTTTAGACAAGGAAAATATATGGTTGATGTGCCACTCTAGTTGAACAGATACGAATAAAGAGGATGTGATATTTCGGAAATGTAGCGCACCCTGTCGCCTCAGTTCCAAACCTCTTTCAGTTTCACCTAAACGTTTGTGCAAAACCTATTCCTCGATTTCATCCACTATTGATTGAGAGTTTACCAACAATTGCTGCAGTTACGCTCTGTTACGCTCTGCTGAAAGTCCCTGAGACTGACAACAAAAGTATCGATGCCAAATGCGTCGGAACGTCCCTATTCGCTCGATGGCCATAGAGAAGTGAGCCTAAGTTTAGCAAAAGATCGATACTTTGATTCTTCGATGTATCACCAAAAGGTTTTCGATGACGATGAAAACATTGACAAAACATCGAAGTTTAAAATATCGATGTTTTAAACGTGATGAAACCTTTCGAAGTAATATTCCCTGGTTCTGATTCAATACAGAACACGTGAATATTGGTGTAAATAATGTCGCCTTAAATTTCACTCTCATGTTAATTTTCTAATCAATGTTCTGTGTAGTCAAGGAGCAAATTGCTGTTTAACGATATTACTACGTACAAAATAAATAAAAAAGGTAACAACAGTGAGAATAGTAAACGGTTTCGTGCCGCCTGGAGATCGACAATAGTGACAGTCGTCAGTTGTTTTTGATTCCGAGCAATCCACAAATAAAATAGACACTGGAAATTATTTTTACCATGAGAATGTTGTTTGAAAACAATGTTTACGCACAAATACAGTTGTTAACAGTCTTGTTTGTATGTCTATAATTTGCTCGAAAAACATTAATTTTAAATGATAAATTAATACTAAAGAAAAATATATTACAAGATAATTGAATAATTCCAGGAAAATAAAATGTAACTTTGTACACCTAGAAGAAATGGCTTGGAATTTGAAATTCACCAGTACATTTAATCGCTGGCGAACTAGCCGCTAGGAAGGTTTCCAAGCAACAAAATGAACTGGTGAACTTGAAATTCAAGGCCTTTTCGTCTAGGTTTACAAAAGTTACATTTTATTTAACTGAAATTATTCATCTATCTTTTAATATATTTTTCATTGGTATTAATTTTCCACTTAAAATTAACGATTTTCGAGCAAATTATGGACTGGACAAACAAAACTGTTACTCGATACAAACACGACTGTATATCGATGTTACAAACAAGACTATATCGATCAGGTCATGTGACCTGACCTGTGAACGTGCAACACACGACCTGTGAACGTGTAATGTAAATATGTTAAAAGTTTTGTTAGTTTCAGGTTTTTTGTAATTAATGTGTTATTGTGTTTTCACAATTTTTGTTTTTGCAATTTTTCTATTTTTGATCAACTGTATTGATTTAACTATTTTCATTGATTAATGATTTCCATAATTGAATACTGGCGTATAATTACAGTTAAAGCCAGTAAAATAAATATTCAATTCAATTCAATATAACTGTATATCGATCTGAGGAAAACATCGATGTGTTTTTGCCATCCCTGCCCTGGAAGCGTCACACGTGGGGAACGCGGCGCGGGGCGGCGCTGGCAGCGAGGCCTTGTAAAAGAGACCGCGCCCTCCTCGCGGCCCTTCGCCGCAACGCCCTTCCTAGCTCCTATCCGAGCGGCGTTTATGGCCTCCCGCCCCTCCGCGCCCCGCCCCCTCGCCCGCGCCGGGTCACGGTCACCCACGTCGCCGGGGAGAAGCTGCGAGCGGCGCGAGAGCGGAGCGAGACGGAGCACGTGCGAAGCGCAAGGTCGTACGCGGACGCGGGGTGGGGGGAGGGGGCGGCTAGAAAAAATGACCACGCGACGACAGAGGAAGAGGGACAGAGAGACGGAAGGAAAGAAAGTCGGAGGGAGGAAAGACAAAGAAGTACAGTGCGGGGGAAGAGAAGAACAACGGTTGATTGAGAAGGGGAAGGTTGGGGGAAGGTGAGAACGAGCGTGGATATGTGCAGTAGTTACAGAGATGGATAAGGGTGAACGTTGATAAATTATAAATTGTACAGTTGGTAAATTATCTAACAGTATCTGTTGGAAGGAGCTTGAGCAGTGGACTGTGGTGATATTACCTCTCTTCCAACAAAAACTACCATAGCTCATGAAGGACCACCCTCCAATTTTGATTGCTCAAGGCAGGAAAGGTTGCCTGGTTTGTGAGTTGTCACCGAGTGCAATAATGAAACACAACATATAAACACAAGAAAATATATAATTAATTTGGGCAGATCAACACTGAGTTACATATTGGATTATAGCGAAGCACATTAGCACTGAGCTGTGCGGAGCATGGAGACATATGCACTAAATGAAATACAATACATATAAGATTGCATCATCTTGAAGTGAACACAGGGTGCTGTAGTATCGGTTGCCATCGAGTGATGAGTGATGTTCTGCGATGGCCACAGCATTGTTTGAGCAGATCGATCTCTGAAAACCTTGTTACAAGCGGGGAGTTAAGCATTCACACGCATCAACCAACTTGTAGAAGCTCTTGTCACATGAAGTGTGTTACGTGTAGATTGTCACGTGAATTGTGCCACATATTGACAGTGCTAGTTACAAGATGAACTGCTTAAGCTTCACTGAGAAGCAAGTAACACATGATGGTTCACAGAATAACACATTTGGTTGATGTGCAGATTATCACGTGAATTGTGTCGCACATTAAGAGTACAAAGTTATTAAGTAAACTGCTTGGGTTTCACGGAGAAACGAGTAACACATGATGGTTCACGGAATAACACATTTGGTTGATGTGCAGATTATCACGTGAATTGTGTCGCACATTAAGAGTACAAAGTTATTAAGTAAACTGCTTGGGTTTCACGGAGAAACGAGTAACACATGATAACAGGCATCAGTGCGGATTCCGAGTCCTGGAATGGTTTGCGTACCGACTGAATGCAGAGTGACTGAATACTAACACAATAAAGTGCATAATAAGCAAGTTGAGTTTCACTGAGAAACACGCACTGGCACGAAGTTCCGAGTCGCGAGGCACATCACTTGAGACCGACTGCAGACTGGAATGTTAACATTATAAGTGGCAAGATAGTAACTTGTTCACTGAGTAACGAGTAAAATGGACGTGATGTCCCACAGTAATAACACGCGTGGCGCGGAGCCCCCGACTCGTGAAGTGCTTCACATAACATTTTAACGAAGACTACTGGACGATTGTGTTCGCTGGGAGAGGAAGACGTGATTTCCCGCCAATTCAAAGCAGGAACCAATGGGAATTAAGATAGCAAATAATTTGGTTGCAATTATTATAAAATAAAGGAGATTTAAGATGAAATGTATAAACGGGTATAAATTTTGATCGTAATAATTGTATCATCAAATGTGATGTCTTAAAATGCTTTATATTGTATAATTGACAATTAGGCGCGCACACATGGCGGTGTCCAATGAGAATTGAGATAAGCAAAATAATATATCTGTGATTACTGTAACGTAAGGTAATTCAAGATAAGATATGCAAAATGGACATAAATTTTAATTACAATAATTATGTCATTGGTATGTTTGATAATAAAGTTTTGGAATGCTTTGTGTTACGTAACGGAAAGATGCCTGGCAGTTAACAGGCGCGGTTCGTAGAATATCAGTGTTGCCTAATGGTGCTGAGAGAAGCAATGTTGTGACATACACTTCCGTTAATTGCAACACGAGTATTGGAACAGAGGTTGCGAGGTGCTTCAATGAATATAATAAAAATAAAATAGAAATATAATATGTATAGTAACTTGTTCGAACAGTATCTGAAAAGTTTGAAGCCAAAGATGCCTTTTCTTCGAACTCAATCAAATCAATGAATCAACTTCACGATAACGTTCTCATACAACATTATTACTTTCAATCAATCGATTATTATACTGCTACTATTGGCACTCTGAGCACTACTTTTACTACGAGCCTTCTGAGAATGCCAAAAACCGAAAGGGCGTGACGACAGGGGCGAGAGGGCGCGTGCGAGAGGGCGCGGGCGAGAGGGAGCGGGTGAGGCCAAGGGCGCGGGCGAGTGCTAGTGCGAGTGCGAATACGAGAGCAAGGGCGAGGGTGAGGGTGAGGGCGAGAAGGAGAAAGAGGGCAAGGGCAAGGGCGAGGGCAAGGGCAAAGGCGAGAGCGAGAGCGAGGGCGAAGGCAAGGATGAGGGCGGGGCGGGGGCAACGGTGAGTGCGCGAGCGAGGGCGCGGGCGTGGGCGAGTGCAAGTGCGAAGGCGAGTGCTAGTGCGAGTGCGAATACGAGAGCAAGGGTGAGGGCGAGGGCGAGGGCGAGGGCGAGAAGGAGGGTCAGGGCGAGGGCTAGGGCGCGGGCTAGGGCGCGGGCGCAGGCGAGGCAGTAAACAGCCTGGGCGGATGGGCGATCGGTCTCGCTGACGCGCCGCAGTAAATCCGCAGGGGCTCCGAATGACACCGGGCGGGGCAGGCCGCAGGGCACCTGCCTCCGACGGCAGAGGGCGGTGCCAGCGACAAGCAGCGCGGGGCAGAGTGATGGCCGCGGTGAGGCGGCGGTGCCGTACTAGTACTCTTGGCGGAGACTGAGGCAATGAAGAGAAGGAAGCGATAATGAAAACAATGCGACTACAAGCACCACGTCTTCCACCTCCCGGGGCCGATATTCGATCCCCGACTAACCAGAATGTGTAATTTGTGGTAGACAAAGCGAGCGAGGTAATGCTGTTCCTTCAGAAAGTTTTCGCCCTTCCTGGGGATCTAAGGCTTCGCAAATTTTGGCAACACCATCACGTTTCCAAATTATATCCATAAAAATTATCTGATCGCTTTTGATTGCTTACATTTTTGAGGCAATTCAACAAACAAATACATCACACATATTTTCATTAAAAATTACAATGCCATATTTTCTGTTAAACATTTCAATGTAATACATTAGGTATCCCCACTTGAAGAAAGGATGGACAAAAGTCCAGTCCATACTTCCTTCACGCTAACAGTAAAAATAAAATTAGTAAACTACTTGATACATTTGAGAACATTAAAAGCGTACACTGGATGTAAAGTGTTAAACGACATCCGAACTAGGATAGGGCACCCTCAATGTTTCGGAAGGGGAGACCATCGATACAAAATTAAATATAGGAATAAAAAAAAACGATGTAGATAAATACTATTTTGCCAACGGGACAATGACTGGAACAATCTACCTGGTGGAGCACTAGCGACTTTTGCCCCTAGTGCGCGTTGCTTCCGGCATCGTCTACGGAATTATGGGTGATGCCAAATATTTGTGTATGTTATATTTCTTAGTTACTTAGTTGTAGTTTCCTTGTAATATGTATTTTAAGTTATCTCTGTATGTCTTTACATGATCTGTATAAACTCTGCCACTGTGCGAAAGCTCATTAGCAGGAAATAATAAATATTAATGAGAAAAAATGGGGTTGAGCGTAGGAAAAAAACGTTGGCTCAATAATCTAACCCTTGTGTTCTCGAAACTAGGATTTTTGACTTAAGAACTTTTACCCCGTGACCACAGATATGTGCTAAATTATTAATTAATATTTGGGAAGCCGCCACCCCTCCCCGCCAGCGGCGTGCGAGGAGCGGAAACGCAATGGGCGGCGCGGCGGTGTGAGCTGCGCTGTGGCCACCGCATGGGCGCGGCGGCACGGGAGCTGCTGCCTCTGCCGCTGCACCCCCGCCGCCTCGCGCCGCTCCGCTCCGCGCCGCGCCGGGTGGCCAATATGGCGGGCGATATATGGGCGGCCGTCCGGGCGATGGGCGGGCGGGGCGGCGCGCGCTCGGCCCGCACTTGGCGCGCCGCCGCGCCGCGGTCGGCGCGCCAGCGGCGGGAAGAGCGGGCACGAGCAACCCCACCGAGTGAAAGGAAGGTCGAGAGTGGTCGAACGGGCGGGTTGTTCGGTTGAAGCAGTTTGTCCAAATGCGATAAAAAAAGTGGGAAAATGTGAGCTCCAAAAAAGGGTTTGATTGATTATTGTGTGCTTCCGGGCGCGTTAACTACAGTAGAAAGTAGTCACTTAAGTGTTGTGCAAATTTTATACGTGAGGTGATGGTGTGTCTTCCCCGCATCAACGTGAGATCTGGCGACGACCTGTACTAGGTTTACAGCTTACAGCTTACTAGGAACAGCTTACAAGGTTTCCCTCCTCGTAGTATCTTTGGCAATAGGACACCACCTCAACCTCGACAAGCTTTTAATTCGCGAATGGCCTCCCGGCATGTGAGCAAATGTACGGAATGTAAGTGTGTGTGTGTGTGTGTGTGTGAGGGAGAAGAAGAGACAATGAGGAAGAAAAGATCGCGCGCTGCCCGTGGCCCGTTTGTTATGGCGCTGCTCCCCTACATTTGCCTGGCATTGATCGGAGAAATCGCAGGAAGCTACCGACCACCGGGCAGCCGACTTCAAGGATTCTCCTCCAGTGTCAATTCTCAGAGACAACAAATATTGCCCTGAGCTATCTTAGCCTTGAAGTAATTTGTTCAAATACTACAAAACACTGTTAAATATCTGGTGAGAGAATGTACTACATTAAGACAACTTGATGGAAAGATATGGAGTAATAATTGTAAGATGGTTATTAAATTTCAACGATATACATTTTAAATGAACTGGCGAAAATAATTCCAGGAAAAGATAATTTGCTCGCGCATTACTCATTATCTAAATCAGATTCAAATGCTATTTCAAATTGAAAGCTAATATTATTTCAAAACACACAAAAAAACAAAACAGATTTGAAGTAAACAACACCTCTGCTCGAAAAGACATGGTGCTAAGCACAATTAAATATAAATAAGTTTTCAATTTCAGTTAGTTGGGATGTAAAGCCGAAGAATAAACTGACACTGAGGAGAAATTCGTAATTTTTTAATAGAACTGCAAAACAAGAGGCAGGTTGGAAAGAATTTGAACATGACAAGTTTCCAGAATTTTGTTTTTAGAAACATTGTCTCCTCTAGACTTTTTGTTGTGGAAGATTCAGTTCGTTACCAACACAGGACCTTTTCTAGAAGTCGTATTTTAGAAATTATGTCATTACGAAAATCCATCTACTCCACATCGAGGATTAAATAAGAAATATCGGCATTAGAAAACATTTAAAGGTCGACAATATTACATAAGATGCACACAAGAAAAAATTACTACAACACCGAATTGAATATTCAAAGCTGCCTGTCGGCCAACTGACGGCGATTATGTCTACAAGAGTTAACCAAGTTTTCCAGAATATCTTTGTGGATTTATCGTCACGTTTATGTCACAAAAGCATTAATAATGAAATTCTCTGTTCAAAATGAATAAACGAGCTCTGTTTTACCGTCTCTCCCTTCAAAGTGTATTGCAAAGCTATTATCATTCAAATCCTTTTGCACGCCATCCTTTAAAAACGAGGAAGAAAATGCTAAAATTGAAATCCACACATCGATGTTGCAATGAGGTTAGAGCTCCATATGAAAGGGTTGGCCGGGAATGGATAGTGGAAACAAGAACAGGTCGACGATAGTAGCACGTCACATGTCGAGAGCGCTTGAATTAATTCGCTGCCCTGCCACTAGATGTCAGGATTTGCAGTGGGATTGCCCGAGAGGAATTCGTTGTCCACTTCGTGCAAAGGATTGGTTGGCACGAGTAAGTGGAGATAATTTGCAACCGTCGCTTAATAGAGCGGTGTATTTAATGGTTTTGCATGTGGCAGGCGTCATTACTGAGGTTTCTATTTTAACACGACGATCAGGTTAGTTTCGAGGTATTATTTGCCAATTTCGATTGAAAGTTCATATTACGGACCAGAGGTTGGTCTGTAAGTTGACGCTATCATGCAAAAGATTTAGAATACACAATGTTTAAGAGAGAATTGGGTGTTTTGCAGACCTAAGCACAGCAAAATGGGTTGGCTTTTCATTTGTTAATTTCACAGAAAATTCATGAATGAAAAGCGAGTTCTTTAATGAAAAAGTATGGAACTCTGTGTAGCTTTATCGTAGGTAATACCACGATGCTTTAGAAATTATCGATAAATCCCGACTTGCAAAGCGAGGAGATTTATCTGAGCATTTCCAAAGCACGAGTGGTACTTAATAGGACTATTTCACGAATGAAATTATGTTCATCAGAGTTAAAAACTGAGCCAAATATTGAAATTATGTTAAAATGAATGAGCTTATGTTACAGTACATGGAGGGGTTATTGGGCATCGACATAGCGATCGATATATACCGCCTCCTAAGATAGATGAGTCACAGTTTATGATTGGCCAGGAGGGAGAAGCGGTAAGAAAATTCGGATAGAAAAAGCGATAAACTTTTTGAGATACACTGCCATGATAGGGGCATTTTCTATGTTTAGTTAAACACTATTGGTTTTAATTTGACGAGTGGAATAGTCCCATTTAATTGTATCGACCTTTCACAATACTGTAACGTTTTAGGCATTTAATCCTAGAAGGACAAGAATGATCGTCGAGCCCATTTCATTTACTTCTATTGTTTTACCATGAATATTACGACAAGATTTCTGAGAAATTAAGTAGTGTTAGAAGATTATTTATTTACAGTCAGCTCTTTGACCTCTCAGGTTATTTATTTTTAATGTATCCGGTAAACGAGAATGATGTTTACTTAGGCGTTCGATATAGGTAAAAAGGCTCATTATTATAACCGAAAGGTTGCCTAGAAACAGTTTGGTAAACATTATGGTGGATATAAAATATTGCTTTATTCGTAAACGAAGATAATGAAGAACTTGTGGGTTTCTGTTATTTCTATTTATTGAAAATAACGACAGTAATCTATGAATGTTATCTTTTTGTGGACTTTAGATTGTAACACATTTATTTATTTAGTTACGAATTTATTTATTAATGAACTGATTTACTTATTTATTTATTTAATTATTTATTACGTGTTTCAGTTTGAATCTCCATGTCACTTAAAACAATCCCTGTAAACAAAACAAAAATAAAACAAAACCAATTTAAAATTACATTTAGTACTGAAATACTTAAATACAGTAAATTTTCTTTCTAACTAGAATTTTGAATTATTTCAGTTTGTTCCAACATTATTCAACGGCAATGAAATGGGAGGTATGAATCAATCCCTGATCTTCAGAAAACATGACTAATGTATTTCCGTAACATTAGGTTTGAGAAAAAGCAATTGGTTCGATCATATAATGTTTAGTAGCCTAGAAGAACTTGTGGGAGTCATTGATCATAATGGTAACCTTCCCACAACATAAAATCTGATAGAGATGAAAACATGAATAGCATCCGGAATTAAGCTCACGCATTCAGGAGTGTAATCAACAATCATTTCTATTTTATTTACTTCAGTCCATAAAAATTATTAATTTTGATTTACTTCTTCCATTCACTCTAAATAATTGAAACTACATTCAACTAATAATATTATTGAAATATCCGCCACGAAATATTGTGCCTGTTTGGAAATGTAATATTGCATCGAGCATGAAATGAGAACATTGATTTGACGAGCGAATGAGGGTGGAGGTAATTTATGGAAAATAGCCAGGGAAAAATGTGAAGAGTCATTTGTGTTTGAAACTGATATCCATAACACTTTTCAAAGGGATATAAATTGCATCCCTATCCATCGGTCGACGTCACTGAGGAAAATATTGTTGCCAAGGGAGCATTGTGAATCCTCTTTAATTTGTATGTGTGTGACAGCTACTCTTGCATCTTCTGAATAAATAATAATTGCAACTTTTTGGCGCGTTATACAAAATTGCGCCGATGGCACGTAGTAGGTAACTAAAAGAATACTCTACTTTCTTAACCCAAGGAACTTCAACACTACTTTTTCATATTTCCGCAACTTTCTACTTTCTCTCTACCGCTTACGCAGTAAAGAGATAAATATGTAATGCTGGCCAAAGAAAACGGCAAATTTTCGACAGAAAAACTCTTACTACAGAGCCCTCGTAAAGACAATGTGGATAAATCCAATTGCTAAATTAGAAAAAATCCTCTAATACGTGGTGTATCCAGAATCCATGTTTTGTGGGTCCTTGATACCGCAAAATCGAATGACAGCCAAACATCTGTCTGTTTGTGAACAACGCTACCGGCTAAACAGTTCGGCCGATTTTTCCAAAATGGATATTCCTCAATTGATATGGCTGATGTCGCGGCCCTTGAATTTGAAAGTGATATTTTAGTTTTTTTCGGCGTCTTCCTACAACTACAATTGAGAAGATAAATATTTTTCCTTCTTAATGAAATCTATTTCTTAAAGATTTTAAAGTAAGATCATGTACAATTTTTCGAAAATTTGAGTACTTTCCGCGAAATTTTGGGTGAAAGTATGTGCTGTTTCAGAACCACTAGTTCTAAAGAGCATTGAAGTCCATCATTATTACAAGATTTCTCTGGAAACAGTTCTTTCACTTGATACCCTGCAAATATGACACTGTAAAATTAATTTCCTGTCGTCAGTTTTCAGCGCAATATTAAATTAAAATTCTGTAAAGGTAGATTTAAAATATAAAGCAAAGCTGCTACTACGTTACCAAAACTACTCTGCGTTGCATTGTCTTGACACAAGTGAATAAAAATTTCTGTTTCAGTTTGCTTCTCTTCCGGTAATTGTAAAACAGTGTTCAATATCGAATTCCGTCCTGCGGGTTCTCTCGTTCTCGCCCCGATTCCTGCTGCGTGAGCCCCTTCCCCAACACAAGCAGCGTTGCCATCCGGCCCCAGTGAGGCGCAGAATTAACTTCACATTTGGCGCACCGTAACTCAATTAGTGCAGTTCATATTTCCATACCGCATAAAATACCTGTTATGATAATTGAAATACAGTAGCCAGACGCTATCATTTGAATAAGCGGGCACAGCCCACAGGTTCACAACTTGCGTCAATACGCTTTCGAATGCAAAGGTACGCTCTTAGATGACGCCGGGAGCAGAACCGCGAGTAAAGGAATGCAGTGAAAATGGCGGTAGACGAAATAGGGAAGGAGAGTGTAATGCGCCTTCGTGCAGTGTATAGCAGAGAAATAAAGAAGGAAATGTTTTCTGGTCTTAGTGAAGTGCAGTGTGATCCTGATTGTATAAACATTCAGTGCGGAGTTAGAGTATAGAAGTTTTTTTTTCTTTCTTTCTTTTTCTATTCTTTTCTCTCTTAATGCAATTTAATGTTTAATGAATCAGTCAGTTTTTGTATTATTATCATTATTTTACCATTATTATTATTACTATAATTAGTATATAATTTGCTAGTTATATTACCTTATTATTATTATTATTATTATTATTACTATTGGTACTGAGAGACTGTGTATTTTCATGTTTTTGTAATTAGTTGCCACCGGGTTATACCCATTTACAGTTTAAATAAATCTATCTAAGAATCTATGAAGATCTGAAAGAGAGTGGAAGGATGTGAAGGAAGGTAGGAGAGGGGAGAGAGCGGGAGAAGAAGTAAAATTAAAACAAAGGGAGAAAAAATGAGTGGAACAAAATAGTTGCGAACAATGAAGAGAAATATTTCGTTAATGGTAGTTTAATTGTCCTCACACGTTCTCATATTCATATCCACTATGTAGATAAAATATCAAAATGTAAAGTAATTTACCTTACATGTTTTGGAGTTAACTGTGAGAAGCAGAATACATTTATTACAGTGGCAAAGATAATTACTACTCATTGCTTTGAAGATTTCAAAGGAAGGGGTGCTTAGATGTTAAAAATTGAATTATATAATGATAATATAATAGGAAGAGTAACAAACAACAATAATTTATGATTTAATAAAGTATTGGTAATTATTGAAATTTAATCTCAGTTGATCTCATTCTTCCACACTGCAACTTACAGATATACAATATTCTGATAGTTTTTGTAGATCTTAAAAGCGATAGATTTATTACAAATGTGTAAATCATATGCAATTATGTTGGATATACACATTAATATTAATTTATATTAGTGTACTTCAGTGCTTTGCTTCATTTCACTTGCACGGGAATTAAAGCAATTGCCTTATGTGTTAGCGGTAATTGACCATCCATTGCTTGTAATTTTACCTCCCAGAAAATATACGATTTATGTTACATGTCAGCTTTGTGGATTGCTGGGCTCATGTAAAATTAAATCAGTATGTAGTGCCATTGACGCGAATTGTTTTTGTTAACAGTAACAAATAATATGGAGTAAGTTAAATTTTCAGATATTACAATCGAATATAGGCGAATAGATTAATACGATTTATGGGATGATAATGTAATATACGAGATGATAAAGTAAATATTACAATATTCTCATAAAGGAAATGTTTGTTCTGAAACACTCGCGTTCTTTTAAACTGAAGCAGAAAAAATATTTTAAAATACATCTAATAACGTTTCAGTGTTATAACCTATTTGATAATCGTTCTCTTGTTAATTCTGTCAATAATTAATAAATAAAAAGTGAAAGAGTAACCTTTTAGTTTACGTAACCTTTAATTAAAAAAAACGTAAGATTAAGGGCAAACAATTCTTCAAAATATTTTAAAATCTTAGTTTAAATATTAGATGATGAAATGAATTGAATATTAGATGATGCATTAAGGTAATGATTTTGTAGACAATTTGATATTTAGACAATTTGTCGATAACGTTGTGACTTGTTTTATGCTATTGTTTTTCAATTTCGAAGTCACAGAATAGGTAAAGGATCAAGGAAATTAATTCAAAAGATGAATGGATGAATGACTATATCTTTCTTTCATTCTCATCCTATTTTAACTGATATTAGACATAATGCATTGCCATAAGAGAGCAGGTAACAATTTTGAACAAGTCTCAGGGGAGGAAATTACAATTGAAATTTTAAATTAAAAGTTTATCTAACACATGACATATCTGATTCGTAATGTGCAATATTTATAAGAAATATTTTGGAACACGGGACAAACAAAATGTAAATACACCTACGCTAATCTCGAGACCTTTATTCTTCTTCTTTCATCCTAATTACATGAATCAACGCTTGGTTTACTTCTTCTATGAGCGCTATATGGTATTTAACTCTTTTGAAGCCAGAAAATGTCAAATAGTATTGCATGTGGCGCAGTGCAAAACATTATTTATGACATCGACAATATTTGCAGAGAATTTCGCACTTCCATTCCAATACATTCATTCAAAGGTAATGAAAGAACGTCAATGAAATATTGCAAATTCGATGTAACGTTGCTGTGCAATCGCACCTGTGAACCAAGTAATTGAGTTTTCAATGCGACTGCCGGTCAATTCATACGAAACTACTTGTGAATAATGAAAAGCGCTGTAATAAAATGTGACAAATGCGCTTTACGAATGATGTTATTTGTTCATGCTATATTATTATTGAGTAAATCAATTCATAACCTTTACAATCTTCACCTGAACAACATGCTTAAATAAAATGAGGGTTCACATGGCATTTTTAAATCTTGTGAGTGTAGGGTTGTAATGCTTTCGCAATTTCCACACTAAGATGTATTAATTTATACTGAGTTATTATATTTCATGCATGAGAGCAAAATAATTTGCAGACAGCTTGAAAATGAAGTTTGAGTACACACGTTCATGTGGGTAATATCCTCGATTATTTTCTAATAGTTGTTTTTTGGCACGGAATGAAGTAAAAACAATGTTATAAATCAGAGTAAACTAAAAATATTAAGTACGTGTACAGTTCTAAACAAATAAATTAAACTATAAATATATCTTTTTTTCTCATGGATGGGAAATGCAATTTCTCCTTTTCTCTTGTTTCCCTAATATATTTACGACTATGTGTCACTGCATGTTCAAGAATACAATATATTAATACAAACATTGTAAATGAAGGTTGTTAAATTAATTGGAAACACAAAGGGCAAAAATACAGTGTCCATTTCAAATAATGTACATCTGTAAAACGGTCCCCAAGGCGCGGTGGTAGATATGGCGACAGACGATACGTCTCCTAGAAACCTGGAAACATGCATTTTATCACCAGTACGCCACAATATCTTACATTTGTAGATATTCAAGAAAATTGATATTTCTTCCGCATATGAGATCCTATTTTCGGTTCTGAAAGTCTCTGTTTTACGAATAGCTTGCTCGTGAACGTTCTAAACGAGTCTTTCCTCTGGTACGTTTTTATTTATTAACAGTATGGACCATTCACGAATTGTGAAATGTTTGCTTTCTGCTCTGTAGAGCCAGACGAACTCGTCTTTTAGAGACACGCGTTTACTTGGGTACTACAACATTGCTACATTGAAGATTTTCTTAGTCATTTTCACAGTGTGTTTATGCTGCGTAAATGTGTGTCGCACTTGCAAACGTATTTTCTTACACCTTTCCTTTTGATTTGATTTTGTTTTTACACCCACTTGTTCATCATAAATTATTTAATCATTTTCACTTGGGGTGTTCCAGGACATTTGTGAAAAAAAAACAGCAGTATAGTTTAAATGTTTTCCATTTTGCGATAGGTTGCAAATTACAAGGGATAGCCATCAATTACATGTTTTCTGGGAAGCAAATAACGCTTATTAATTAATATCATTGATAAAATAGTCCTTTCTGAATCTTGTTGTTCTTAGAATTACCAACGGGCCATGCGTATCAATATTTCTGTATTTTATATTATTCTCAATAATTTGAAAAGCGCTTTGTCATAAGTATTAGAAAAAATAAGGAAACAATATCACTCTTAAAAAACTTGAACAAAAATGTTTGAGAGTTCCTATGTAACTTGAAATCAGGTTGAGAGTTCCTATGTACCGCAAATGTATTCAAAACAATTTAAAGTGAAATAAAGAAACGTCACTAAAGTCATGATTTAACGAATGATATGTCAGAAAAAAACAGGAGAGATGAGCAAACTACGAACATTAAGAACCTAATCGTATAGTTCGAGGAGAAATGCACGAATTCTTTAAATGCTAATTTTTTTAATAGTAAATTCAATGAATTCTAAATCTACACTGCGGATATTGTTTCATCTACATAACATTTTTCCTCGCCAAAAGGGGGAAAATGTAGTTTATTTCAATAGTTTAATTAAATGCTAAGTTAACATTGTGAACAACAGAGCAAATAAATTTTGGAACGCCAGAAAATAAGTTTTTTTATTTAAATCCAAGAGTTCTTAACAAGAGGCCACAGGACGGCCTTGAGAAAGATAAAGAGAAAGAAATAATGTTATGGGTTCTAACACCAACCCGCGACCAGTGTTCATTTTAACCTGTGGGAACATCCATTCTCCCTCATCTTATTTACTCCCTTCTCTTGGCCGTAGATAATTTCCCCGCGCCCTCACTGCTCGAGGCGAGGGTAGCAGGTGTGAGCAAGGCGACGGCGAGGGCGGCGGAGGAACGAAATGGGTGGCAGCGGCGACGGCGGCGGTAAATTGGGTGGAGGCGGTGTCGGCAGTAGCAGGAGGATGAAAGGTGAGTGTTGCTGCTACTTCCGTGACGGACATGGGAGAGGTGGATGGGCAGTGGTGTCTCCGGAGTTGAGAGGAACATGGTAGGGAAAGGGAAATGGAAAAGAAGAAGGAAGTAGTCGAGGAGATGGGGGGTCGGAGGACATAGCCGTGAGGAGGAAAATGTAGGGTGCTGCCATAGAGTAAAGATGTATCCTTAGAGTCTATGGTGCTGCTGATAGACGCGGCGGGACCAAAAAGGGGTCGATATGACGAAGGCAGTGACAAAGGTAGAAGCAACAGACTCTAATACGGGTTGAGACACTCGAATCAATCTGTGGTAAAGGCGTCTGCGGAGCACGGTTCGTTTAGCGTCATTACAGAGAAAATAATAGTATTTACATAGAACTTAAATAGTATTATTTTCGTTATTAATTAATTTTCAAATTTGTTTAACATCTAAAACACTTAAAATCTGTGTGTGATGTACTACGGAGAGCAGTGCAATTTGCCTACGTTTTTCTAAACTCTGGGATTCCTACCTAACTGATCTGAATATTAAGTTGGATGATGAATGCAGGTAGCAACTTGAAATTAATGATTTGAAAAGGTAAATCAGTTACAAATTTAGACTATTACACCTTATTAGGTCCTTCGTGAAGGATTCGACTTACAGCCTCGAGAACATGGAGAATGATTATTTGAAATACTGTATTCCCCTCTGAGTTGAAGAACACGAACTCATGTAAAGAAACTTTATTAATTAGCTTTCGATACAGACGAGGTTGACAGAGGAAATAGTAAAGGGGAAAGGAAACATGGAAATTGCAGCGTAAGCGGTGAATACTTATGGCTGAGATGGTTTAAGCCTTTACTATCTTTAACAGTTGACAAAGGTGTTGAAGAGGGTGGAAGATGAAGATAACAGCGAGAACGCATAGTAGCCGATCCGGCTAGGTTGTTGATGAGAGTAAAGATAAGAAAATCCCTAGCGGCAAATGTAGTAGCACAGAGGGGTGACTGATATATTTCATCTATAGAAGTAGATACTAAATGGCAGAGGAGGTAGATATATCTACGATTAAAATCATAGGGCGGAGTCGAGGGCGGAATCGAGAGCGGAGGCGAGGGTGGAGTCGAGGGCGGAGTCGAGGGGAGAGTCTAGGGGAGAGTCTAGGGGAGAGTCTAGGGGGGAGTCGAGCGGGGAGGCGAGGGCGGAGGCGAGGGCGGAGGCGAGGGCGGAGGTGAGGGCGGTGGCGAGGGCGGAGGCGAGGGCGGAGGAGAAGGCAGCGGCGAGGGCGGAGGCGAGGGCGGAGGCGAGGGGTTGCAATTGGCGCAAATAACGACGCTGCGTCACTAGCGGAGAGGGGAGCTTGCTGAAGAGGATAGGCGGGCGGAGGCGAAGGCGAGGGCGGAGACCGGTGTGGTCAAGGGTGAAGAGGGATGGGACGACCCGAGGGATTGCCACTGGCACAAATAACGAACGCTGTGCCAGTAGCGGAGTGGCGAGCAAGTTGAAGCGGCGGAGGCGTGGGCGAGAACGAGAGCGAATGCGCCAGGGGAGAACTAGCGAAGATTGGGGGGCGGGGGCGGCGAGGGCGAGATTTAGGAATTCCGCGAGACGACGACGGCGGCAGCGGCGAGGGAACGCGCGGCTGCGAATATGGAGGCGGCGGAGGAGGAGGTGGCGAAGGCGGTGGAGGCGGCTGAGGCGGCTGAGGCGGCTGAGGCGGCGGACGCGGCGGAGGCGGCGGAGGCGGCGGAAGCGGCGGAGGCGGCGGAGGCGGCGGAGGCGGCGGAGGCGGCGGAGGCGGCGGAGGCGGCGGAGGCGGCGGAGGCGGCGGTGGTGGTGGTGGTGGTGGCAGCGGAGGCGGCTAGTAGTTGCTGGCGCCGGGGATGGGGCGGGAAGGCGGTTCTCCACTCGAGGCAATCAAGATTGAGGTGCGGCAGCCGGGAGCACGTCGCCGCGGCGCAAGAGAGCGCAGAGGGTGAAGGAGGACGCGATGGGAGTGAGTAAGCGGAGGCGGTGGATGTGAAGGCTTGCGGTCGCAGCCTGGAGATGGCTTACGAGGTTTGCACTTTGCGAGAGTTGTCGAGGGGCGGAGGGACATACGAACGGAGGAAGATTTCGTAGGATCGTGGTGATGACGGAAGTGATGAGTTCTGCTGAGGATTTTATAGAAATGCATGCGTTTTTCCTGGGATCGTTAATAATCAAACTTATTCCAAGATATAATCGATTATCTGACGTCTTCGTTGTCGCGTTGACATAGGTAGATTATGTGGGGAAATCTACAAAAAATATAATGTATATATATTCTGAAAATTAGTGCGAAACCTTATACTAATCATTGCGTTGCTTTTTATTTGCTAAGAAACAAAATTTTTAAACCATTGACCATTGCTTTTGTCTTTTTTTTGTCATCTATATTTTGGAAATGTCTAACATGCGCCGTGTGAGAAAACAGGAATAGACGTTAATACTGCTATAGAAGGGTCGAAAATAAATGTTGAAACTAGTTGAGTAGTCTACATCTTAGATGCGAATATTACTGAGTTAGTTGCACTGTAATAAGTGTCACTCATATCAGCAATAAAACGACCTAACGTTTCTTCCAGTAAAATTTCAGTCGTGACGGTTTTCTTGCATCACGTGTCCATCAACGAACTTGATGGAATTTTTTAAAATATTATGTGATGCCAAGAGTATTCTTCAAGAAAATGTTTTTGAAACTCAAAATACTTGAATTGAAAGGACATGAAATGTAGTATTTTTTGCATTAGTCGAAGAGTAAAATACATATTTGATTAGAAATCCAAGTTTAATGTTTAACGATAAAGAGCTATCAGCATTATCAAAAACGATAATATAATATATAATAATTATATCGACATTGTTGAAGTAGTCTGTTTATTTAAGTACTGTAAAAGACTGTTAAAGCTTGCAGCAACTCTTGTTTTTTGATAAAGCTTGTAGCAAGTTTTATATCTGTGACCCCGACTCAATCGCTGTATCATCCCGTTTCTTTTGATTTAATAAATAAATGCTAAGCTGGTCGCCTTCTGAACATTAATGCAACTTTCTCCTTCCACGCGCCCGTAAGTATCATGCGTTTTACTGCATTCATGTTAAATAAATAACCAAAAAACATGCTTTAAAAAAACGTAAAGCTCTCCTGGAACGGGATTGTTGCAAAGTGGGCATAATAGCGTCGAGGGTGAGAGTGAAGAGGGCGGCATGGACGGCGGGACAGTTTGGACCAGGGCCTTTCAACTCCCATTACAGTGGCGCGCTGTCCTGTATCACCTTCTTACAGGAACTACAATACCAACTGCTGCCAACGATACTTCAAACGTGCGTGGCTGCTGCTTAGGTTCGCGTGACGCGAGCAGGCGCGTCATGTTACAAAAGCTAGCATAGTTGTTCGCGCTTTCTTTAGCGGTTTGTTATAGGTATATATTATGAATAATTGAGCATTTAGAAGACACTTTTTGTATTTCGCATAAATAAGCCAATTTTTATTTGCTGAAGTTGGCGAGCCTAACCTGCAGCTGTACCCGGTTACACTAGCGCCTCCTGCAGTGTCACCCTCAAGCTTTGTCACCGGATATCGTGGAGAGTTGTAAGGCCCTGGTTTGGACAACGTGGGTCGGAGAGCGGGAGGAGGTGATGGTGACGAGGGGGAAGGTAAACAGGGGAGGGGTGTGTGAGGCAGCAGTGGCGGTGGGAGAGACAGCGGCGAATTTCGTCAAGGCCAGCGGTGATGGCAGGGGTGAAGGGGATGGAGGGAATTGGTCACGGCGAGGCAGAAATGGACAGCGTAGAACTGAGGTTTAAAAGTGCATCCACACGAGCTACTCGCCCACCTAGGAAGCCCGGCGCTTCTAGGTAATGGCCACTTCCCGTGAATTTGATCTCATTTCCCCTCCAAATCTAGGAAAGGGATTGTCAGGGAAGATAAGCACAAAGACGTGCCATATATGTGAGGGAAGATAGGCACAAAGACGCGCAAGATGTGTACGGGAAGATAAGCACAAAGACATGCAAGATGTGTGAGCGAAGATAGGCACAAAGACGTACAAGATGTGTGAGGGAAGATAAGCACAAAGACGTGCAAGATGTGTGAGCGAAGATAGGCACAAAGACGTGCAAGATGTGGTGAGCGAAGATAGGCACAAAGACGTGCAAGATGTGTGAGCGAAGATAGGCACAAAGACGTGCAAGATGTGTGAGCGAAGATAGGCACAAAGACGTGCAAGATGTGTGAGCGAAGATAGGCACAAAGACGTGCAAGATGTGTGAGCGAAGATAGGCACAAAGACGTGCAAGATGTGTGAGCGAAGATAGGCACAAAGACGTGCAAGATGTGTGAGCGAAGATAGGCACAAAGACGTGCAAGATGTGTGAGCGAAGATAGGCACAAAGACGTGCAAGATGTGTGAGCGAAGATAGGCACAAAGACGTGCAAGATGTGTGAGCGAAGATAGGCACAAAGACGTGCAAGATGTGTGAGCAAAGATAGGCACAAAACGTGCAAGATGTGTGAGCGAAGATAGGCACAAAGACGTGCAAGATGTGTGAGCGAAGATATGCACAAAGACGCGCAAGATGTGTGAGCGAAGATAAGCACAAAGACGTGCAAGATGTGTGAGTGAAGATATGCACAAAGACGTGCAAGATGTGTGAGCGAAGATAGGCACAAAGACGTGCAAGATGTGTGAGCGAAGATAGGCACAAAGACGTGCAAGATGTGTGAGTGAAGATATGCACAAAGACGTGCAAGATGTGTGAGCGAAGATAGGCACAAAGACGTGCAAGATGTGTGAGGGAAGATAGGCACATAGACGTGCAAGATGTGTAAGGGAAGATAAGCACAAAGACGTGCAAGATGTGTGAGGAAAGATAGGCACAAAGATGTGCAAGATGTGTGAGCGAAGATGGGCTCAAATACGTGCAAGATGTGTGTGGTAAGATAAGCACAATGCGCGCTCAAAATTCACGACGAATGGTTGCTTCATACGCAAATATTTGGGGATGTTTTCCAACAGACAAAAGTGCTTTGAACTATATTTACATTATACTTCATGACTTATTTATTTATTTTGAACAAACTTAGTTTATTTTTAACTTTTCCTTGTGTAATAATTTTTGTCAAGGGACAGGAATATGTTTGAACGGAAATTTCTTTACCTGTTTTCGTTTTGGGTTATGTTTTATTAAATATTTATTGTATTTTTTGTTTATCAATAATTTAAAATTAGTCAACAAACCTCTATGTAGTCTCTCTCCTCTAAAAACTCCATTTACATTTATTATATCATTCTTGCGGGAGAACAGCTTGGTTAATTAATCCAAACGTAAGATTTTAATATAGTTATTGAACTCCTGAGTAAAAAAGATTTCGAAATCAACATCCCTTGAATTTTTTCACACAATTTATTTGCTTTAATAATGTAATGAGAATTGATCTACAATTTTGGGACCATAACTGTCAACTGACTTCTCCAAAAGAATGATTCAAGAATGCAGTGACATGCCGCCACCCCGGAGAAATTTGTACAACCCTTACTTTTCAATTTCGCGAGAGTTGCTCCGAATGCAGTGCCTGCGAACTGTAGGAAGCTAGTTACGTAGTCTGCGCCTTTGACAAGCCTGGAGTGAGGTAATGGGAATGGTGAAAGGGGGCAGGGAAAGCGGGGATGGCGGGGAAAGCGATGGCGGGGAATGGTGATGACGGTAGGGATGGAAGGGACTACGAGGACGGCAAGAGCACACCCAAGATGACGGGAGCGGCTGGGGTGGCAGGGACAGCAGAGGCGGCGGAAGGTGCGATAGAGGTTGGGGGAAAGGAATGGGAATAATTATGGAAGCCACACAAACGTAGGCACCGCGTCCCTCCTGCTGACGTGCCCCGAGAAATAGTTGCGGTGTTCAGTGGAGGCGCTACCGGCTGAGTAAGTTCAGGATCAGCAATACTGTTGTTTCTGCAACGACTCTGATCGGGAGGTTCAAGTGTTCGATTCTCGACTGTGGCGTTCTTTCAACACTATGTAGACTGCTAGATTCAATTCAGCCGCTTGTTAAAAGGGGAATTCTTGGGTCGCGCTGCAGTGATTCGAAGTTTTTAGATGCTCTCTCCGATCAACAGGAGAATGCTGAAGCAGAATCTTAAAAAACGGGCCACAGACCGCACGCGATTTTTCCTTCTCATCCTTGTCCCATTTTGTCCCCTTACATACTCTCTTGTTCTGCCTTTTTCTGGTTGTTATATTTTTCGTAGCCTTAAGTTACGAATATCATCTTCATTCAAACCATAAATTCACTTTTCGTCTTATTAGCTAACTAATTTTCATGTTGGTAACGAGAGCTCAGCACATGTTCCAACGTTATACCTTCCATATGTATTAGCGGCATCTTATGAATTTAGTTGTTACACAATCAAAACAATGATAGAACTAGAATATAAAAATGACCGTAATACTACGAAAAATCTTGAATCTCTACAACTGCTAAAAACTAAAGAAAGCAATTATTCGTTTATTGTTCCTTGTCCGTTTAGAGTTTTGTTTTTTCCCAAAATTGTATTCTGATCTCTTATACTTTATAGAATTGTTTTCAATTTTAAGGTTATATGTATAGTTTTATAATACAACGTTGCTGTTTTTTATTTTTTTAGCTTTATTCCACAAAGCACTATAGAGGTCTTCAAGCAAGGCAGATAAAACATGTGTAATACATTAAATGTTTTGTTTTATTTGCTGTAGGACAATAAAATTTCAAGTATTAAATTTGTAATTGCTACTGCTATTACTACATACTTTAGGGATATTGTTAAAAATTAATATATTGTTTGCAGATCCTCAGAATTCAATAAAATACACTTTGGTAGTTTTCGAAAAATCACTGAATAAAAACTATTTAAATCCATCTCATTCTCAGTAAACATAATTGTAAGCTACTTTCAGAAATCATTTTAAAGTTTTCTGATGATTTTTGCGGCTCTTCTAAAAACGAAAATCTTTTAACAGAAAATCTATTTTGACAGCCCTGAATATTTATAGTTTATTAAACGCAAATCACTCATGGAAACATTTATTTTCAAAACAGTTCCAGGAGTTTACTATTTCGCACAATTGTCATTACACCTTTCAATGGGAACAATAATTATTTTCTATTAATACCAATATTCGCTCCTGAGGTAAATAATTCTGTTATTTCTTTAAATCAATATCTAAAAGTACAGAGAATCTATTGATACTGTTCAAATGTAAGTTCTGAAATACAGAAGAAACGAGAGAAATATATATATATATATATATATATATATATATATATATATATATGATGCCTCTTAGAAATCTACATGCAGTTTGAAAGTAGAGGTGATGGTAATGGAGGTGTAGGTAGAAGAGGTGGAGATGGAAGTGGAAGTGAAATTGGAGTAGATGATGATGGAGGCGGACTTGGAAGTGGACACGAAGGTGGAGGTATGTTAGTGAAGATGGAGATTGAAGTGGAGTTGCAAATGGGGGTGTTCGTGCAAGTGGAAGCAAAAGTGAAGATGGAGATTGGAGTTGCAAATGAAGGTGGTCGTGCAAGTGGAGGCGAAAGTGAAGATGGAGGTGGAGGTGGAAATTCAGGTGTAAAAGTAAAAAATAGAAGTGTGTTAGTGAAGCTGGAGGAGTTGGGATGTGGAGGCGGTTCATTAGTGGTGGACATGCAGCTGGAGGAGATGTGAAGGCGTTCCAGCATCAGAGCCGAGAGACGCGATTTAGAAGAGCAGAGGGAGAGGAGGACAGGCTGGGCGCCCTGAACGATGCACGGTGCCTCAGTAGGGAGTCTGAGCGTCGCCGCTTCTGACCTCCAGCTCCGGCCCGCTCTCATCCCCGCTGTTGCCGCCCCGCTGTTGCTCTGAGGAACGTTCTTCTACTGTTCAGTCACTCCCTTTCCCGACTTGTGCTGCCTGGCTCCGCTAGTCTGGCCACGCTCAACTCGTCCCCGCCCTACCTTTTCAATGCCCCAGCTCTTTTCCTGTCCAAATTATCATCATCCTACTTTTCCCTGCCCAATTCTTCTTCGCCCAACTAGTCTCCGTCCAACTATTATTCACCCAACTCTCTTCTGCGTCCAACACTTCTGCGCCCAACTTTTCTGCGCCTAACATTTCTGCACCCAACACATCTGAGCCCAGATCTCCTCCTTACAACTCTTCTCCGTCCAAACCTTCTCCGCCCAAATATTCATCGCTCAAATCTTCCTCGATCATCTCGGTCCCGTCCTGCTCGGGCTCAATCTACTCGGACCTGCCCGATTTCGCTCCGCCCAACTTTGCTTTGTCCAGCACTGCCCTTCCAACTCATCTGCCCCCGGTCCCGTAATTACACGATCGACACGGTGCCCGTCTGTTATTTTCTTGTTCCAACCTCGCCCATCCGTGGGTTCCTCTTCCGCCTCACCACAAGTACCTACTCAAAGTCCGCATCACTTCTGAATTTATTCGAACCTGTCTTCTCCTGGTCTTCAAACACAACGTGCAATTACTTAGCCGGAAGAGCACATTTATATGTTGTCGAAAGCTACATTCATCTAAGACCCTCTTATCCTACTAGTGTGTAATATTTAATTTAATTTTTTTGTTACAGAATAAACTAAATGGAAATTATATATTGGAAATTATGGGTAGTCCAGTTTTAAGTTCGACAATATTCACCGTAAAAACACTGATTATTAACAACGACGTTGATAATGAAGTGATATGGAACACAAAATCATTAATTTATAAAAACCTTAAACGGCAATGACACAACATAATGCTAGCGGAGAGTAAAACTTTTCAAGACAACGGAACGCTCGAAATAAAGGACTGCAGGAGGCTCTTCGGAGAAGTGACTGGCGCTCATAACCAGACGCGCGCGCGACAGGTGGAGGGGCCGCGCGCTCTCACTCCGGAAAAACAACGAAGACGCCAGCGCTCCGGAACTCCCTCGGGACGCCGCGCCGCGGCCACGCTGTGGAGGCAATGGCGTTGGCGGCGCTGGTGGAGGCTGATGTGGAAGGTGCGGTTGCGGTTATGACTAGAGACCGGAGAAATATGTAGAATGAAAGGTGAAAATATGTATATAAATATGTACGGAAATAGTAAGAATATATAATAAAAATGTAAAATCGGATATAATAAGTAATATTATAATACACTAATTATAAAACGAAAATTTCCATAATACGAAATTTTATTTATAAAAATATTCCTACAGAAATTTTAAGTGCAATACATACGTTTGTAAATTCAGGTTAAAGGACACAAAACGTGGCGTCAGTGATACTTTTTACACCTAAGGTGAAACTGATATCAGCACACTTTTCGCCACACTAAGTTCAACTCAAGCAGGCGTGCCGGACTGTGTCAACACTCGACCGCGTCATCGTGTAGCCTACCTCGAGTGAACAGCATGCAGAAATATTGTACGAAAAATTGCTGTTTTGAAAATATTCTTTTCATACAAAATAATAATAATAATAATAATAATAATAATAATAATAATAATAATAATAATCAGGCCTTGAGAACACGACATTATGATAAAGCGGTTCTCAAAATTTCCCAAGATGATAAATGCCGCATTTGTCAGGAACACGTAGAAACCATTGATCATATTGTCTCAGCTTGTCCAATTCTAGCAAAGACCGAATATTTGAAAAAGACACGACAGGGTGTGTAGCTACCTCCACTGGCAGATCTGTACCGCCCTCGAAGTTCCAAACACATGCCCCAAGTGGTACGAACACTCACCGAAACCGGTGACGTCTGTTGGATTGTGTACGATATTGTACGACCAACAAATTCAAACTGATCGCACGATAGCAGCAAACAAACCGGATATAGTCATCCGGGATATGGAGAAAAAATCATGTTTACTTGTCGATGTTGCTGTACCTTGCGATCAAAACGTCGTTACCAAGGAGGCAGAGAAACGTCTTAAATACAAGAGTTTGGAAATCGAGATCAGCCGAATGTGGGGCGTAAAAGCACAGGTCGTACCGATAGTTATCGGAGCTCTGGGATTTGTTCCGCAAAATTTGAGTAAGAACTTGTCTAAACTCCCAGGTAATTTAAAGGACTGGCAAGTGCAAGAAATAGCTTTATTTGGAACAGCCCACATTTTGCGCAAAGTACTGTAGAGGCACCGATAGTCCCTAGATCTGCTCCTTAGGTAGCTGGTTGCAACCTGGAGTAGATTTTATATTCAGCCGACTTATAACATCTTTAGTCGTGATGTAATGGAAAAATAATAATAATAATAATAATAATAATAATAATAATAATAAAATAATAGTGACTTTATTTATGTGGCGAGACTCGGGCCATCAGGCACGCTCTTCCGCCTAATCACGTAATACATACATATATAGATAAAAATTTAACAGTACATTTTGTAAATTAAATAAAATACAACTTAGACATGGGATGACATTGGGAGCTTGCGGTTGGAACTCCACTCGACTTCGAAGCTACACGAGATGTTTTGGTGTCGCAGAAATCGTCTTGTGATAACTTACGCATTACATTGGGATCAATAAAATTATCATTATCGAAGGTGTGTATCTGTTTACATGGAAAGAAACATTAATAAATTCAAAGAAATGATCGTATTTTTGGGAAGAGGTATCTTGTTTTTCTTTCAAAACCATGGTAAGTGAACATGTATTATTTTGAAATGGATGGCTTGGTGATAGTGATAGTGAGGGCATGGTACAGATGGGGAGGTTATAATTCAGACAATAGGAGTGATGGGGTAGCCAAGACGATGACGACGACTACCAACAGAACAGTCGGTCGCTAAGAGTCTACTCCTGGCAGTAGCGGGAGCTATGGGGCATGTGAAGGCGGGGAGTAGGACAGAAGCCATAGAGCAGTGATGAAGATGGGGCGGCAGAGGTGCGGGTGATGGTGACAGCGGCGGAGGCGGGGGGGCAGAGGCTCCAGGGGGAGTGGTGCGCGGTGGCGGGATGGCAGCAGCAGTGGCAGCGGCAGCGGTGGCGGCGGCGGCAGCAGCGACTGCGGTATGGCCAGTGGCGGGGGTGACAGCGACGGCGGCGGCAGCGGCGACGGCGGCGGCGGGAACGGTGGCGGGAGCGGGGGCGGGGGCGGTGGCAGTGGCGAGGGCTGTCGCGCCGGCGGTGGCAGCGGGAGAGGCGGGGGCGACGAGGGAGGAGGGGAGACGGGGCGGCGGGGGAGGCGGGGGCATCAGTGCCGGAGGCGGGCGCGGCGGCAGGGGCGATGCGGGGAGTGTCAATGGGGCCGCAGCGGGGGTGGTGGCGGGGACGGCGGCGGGAGCAGCGACGTGGGCGGCGTTTGTGGCTGTGGTGGTGACTGCGGTAGCCTCAGCGAGCGGGCGCCAGTTCCCCAACTCCGCTTCATTCCACTTGGAGCGCCATCGATCGACAGACCTCAGTGCAGGAAATGGGCGGAGGCGGCAGGGATCGCGTTGGCAGCGATGAAGTGGCGAAGTAGGTGTTAGCAAGCGCACAGGGTAGGCGGTGGACCTGAACGTGTTACTGTGTACTCACAGCTGGAAATAGCGCCCGTGACTGCAGTTCTGTAGGCGTAATTGAAATTATTGACCTTATGAAGTGGAAGCGTACGTGTGTGGCTAGTACTTCCACAATTAACGGGTGGTGGCATCTCATGGTAATCCACACACCTCAAGAGAACTGTTAAAATGATGTTTGCTTGCTTTTTGCCATTGAATAAACATTTGAAACACACAAGTGCAATAGCGTGGTGAACAAGAGAGTGCTTAAAGGATTGCGATTTACCTTGGCAACGATTGGGTTAATTGGATATGTCCGGCACACGTCCGAGTGTAAATTTAGTGAAATAAAAAGCAGAAGGTAGAGTAAAAATCAAGAAAACAGGATGATATTTTAAAGAACTGTTATTTTACTTAAAATAAGCACTTTTATAAACATAGACTTTATGAGTGATATGGAGGAAATGTTTGACAACAAATTGGCTAGGACAGAGCAAAAGTTGAAAGACATAGTTAACAACCTTGTTAACTACAATTTAATTGCTATCATTCTTTCAAGTCCACGCAACTCACTTACAGCTCATCTCGATCCCCACAAATCAGTGAGCATTGAAATAACAGAAAGCAGAGTCCTAATTAAATAGGCAGGATGATATTTAAAAGAATTATTGGAATTAAAAAGAGATATTTTATCAACCTCGATTGTACTGAGGGTTTGAGTGCAAAACTGAGAATCGTGGATTGCAAACCCGTCGGTGGGCTCCGTCCATTTGTGGGTTGCGCACGGACGCCCTGCAGGTTAGCGCGCCTGCAGCACCAAGCGGCGGCGCCGAGCTGTCGCCCCAGCCGTCCATCCGTCACCGGCCGCCGCGCCGCGCCGCCCTCGCGCAGCCTCATAATCCCGGCGCGCACCCGTGTCGCCCACTCTCCGCAGGCATCGCGTTTGTTTACGAGGCGGCCGACACGGCGCCGCCCCCGCGCCGCCCCCGCGCCGCCCCCGCGCCGCCCCCGCGCCGCCCCCGCGCCGCCCCCGCGCCGCCCCCGCGCCGCCCCCGCGCCGCCCCCGCGCCGCCCCCGCGCCGCCCCCGCGCCGCCCCCGCGCCGCCCCGCGCCGCCCCGCGCCGCCCCGCGCCGCCCCCGCGCCGCCCCCGCGCCGCCCCCGCGCCGCCCCCGCGCCGCCCCCGCGCCGCCCCCGCGCCGCCCCCGCGCCGCCCCCGCGCCGCCCCCGCGCCGCCCCCGCGCCGCCCCCGCGCCGCCCCCGCGCCGCCCCCGCGCCGCCCCCGCGCCGCCCCCGCGCCGCCCCCGCGCCGCCCCCGCGCCGCCCCCGCGCCGCCCCCGCGCCGCCCCCGCGCCGCCCCCGCGCCGCCCCCGCGCCGCCCCGCGCCGCCCCCGCGCCGCCCCCGCGCCGCCCCCGCGCCGCCCCCGCGCCGCCCCCGCGCCGCCCCCGCGCCGCCCCCGCGACGTCCTAACGCCACTTCCTCACACATTCTCGTGCTGCCCTAAAGTGAACGCTGCGATGTCTCCTCCCAGCCCATGGGCTCCTAAGTTTTCCCCATATCCCCACGCGGCCCCAGTGCCTCCCCACCTGTGCACCATTCTCTATGCCGTCTCTAAATTGGGTAAGTTGGATTGTTATTTACCACAGCTAGTCACGTTGACTCAAAAATTTTCTTTACTTGTAGATTTTTTAGTACATTGTACCTTACGTTACATTGAATTAATCATTTATTTTGGGTGTTGATCCTTTCATGTAAGTAATTTTAGAGGGATGGTCGCTGTAAATTTTCTCTGTATCCGGTAAGTTTCACACATTTCTGTTGGCTATAAAGAGTGGATGAAATTTCATGAAATCTTGTCGATTTATTTTATCTTCAGAATGGAAGTAAAATCACTTTTAATTAATTGCATATTCGTCACAAACCCGTATGTTACACCATTCCAGAAGGAAAAAAATCAACAGTTTGACAATAGAAATATCGAAGATATTTTGCAAGTGACAAAACAAAACAAAGGAGATTTGAGCTTTGGTTTCGATCGTAACTTTTAAGAACCACTACTTTAAAGGCATTACAGAATGGAAAATAAATTGACAAATGAAAAAAAAATTAAAAATCCACTTGTTTGTTTCAGATATCGATGCAAAGTTTAATATTTCGATTTATTGTAAGGCAATAATAAAGCTTAAAAAAGGATCTACGGTTAATCGGATCTTGTGGACTGACACAACTTACCCAACAAACAGCGTTACAATAGCCTTCCTGTAAGCTATCACGTATGCGCGAACCATAAATGGAAGTATAACGTGGCCGTATCACGCACAGCGTTGCAACATGATCTACTTTATTGCTGTTGGATCGGCTAGCTCCTATTTCGAGGAGGATTGCATTTTACTCCCATTTACCGCAGACGGCGTATGTATTGGCGGTTGCAATGGAGTTTCGGATAATCTCTTGGGTGAATTGTTCCAGCGGTTTCTATTTAGTTCTGGATTCGAACACCAGGTGTGGTTCACTCTGCCATTTTGTGGTGGTATTGTGTTAATAAACTGCAAAGTGAATGCTGCTTACGTAGCAATCGAGGAAGACGATCCGGCAATCAAATTAAGTTCTATTTATACAGTATCATTTTCAGAATACGTTTAATTATTCTTGAACGAGGTACATAAAAAAAGACTGGACACTAACAGGAAAGAGATACGTTAGTCTGAACTTCACGTTTAAAAAAAATCACTTAGCAACTTAACCGTAAAGTACATTATTCTTTCCGTGTTGATGTTTTCTGATGCCTAGCAATGATAATTGGCATTTTTTGATTTTTGTGTATTTATTAACGTATTATCGGTCTCTTTGATTGTGATATTGAATTATTACTTCCAAGTTTTCAAGAAAATTGCATTTGGCACTCTGTTATACATAAATGTAATTAACAAAAATGAGGTCTGGCCATTGCAATAGCTCCTGTATTATAATATTCTAATACCAATCCAACACTGAGGGATAATAGCTGTACAGTCTCAGCAAACAATGAGCGACTTGTGGATGCTGTAGATGAGTTATATACATTAATTACATAAATTTAGGCGAGATATTTTTCAGCTAGTTGGTGGTTCTTTAGCAACTAACTTTCTGGTACAAATCTTTTAAAAAAATGTATCCAGAACCAAGAATATTCACCTCAGATAATCTATATCCTTACACCACCGTTATACAACGACATTTCAAAATGCACGTCATATTAAACCAAAACACATCGAATACACAGAATACCATCGCAATCTGGTTCGCCATCTAACCAGCTGCGTGAATCGAACTCCAGGGATGTCTGCTCGCCGCGACGACGGCCAACCGAGCTGCAAAGCGATGTCGCAAGTGGCGGAGCGGCGGCGCTTCCAAGAAAGGGAACAAAACGCCGGGGCTGCTTCTGATGCCGCGCGCCGCGTCCTGCGAGAGCCGACAGCAATACATATCAAAGACCCGCGCACTCGCCGCCGCGCCGCGCCGGCACCTGGCGTTCCGACGCGCCTGCAGCCCGAGGACGGGGGGATTCCGAACGCTCAACTCCTTTTCTCGGAAAGGTGGGACTCCGTATTTCATTTATTTCATCGGTAGCGTGCCCGTGCATGTTAAAGCTCACCCTTTTCCCTATTGATATTGCTTATAAAGCAGTTGATGTAGCTCTAGTGAAAGTCTATATAGCGCATGTGTTCAACTTGATGTTATTAGGAATCAGAATTGGATTTGTTCAACTTGATGTTATTAGGAACAAGAATTGGACTTGTAGAACTTGATGTTATTAGATATTGGAATTGGTACTTTAAACGCGCAATAATGTTTTTCTTCATTTATATGTTAAGCTTGTAATATCTATTTTTCTTCAAGACCCTCTTATCCTCGCGTCACTTGTTCTATATATCTTGTCTTGTAATTGATAACAATACAGAACAACCTTGTCAATACAAATAATTCTTATTTAACGTTATTACCGAGCAGAGAGGTACACTCGTGTGATTCAATAGCGTAGAATATGAAGCAATTAGTTTAATTTCACAGGTGGTTACAGATTCTACAGGCTCTAAACAGATGGGATAGAATCGTCGGACCAGCAAAAATGCAATAGAATGTTCAAGTAGATCTCACCCTGTAGATCACGGTGCGAAAAACGTTTCTTTCAGGCCTGTGGCTTCAAAATTTTAGTTTTTAAGATCCTAAAATGCTTTGTTTGGGGTTAGTTGTTATGATATAGATCAAAAAATGCGACCGACTGTTGCAGATTGCATTTGATATGAATATTTAGATGCGTTTTTTTAAAAAATCCTGCATATTTTTAAAGTTCAATTCCTCACGTCTCCGTGAATTTCTCTTTCTTTAGAGACATCATTTATAAAGATTGGTTGCGTGTGAGAGCCGCCGCAAAAGGTACTGAAATAACATAGGAGACAATATATTGTTCGTGGGCTGCAATAGAGGCACAATTCAAATCATCAGGTGTTGAGATAAAGGAGTTAAAAGTTTCAACTTTGTATTGAAATGTGCCATTCTTTCATTCACAATTTTGCCATTTGTTGGTGAAATACTGCACTGGAAGATAGATTGCTGTTGCAGCTAGAAGGTAGACCAATCTGCAAATCTGGAGAGTACATTAGCTCAGAATTCGTATTTTTTGAGTTGGGCCACTATTTGAGCCCACGAGCGATATTTATAACGTATTAATTTAATTATTTAACTACCAATTTAAAGTTCTCCTATTTTTATCAAAATTAGAAGTCAAGTATTGTGGAATTAGAATTACAGAAAAGTTGACATTGATAAGGAAATATATCATGAAAAAACGTGAAAATTTGATAAAAATATATCAAGCTCAATGCAACACAATCATTTCTTTTAGGCAATCCATATTTTCTTACAGAAAGTATCATTTTATTCGGAATTACCCAGTATTCAAAAGGTCGTTTAAACGTTTCCGAGTCGACAAATAAGTGCACACATTTCTACATGGTTTATGGCGGAGGCATGAACAACACAGAAGAGAATGCACCCCTCTGTAAATATGGAACACAAAACTCCTCTCTTTTCGAATGAAGGAACCAAATCGACCGATCGACTGCCTTGTTCTTTAATCATGGCATATACGTTCGGCTCAATTGACAGTTTCAACTGTACAGTTATATCTAAGCGGATAAACCGGAACAACAAATCCAATGAATAAAACAGTCCTAAACAAAAACCTGAATATTTGAACCTGCTTCTCCCATTTTTTACTCTGTAGGTTCATCATTTATCATATTCTCAACATATGTGCGCGATCCCCTTCACCGGTCACAGCTTAGTTAAACTGGCGAAACTGAAATGTATTCCATTAATTGCGAAGGCAATAAACCCACAGAAAAGAGTTATTAACGGTTACTAATGTTACTATTAATGTTACTGAAAGACAAATAACGGACGCGTTTGAAGTTTGCACCGAGGCAACATACGAGTTTTATAACTATCCTGTTCCGTTATGTGTAATACCGACCATGTGTCGTTTGATCACTTTTGTGATATCACCTTTGTATAATCACCAATTATTTTTTATTTCAATAGAAGCCCTTGATGCGCCATCTTTTTATGTTTCGATTGTTCTTAACTGACGGTGAACTGTTAAACAACTTAACAAACGCCGGCCGTTAAAAGCCGTTTCTCATGCTTCAATTTAGTTGCGTTATGTCGCTTTATCAGTGCAATATTTCGGAAAAACTGTATAGCCAACACGACCGCCCCACCTCTGAATCTGCGTACACACACACTTGGTGTTTAATGGGATTCCGCTGCAACGGCCAGCATCTGCAGGCGAGAGGTCGGCGAGCCGTGGCGCCGCCGCGCAGCCGCAGAGGCGGGCGATGCAGCCGGGCGCGCCTTATCCGCTCCCAGCGCCGCAGTGTGGTGCTGAACCGCTGCGGGGGCGATATTTGTCAAGAGCAGCGCTCGACGGGCGCGGGGAGGGGCGGGCGCGGGGAGGGGGCGGGGCGGAGGAGAGAGGCGGCGCAATTAGAATGAATTGGACGCCGCCCGCCGCTCGGCGCCGCCCGGAGCGCGCTAAAATATTCAGTGGCGCAGCCGCGCGCGGCGGGCGAAGGGGGGGGGGTGGCATGGGAGGAGGGCGAAAGGGGACGGGCGAGAGGTGAGTCGGCGTGCGGGAGGGGGCGGGTGGGTGAGAGGTGGCGGATGGGTGAGAGGAGGCGGGTGAGCAAACGCGGCGGATGGTCGAGAGGGGTGGGCAGGCGAGAAGGACGGTTGAGCGAAGGGGGGTGAATAGGTGGGAGGGGCGGGTGGGTGGGTGGGTGGGTGGAAAGGGGCCCCGGGCGAGGGGAGGGCGAGAGGGGGCCGGAAAATGGGGCAGGCGAAAGGGGGCGGGCGAGGGGAGGGCGAGAGGGGGCGTGCGAGAAGGGAGCGGGCGAGAGGGGCGGGTGAGAGGGGGTGGGCGAGAGGGGGCGGGTGAGAGGGGGGCGGGCGAGAGGGGGTGGGCGAGAGTGGGCGGGCGGGCGAGAGGGTCCGACGGACGAGTAGGAGCGGAAGAGAGGGGCGGGCGGAAGGAATCGAGAAAGGGCTGGTGGGCGAGAGGGGGCGAGCCAGAGGGAGCAGGAGAGAGAGGAGCCCCCGAGCGAGTGGCAGAGAGCCTCGGGGCTTCGATGGAAGGGCGAGGATGAGGATAAGAATGACCGGGAGGACGATAACACAAGATCACGGAAGTTTGGGACTGGAGAGGAGACGGTCTCGTGTGGACAGGCGGTGGTGAAGGTGTAAGTGGTGGTAATGGATGTTCGAGAGGGAGGTGTTGCGGAAAGTGGCCCTGTCGAGGCAGCGGATACTGCAGAGCGACGCATCTCATCGAGGAAGGGGCGGAGATTGTGAAAAAGGCGGGAAGCAAAACAGAGGAGACGACGAGGCGGTAAGGCATGTGACGTGAGCAATGGCAGCGCGTGCCAGTTGTAGCAAGTTTGCGCTACAAACAAAACATTTTGCTGCCTTTTTAAATATATTTTGTTACGTACTGTATGCATACGTTTCATTTGAATACACTCTGTCGTAATCGCATTACATTATTTACATTAACTGTATATCAAATACGAGAGAATAATCCGGATGTGTACTGTGGGACTAGTGGTTTACTTTACGTTGCTACCTGGGAATCAAGACCCTCCCAAAGCGTAGACGACAACGATAACATGGACTGCAAGTGGAGGGCAGCGAGGCACTGAGAGGTGTTAGTCCGTGATGTCAGGCAATTCAGTAACCTGTCTAGGAGATCAGTCAATCCAAAGGGCATGGAATGACCTTCGTATTGCTTTCTTTGGCGCTGCCTGCTTCCAGAGCCGCCGACGATAATATCCCAGTGGGAAGTAGGGCACAAAGTCGGCAGGGGCGAGCAAACTTCATGAAAAAGCTGTGTGTTGAGCGCAACAAACGGATTGGTATTTTATAAAAGTTTTATTGTCGAGTTGCATTTAAACGGACACGTAAAAATTTTAATAATTTAAAAACAAAACAAAACCTTACAAAAATTAAGAAACAAAAGTCATCACCCATCCTATTAAGACGTGTGGGAATTATTGGTTGATTTCACATGCTTGCAAAATAGAGCATGTATCCGAAGCGTCTTGCGTAACGGAATGAATGTTGACAGACACCACTGCACCATTCTGCACATTTTATTTATGAGTCTCCCGGCTTAATTTTGTGAAAAACTGACTTCGGAGGACACATTTTGCCAGTGGAGCGGCAGGAGGAGTAAGATGGCAGTTGAAAAGGGTTGGGTAGTGTGAGTAGAGGCACTGTAGGAGTGACGGGGCAGATGACGAACCTTCAGAGATGACGAGAGACCGGAATTTAATGTAATTACATATTTTCTGCTTTTCTACTTACCGCTTTAACAATTGTAATCTAGGAGCATCGTCGCTTTTCTAACACAATATCAATTTGTTTCGTTACATATTGTTACATACTTAGCACTTTATTACATATTTTACATATTTTGCCATTTTCACGAAATATTTTTTTGTTATATCAATTTTTTTCAAATTTATTATGTATTTTTTATGAAAAGAAATATTTTCAAAACAGCAATTTTTCCTAAATTATTACTGCATGCTGCTTACTCCAGGTATGCTACACGATGACGCGGTCGAGTGTTCACACAGTCCGGTGCGCCTGCTTCAGTTAAAACTCAGTATGGCGGAAAGTGTGCGTGAGTGACTGAAATCAGTTTCACCTTAGGTGTGAAAAGTATCCCTTACTCCACCTTTTGTGACCTTTAACCTGAATTTTCAAACGTATGTATTACATTTAAAATTTCTTTAGGAATATTTTTATAAATATACTTTGGTATTATGATAATTTTCGTTTTATAATTAGTGCATTTTAATATTACATATTAGATCCGATTTTACATTTTTATAACATATTTTTACTATTTTCATAACATATTTATGTACATTTATCTTTCATACTACATATTTTTCCTGTCTCTAGAAATGACACGACTCGTAGGAGGCTGATGCGGCAGAGAGATGCGGTGGAAATATGGAGGTCGCATGCGGAGAATTGAATGATGCTGCAAGGGAAGTGAGGGCTCAGGAAAACAAAATCACAGACCCCCGCTAGTCGATGCACTTTGCAGGAGAAGCTTATGCAGAAATAGCAAAGTCGTGTTGTGAAGTTTCCAGTAACCGCAGCGATAAGGTAGAGTACTAGAATGGCTGGCTTAGGGAGATTCCCGTACCAAAGGTTGTAAGGATATCATAAAGAACTAGAGTGGTGGGATTAAGCAATATTCTAGTGCGAAAAGCCTTAGTGACATTTTCAGGTAACCACTACGAATGGGTTGATCCTACATTGAACAAAGGTACCATTGAGGAAAAAGAGTATAGTACTTACGACAGTGCTCACAAAAGCGATGCAAGAGTATGATATTACAGCTGACCACTAGACATAAGTGACCAAAGAATTGTAATAATTGAAAATTAGAAACGAATATTCATACGAGCCTACCTTTATATTGATTTCATACATAGTTGCTTTCACTACTTCTCAGGAATTGAAAACACATCCGTACTATAATTATGAGGCCGCAGGGGCAGTAATTCACGGGAATTAGGTGAACAGTGACAGTGGCAGATTCTTCGACACTAGCTCCAAAGCTAGGTCGAATCCAGCCCCAATCTTCAGGAGAATTCTAGAGGTCGACTGATCTGATCGGTAGTTTTCCTTGATTTTGCTGATCAACTCAAGGCGAATGTCGGAGCAGTACCCTAACAAACGGGTCACGGAGCTCGCGATCTTTTCTTCCTCTTCCTTGACCTACACTCTCCCCTTACACGGACTAAACTATCATACAAGTCGAGAGGCCAGTAGGAATCTCAGAGCTTGTCCCTGCTGGGGCGGTAGCTGGTGAGAGGTTCTAGATGAGGAGAACCCCGCAAACTGACGACAGGTCGGCCGCATGTCTCAAGCGCAGGAAGCACACCGCTATCTCCCAAGAAAAAATTGCACCACACTTTCGGGTGTAAAGAAAATAGCAATTGACGTGTCCTTTACACCAATCAATCAATCGTTTCAGCGAGTTCAATTTACTCTTCAGTAAAGCAATGAACCAACGTTTTGGTCTGTTTATCAAAAAGATCGAACATCTGTTTATTTAATAACCAGACCCTTCTAATGGATAACCGAATCTCGTGAAGAAAAATGTAAGAGTTGAATGACGAACCAGAATGCGGCGTGAACTGGATTACATTAGAAGCCTAATAAAAATTCCGCCTGAGACTTAGATGTTCTTTTCTGGGTCTTATGAGACAGAATAAAAAGACAATCAACTTAATCGTGTAAATATGATTTACCCTAACATCTACACTACCATCAATAAAAAGAACGAAGATTTGAGTTCCGAGATTGCGCGTGAACATCAAAACAAACCAAAGTGCTGCTCAGCGCTTGGCGAGAGCCATGAGAGCGGGGCGGGAGCGAGGTCGCGGCGACAGATGGCACGTGTGCTTGACGCGAACCCTCGCCCCTGACCCCTCCAAGGGGACGCACGCTTTCCCCAAGCGAACGGCGGAGCGCTGGCGGCGTTTGGAGGGGGGGCGGTGGAGGGCCGGCCCACCGGGGAGGAGCCGCCTGGCTTTTTGTGGGGCCCGGTGCGGCAGCAGCTCCGCATCATTAGGATGCGTTAAAGGCGAGGATTCCCACTCCTCACAATGGTTGCGGGCTGGATATTCCTAGTTGGGTCAATAAAACGTGTTCTCCGGTTAATACAGATGGTTTGGAATAAATGTTACAAACTTCTAGGGGGTGTAGGGGATCAAAGATGATTTTCTTTTGCTAAAGAATATGATAGAGCGCATTTACAAAACGGCCATTTTACTTTCCCATATACATGCGTATATACGGAATATATACGTAGTATAGGGACAGTTATGTAATGCTGCGCGAAAAAACGGCGGTTTTTCGGCAGGAAAAAATTGATTGCCAGGCCCTGATAACGAAAAAGTGGATAAAACCAGTTGCAAAATTAAGAACAAAAAAGAATCCCCTAACACGTGGTGTAGCTAGAATCCTCGTTTTGTAGGTCACTGATACCGAAAAACCAATTGAAAGCAAAACGTTCGACTGTCTGTCCGTCCGTCTGTCTATCAGTCTGTCAATAATAATAGCGCCTAAACCATACGTAGGATTTTTTCCATTTTTCCCCGTCCATCTGGCTCAAGGCGAAGCTTCGCGATTTTGAAAAACTTTCATAAAAAATTATGGGTATTTTACATAAAGCGTTACATAAAGCTCTCGTAACATTTTCAAAATGTTCTCAAAAAGGGCTAACATTTTTTTCTTTAAATTTCTTGTAATAATAGAGTAAAATACACTTATAAAGGTGGCATACGTCTGATTTTCACGGTTAACTGAATTTTCGAAAATTGCAAAGATTGAATTTTTTGGCATCTTCTTTCAACTATAGAATTTAAGATAGAGATTTTTCCTTCAAATAAAATTTCTTCTCCAATGTGAGTTCTTTCTTTGAGGTCATGTACATTTTTTTGAAACGTTTAGTAGTTTTCGCGCAATATTGCAGAACTACGTGCAATTTGTTTAAAAAAATAGAAAAACAAGATTTTCTCAAAAATGGCTCCAAATTTTTTCTTTAAATTTTTGGTGGAGATACTGCTTAATGTACTCTATGAGATGACATAAACGTCAACATGTTGTTTTATTCTTTTGTTTTTTTCAAAAATTGCAAAAATGAATTTTTTTACTTGTCCTTCACGTTGTTAATATTTACATTAGCGGCAATTTGTTCATATTATCATATTTATGAGTATATGTGCTTTAAATAATGTTGGATAATGATTATCGAAAAAATAACAGTTTTCTGTGAAAACTAGCTCAAAATTCCGCATTCTCAGAAACGCTCAAACACCATTTTCTCAAAAATGACTTAAATTTTTTTCGTCAAACTTTTCTAACGGATAGTGATAACTGCTCTCTTTGATATGTCGTAAAGTTTAATTTAGGGTATTTTTTTGTTTTTTCAAAAAATACACAAATACATTTTTTTTAAAGATCTCTCACACCTTTGATATGCAGTTTCCCAATTGGCAAACACTATTGGATTTGTGACCTGAAGCGCTATAAATGGCTTCAAATAAAGTTTTTCGAGAAAACAACTGATTCCTTTGTAATAGAGTTTCAAATTTTGCAATAAACGCCATTTTCTAAAACTAAAATTTCTTAAGAATGGCTCCAAATTTTTCAAATAAAATAGCCATTTAGGACGAGGTTCCACTGTTCTTTAATTTTCTTATAATAATATTTCCGTTCTACATTAAGAAACCGAAAAATTAAGAAAATGTAAAAAAAAAAGTAATTTGGGCGGCGATAGATGGCATCTGGCAAGAGTATATGGCAAGTCCGAATAGCTAGCCGAGACCAAAGGATATAGAAAACTAATACGGGAAAGTCTGTGCCATTCTGTAGCACCACAAGTTTTAAACAGCGAACGTCTGCTTTATTATGGACACTGGTATTAGCGAGAACACAAAATCTCATGGAGCGACCTGTCTTCTGGCGGAGTACGTTTACCTGTCAACGCATCAGTAGCCTACCAATCAAGGGAGCGCTTACAAAAACTAGGTTGTGTAACAGTTGTTAAGAAAAAGTGATCATGTTTGACCTCCCCAAAGCTCTTGAAATTAGTAAGATTTATTCTGAACCACCCTATTGTTGTAGGATTTGTAATTATTCGATAAAAAATTGCTATCTGGTAGCACTTTGTGTGCAAGTGTGATATGACATTATTCTGCATATGTCAATTCTTTGTCTTCCAAACGAATCGTTTATTTTTTGTTTAACTTGAAAATTAATCTTTTGAAAATATGGTGAGGTTTTACTACATTCGGATCTGATCGATCATGCAGCGTTCATCGTGACCTAATTTGTAGATTTCATCTTCTCCTCTGAGCAGAGAACATATATTTGACGCTCATGGCATTTACAAACCATATTTGCACGATTAAGTTGATCACATGATTGTCTCTCTCCACTGTCTCATAAGAACCAGAAAATAACATCTAAGCCTCACGCGAAATTATCATTTAGCCCCCTAATGTAATCCAGTTCACGACGCATTCTGATTCGTCATTCAAGTGTTGCATGTTTCTTCTGAAGATTCGGTGGTCCACTAGAAGAGTCTGGTGGCAGAACTGCCATCACTACACCTCCGGCTGAAAGGAGAGTCGGCGAAGCAAGCCGACTTCTCCGAGCGGGAACCTCTCCCTCTCTTGGTGCTCACTGAATCGAACGCTGACTGAGCCCAGGGGAGGCCAGAAATTCTCCGCCTTCACTCGGAATCGAACCCACGAGTCTCCACGAGAGGCGAACGTTCTTTTATAACCACTCTACTAAATCTTTTCCACTGCAGCAAACCAAGTGTTAAATTAGAAAAAAACACGAAGAAAAGAAATGGAAGTATCGAACAGCTAAGAAGAATTTATGAAACTTGAGTACCTCAACTCGTTGAGAATCAAAATGAGTGAAATATTAAAATAAAAATGGTGTGGACGAAGAAAGAATAAATAACGAGCTTTATCCAAAAAGTAACTACCGCATAACTATTACGAAAAGCAATGTGATTTAAGTAAACTTTGATTAATAATAGATTCATTCTGTATAGAATATATCTGAAAAGGAATTAACTTTATTAACTCTCTTTGTATAAATGTATTCAGTAGCCTGATTGACAATATAGAAAGTTTTATTACATCAATCAATTATAACGGACGGTGGAGTTGGAACAAATTTTTAATGCAACTGCTTGCATAAAAATAACGTGCTTAGTAAGAAATTAAAAGTCTGTTGATACTCCCGGGATCTTCGCTTTGTGGAAACGGGTTTGTTAGACACATTAGTTACGCACGACATTCGGTTCAAAAGACGCCACTGCAAGTTACGAGGGCTTGCGCATCTCGTAATGAAAACCTTTTACATTTGGACGTGACGTCTTAAACTCTATCACCCTGTGGTCAAAAGGTGAAGTACGCCTCCTCCCGTCCGGCGGTGATGAGAAAGAACTGTACGTTCAATGTAAAAGTATGATAGTAAATATTGTCCTTAGGATTCATGCTGCACCTATAAACTTAACATTTTAACTTTATCAGGTCATGGTGGTAGATAAGTTGCGAAACTCCTATTTGAAAACATTGGTGCAATTAATACAACTTATGCGTTTAATTTTATCATGATACCGTGACAATTAAATACAATTGTTGATGGCCTTATTCACAATTTTAGAATAGACTTTGATATTTTACAAATAGAAAGAAATGCATTAGCCTATGGCATAGGCCCTTGAAATATACTGGACTGAGTTCAGTTTTATATAAAAAAGGATTTTTCGATACCATAGCCACACAAAACGAGTTATTCTGTTAGAAAATCTCGATTTTTGCTGCAGCTACTACAATACTTTCTCTTTTCTTAGAACGTACGCTGCACGAGAAGAAAATAAAAATCTGCCTAAGGAACATTAAATTAAACAAATCAAACAGCCTGTCCTTTTTCTCGCCATCCATAGACGATCCATAATTACTAACAATATTGTAGCCGAAACATCTCATTAATCGTTTTTCTTATTAAACCTTTAACTCCATTTTCCTTAATATAAATTACTGCCACCTCCTACGAATGGGAAATCCACATGCGTGTTGTGGAGCATAACCGACGCGTTGCGGCGCCCGCCCTGGCACCCAGCCAGCCTCACAGCGGCCCCGGGGGCAGCGAGTGCAACCCCTCGGACCCCTCCTACGCCTTCTTCGCGTTTCCCTCCCTTTAAACTGCAGTTTGCGGTGGGCTTTCGAAGTCTTTCTAGGGGCTGTGGAATAAAGCGTTTTAGAAGGAAACCATATTCTAATATCCTTGGTTTGTTTTTTTTCATCTTTTTTTCCTTTTTACTTTTTCTCTTTTATTCTTTTTTTTTTTCAAATGAAAGGAATTTTATGTTCAATTTTTCATTTGCAGATATATTACCTGTGTCGGATTAAATTTTAAAATGCAACAACAAAAAGTTAGAAGGGATTTGTGCCTATAAAAAGGTGGTTGTCGTATTCAGGCCTTTTAACATCTTTACAACAATTACATTTTACGAAACACTCAATTCAAAATCACTAAAATTGTAAATGGAACCCTTACATGCTTCCAAAGCTTACTCCATCCGTGAAAGTTCTTTTTAATTATACCCGGAAGGGACCCGCCGACACTCAGTTTCGGGCGTTCCATTCCGAGTGGGAGTCCGTGGCACGAGTGCCACGTCGAAATCGCCTCTGCACGCAGTTCATTACCTCGCCACCAGAGACAACGCCATCCCTATTGTAAAACGGCGGGGTTACTAATAGTTCCCTTTCCCGACGCTAGTGACGCAGAGAAACTCGTGGCATGCTACGGTGCCACGACACGTGCCACTGCCTCCAGTAGAAGACCTTGACACCACTGCATTACATCATGTCTCGTGTTTTCAGCTCTGCGAGCTTCTGCTTGTACTTTCCATATACGCCGACCCATGCGTTGCTTGTTGTGCAAGTGAAGGTAACTTTTATCTGAGCGAATTCACACGAACATCTGGCTTATAAAGTACCGTATTCGGTACAGAGTTGCCCGTACAGATATCAAGATACGGGTAAGCACGAGGGCAGTTTTTTATTAGTACCTATTTTTTATCGGGCACCTTTTAGGACCAGGCTAATAGGACCCTCTCGGCGACCCGCACATCCCGGCACTTATCTCACATCTCCATCTTCATTTGGGGATGTGACCCTCCCATTGCTCGGCTCACAGAGACAACTACGCTCGTCTCCGGCAGTCTCCAGTAGACTGCTGAGCCGAGTCTCCGTAAGTCCATCTCGGCGAAAGATAGCCTGGTGGAGGGAATCTAAGACTGGTATGGAAAGGAAGTGGGTTTAGAGGGTGCATGATTGGGTCTGTTTCACTCTGCCACAAAAACAACATCCCTGTCTTACAAGGGAGTCAACTCATATCCCGGTAACGCAAACTAGGGCGCAATGCCCCAAATCCCTGTGTCAGACCTGTCGCGAATGGAAGAAATGTGGTTGAAAAGTGATGTACGGTAGTTGGGAGTACCACAATACACAAGCCAACAACCGTTCCCGATTCGCACCCAAGACCGTTCGTGCCGAGACTAGTACACCTCACAGCTTAGCGATCAGAGCTATCCATGGTAGCCACAATACGAGTACATATGCAAACATCCATTCCCGATTCGCACCCAAGACCATTCGAGCCGAGACTACTACACCTCACAGCTTAGCGATCTTAGCTATCCATAGTAATCATGCAATTTATTCTCGAGGTTGAGACCACAGACGCGTGTGTTTGCTCTAAAACGGAAAACGGAATGGGAAATTGTCGCTGATTCCGAGAGCGTGTGGGTTACATAAAATTGGCTCGTTTCCCAAAAGTCTTTGGACCTCTTTAACAGAGGATGAAGACTCTACAATCCTATGCTAATGGCCGTTCTTCCACACTGCATCTTGCTCTGGCAGCCGTATTGGGGGCAAATTTACGCGCTTCATTCAAATTCTTCGAAATTTTACATCCTAGCCCACGTTTGCAAAGGTCTGAATAGGTGTGAATGGAAGCCACACCTTTCAGGGATAATTCAGAACACATGATAAATTAAAAGGGGCCGTGACCACCATTGCAGTGGATGATTTGGGCGTGGGTGTCAAATCTGACTGCAATTGCGCTCGTTTTCATCATTGTCTTTGTTTTTCGATGCGTGTAACAGAAATACAAATGTAAAATGAGAAGCCAAAAAATTAGGTATGTATGGATAATGTAAGATACACGTTATCCATGCCAGCAGCCATTTTTTTTTAACAATTCAGATGACAATTTTTCACATGAAAGATCTTTAACATTTACAATTAATTAATGATTAAGAGAAAAACAGATGTCATCCTCGTAGTATTTCGTTCTGAAGAGTAAAACCACGAACTTGTTCTTGTGCGAACTTGTACACCAAACATGAATTTGGAACATTGAATTCGTTTACTTGTTTATTTGTTCCTATGTGAAAACTTCTTAACCACATTATATAACTATATTTTCATACAGTTAAATAATACATGCACAGAAAAGAACACATCATTACTCTAAAAAAAACTCACTTGTCCCTATCACAGTCGCAACGGTGTCTATTAGGCATGCACACTTCCATTACAATGGCGGTCTTCAAATTATTCGGCGACAGTAGCGCTCTCAGTGAGCTTAATTCGATTCTAACGTCTTTGGTCTTTAATGCGGCTTTTTTAGATTTTTTTATTTATTTAACCAGATCGGTGGAATTACCACTTCACAGTTGAATGTTAGCTTTTATTTATGTAATATAATGAATGTACTACAGTTGTCCGGAGGTACGAGTAACTGCAATTTATCGCACTATCATACCCCTATTTCTGAGCAAGGACATTCCCACTGGTTACCTCTATGACGACTGCTATTAATACTATGAAGTTGAAGGTAAGATGAAAGCAAACAATAGACTGAGAGGTGAGATAATTATTTCTCTATGTTTTGGGGGACGGAACATATATTTTGGGAGACGGGATTTAATTATTGTAGGAGCAACGCTAGTTTTACCGCTCGGTAAACCTCGAGGTTAAAGTAACTGGTGCAAGGGGCAGTTTTGGAGAAAGAAAAGAATTAGGCAGACAGAAAGGAAATGTAATTGGTAATTAGTTCTATGTCCGATTCTCTATGAAGTTGTCTCTTGGTTATATATCACGGGTTATTGGTAATTGTGCGTAGCACTTTATTCTGAAAGGTTTGCAAGTGTTTCAGAACGGAAAGAGCAGCACCACCCCGGATTGGGGCTGCGTAGGTTATTGAGGGTCTTAGGACTGATTTATAGAGAAACAGAGAATTGATTTTAATTTTATTTATTTATTTAAGGTCGCTTTAAAAACATCTGTGGTCATTAGCGACCACTACTGATTTATACTAGAGATATATTTTTAAAAAAATTAGAGCAAAAAGAAGTAATAACTATAAACTGAAATATGAAGTACAATAAATTTAGCAATTATTCAGATCATATTAACTAAACCAGCCAAATTCGGATCAGTTAAAATTGTTTTGAATCCTTCTATTGAATTAAATATTACATAAATTTCGTTCTTGATGTCAATAGAGATTTGTAGATTTTGGATACTGTATCACTCGAGGATGATGTAGAACGTTAATAATATTCCTTCACATTTTGGACAGGTGGCTGGGTCGGACAAACAGAGAATTGTGTGAGGCGTGTCGCGGGCGAAAAGTTTGTCGCGGCCTCCTGCGTGATCTCTGGCACGGCCTCCTCTGTATCTCGAAGCGGCTCCGCCCGGCCGCCTCCTAATCCTTTGTGGAAGGCACAATGAGAGCGGACCGGCCCAGCCCGGCCCTGCCCTGCGCGGCGAAAAGCGGGACTTGTGAGTTGGCAGCTGCGACTTCGCGATACCGCTCGTTATGTCAACGGCCGAACAATGCGCAATGAATTTAAAGCGCGACTCCGCGTTTCACATGTGTCAAGTGCTCGATCTGCTCTGACAATGGGCGGCGCCGCCTGCGAAATGAACGTCAGCGTTCAACTTTGGGGAGATTTAAGGGAGCGGAGATAATCGTACAAGATCAGTTTTCGTTTCTAGCTAATGAGTTGATAGGAGATTCCCATTTTTTACCAGCGTCTGCATATATTTTTAATCGATATTTCGGTGATACGTTGGTGTTGGACATAAATTATCAAATAACTTTCTAAGAAAAATTACAAAACAAGGACTAAACACTATGTCAGAAAAAAATTTAGAACTTTTAATTAATAATTTTCCTTCAAATTTGTGGACTTTTAATAAACTGAATAATCTTCGTAGGTAACACATCAATGTTCTATCTTCATTGTTAAATGAAAGAAAGATAATTTATTTTCATGGAAAGTAAATGTAAATTTGACAGCATTGTAAAGGTATGAGGACATGGTTTTTAATTTACGAAATTATTGTTATCGATTTAAACATATTTAGAATAGCAATTATAAGGTACATTTTTAATACACAGTGAACAACATTCATGTATATTATTGATTTAAATAGATTATTTATATGTTCTCTCATTTAACTACATCTGAACAATTAAAATGCAAAATGTTTATTTTCATACCTGAAGGGCGAAAAAAGGGAAAGTACGGTATTAGAATACTCATTACTTTGAAATATACGAAATAATATAAATAACATTATATACCCGAGTACAATCGTGTCGCCAAATTCTGTTGATTACTGTGCGAATTGCCTTGTGCACCATGGAACGAAGGCCATTTGCCACATCTCAGCAGTCATCAGGAAGATGCCTGAACACATCGCGCGAATGGAACACATCGCTTCGCCGCTAGGCCGCGAGCGTGCGGGACGTGCCACATCGTCGTAGAGGGGGTGGGAGGGTCGGAGGGAAGGAGGGCCGGAGGGCAGGAGGGCCGGAGGGTCGGAGGGGAGGAGGGCCGGAGGGCAGGAGGGCCGGAGGGTCGGACGGTCGGAGGGTCGGAGGGTTGGAGGGTTGGAGGGTCGGAGGGCAAGAGGGCGCAAAACGTGGAGAGGCGGGCCCCGGCAGAGGATTAGAGGAAGGTGGAAACTGTGCTCCAGGAGGTCACGGAAAGACCATGTTGGATCGAACCTCCTGTTACAATATTCAAAAGGAATTTTAATGAGCAAAGACAGCTGACTGGGATAGTTAAAGAGGTATGTTCCTGCCAATCGCCAGTCAAATACTCAAAAATTTATTACAACTATAAATTAGCAACAGCTCCTTGTAAACGTGAATGGAACTTTTACATAACTACTTATAAATAATTGAAAAAAATAATGAAATCGTTTCTCTACAAAAATAATTTTTCATATGTAATTTAGTATTTCGTATGCGTTTTGGTGAGTTGGCGATACTAATAAGGTTGACAATGCGAATAAGTTAGGATGACTTCGGATCCCGCACTTTTCTTTCTACGTTGAAAATCAGTCCCCGTCGGTTGAATAAAAATTAATTATCGTCAAATAGTTTTTCGTGATACCAAATTTTAAGGTAATGCAGTTTTTATCGTACACCAAGAGAAACAGTGCTATCAATAGCATGATTTGTCCAGCATTACTTCTAGGCCGAGAGACAGTGCATACGGTTGCGATATCTTAGCAGTTTTGAATAATTACTTCTCAGAATGTCCGATGACGTTTAATAACTTCTGATTCTTCAAGAAAACTACTATACATTGAATAATGTAACATGTACTATATATTGAATCACAAAAATATACTTTGACCATATAATTTCTTCAATATCATAAAAAATGTGCATATTTAACGATTGTTCAAAAATTAGATCGGCAAGGGTCAATTTTTTCTATCTTCAAGAACAGAGATTTTATTCTGATTTAGTCTTTTTCAGAGGGTTCTTCAACTTTGTCGATCGAATAAACATACCAACTTATGGCGGAAACCTGAGATTGTTATGGCGGTAGCGTTGAGACTCTGTCGGTTCGAAGGCTCACGGGTTCGAATCTCCCTGAGGGCATTTATATTTCCTCGTATGTTGCCGAGGTTCTCTTAACCTCCAAGCATGACCTTTCAAACCTCTTCCTTACTTTCCCAGACTATTTACCCTGCCATATAATCAGGCTAAGTGTAACCGAGGTGGGCTCGCATGGTACTCGACATCAATGGTAAAACTGATTACCCCAGAAGGACTTTCGTGTTTTCTCTCTCAGCCAAGACGCCAGAGGACCCCATTTCAGCAACGTACTGAAAAAATGTGGAAGAATGAGAGAATGGGTTGTCCCGTAAGTGTATGACGAGAGAAGAAAAGAGCCGGGATGAAGCGTTCGCTAAAGACCGAGAGGTTATAACGACCAATGAAAAAAATTAAAAAAGCAAGGGTAGACAGAGACTCAAAAGAAGGATGTATATTGGCGAATATAATAAATTACATTCACGATCATCTACTGGTTAAAGGAAATTCTTTTATTTTACAGGTCTTCAAAAGTCTGTCTATTCCCGAGGACGCACAAACCATTGATTGCACATCTGGGTAAGGTAGGTTGACGAAGAAGACCATAAGGGAGATAGACTGGGGTCAGCCGCTGTCAGGACGAGAATGCTAGCAGCCGCCTCCTCTGATCGATAGTCGTTTCTGCTTTCCAGATCAACACCAGAAGAAAGCCAGAGCAGTTCTCTAACAAAGAAGCCACAGACCACGCGCGATCTTTCCTTCTTCTTCCTTGTTCCATCCTCATCCATTTCTTACCTACACTTACAAGAACTACATTACCACACATGTCGTGGAACCAATCGGGAGCTTAGAGCTATACTTCGATTTTTTTTCTTGGCGCACGGGGGGTGTCAATAATATGGAATATCTTACGGTATTTCGCGTCGTTCTCCGTTGTGCCGCCAGGAGTCGCATGATCGCCAGCACTGCATGAGACTCGCGATCATGCGACTCCTATCGGCACAACCGAGAACGACGCGAAATACCGTGAGATATTCCATTTTATTGACACACCCCCATGCTCCAAGAAAGGAAAACCTAAGTATACATTGTCCCAGCTGGAGCCTTGATCCGCTGGTGAGACGTGAGTGGAGGAATTGGAGGAAAACTCCGATTTGAAGGCAAGGCGGTGTGAAGGTTGGCCCCGAATCTCACAATCCAGAGGGAGATCGCCACCTCTCATGACAACATGCACTACACGTACGGAACTAACGACAATTGCAATTGACGCGCCCGAAAACAGGAAATAATCAATAATTGTTCTCAAAATTTTCTCAACCGGCACTTCGCAGGCTCGTCGAGTGCATGGGGCCCTTTAGACCAACGTCGCCACCACTGTGCGACGCGGCGCCGGGCGCAGGTGCTGACGGGGCGGTGGAGGCACTCCGCCCCTCCCCTTCGTCGCCCATCGCAAACAAGCGAGCGACGTTATTAACAGCCGTCAGGCGCTCCGTGGGCGAGGACGCGGCCGCGCTGCCAACGAGGACGCCGGCGGATACGTGCTACGCGACAAGTGACGATGAGCTCCGCTTACGTCACACCCGCTCAAAAGGAGATGACGGGCAAGCGAGCGAGTGAGTTGGTGAAACTGAAAACAGGGAGTACTCACCGCTGTAAACGCACGCCACTCTTATTTCAGAATGAAATAATCGAGCCCAGGAAATGCATGATCCTGTCATCCTTGTCTCTCATTGCTAGGAAATTCCTCAAGCACTTCAGTGACGTAGCGTAGTAAGGACAGTAGAGGCGGCGCGGCCCGGGCGGCATTTGTGAGGGAGCGGAGGAATTTCTCAATTAATAATAATAATAATAATAATAATAATTATAATAATAATAACAATAACAACAACAACACTAACCAAGCCCGGTGACATCGGTTGGACGCTATACGATATTGTACGATCAACAAATTCAAACGGATCGCACGATAGCAGCAAACAAACCGGATATTGTTATCCGAGCTTTGGAGAAAAGAAAGTGTCTACTTGTAGATGTTGCTGTGCCCTGTGATCAAAATGTCGTAACCAAGGAGGCAGAGAAACGTCTTAAATACAAGAATTTGGAAATCGAGGTCAGCCGAATGAGGGGCGTAAAAGCACAGGTCGTCCCGATAGTTATCGAAGCTCTGGGATTTGTTCCGTAAAATTTGTGTAAGAACTTGGCTAAACTTCCAGGTCATTCAAAAGACTGGGAAGTGCAAGAAGTCGCTTTATTTGGAACAGCCCACATTTTGCGCAAAGTATTGTAGAGGCACCGACATCCCCTAGATCTGCTCCTTAGGTAGCTGGTTGCAACCTCCTGTAGATTTTATATTCAGCCGACACATAACATCTTTAGTCGTGATATAGCGGAATAATAATAATAATAATAATAATAATAATAATAATAATAATAATAATATTAATAACAATGATTATGGATAATTATACTTCCGATACAATTTACAGTTTTGCCTCATTCAAACCAACATAAATGAATCCCAATACATTTTCTGTTCAATGTTATATGGAATATTTTCCAAATGAAAGAAAATTTGATAAATTATTAATATGTTCGTTCCGTTCATGAGGAATATGGCAAACTAAACGAATGTACCTAAGCACGAAATAAGTGTAGGCATTAGAGGCATGGATAATGCAAATAAAGAGCAATGTTATGTTTAACAACTTCCGTGATTTAGTTTAACGAATAGCATTAGAGAGCGAGTTCATTAACATATCGCCAAAGAAGTTCAATGTTGCATTAGTGATGCAGATAATTTCTAGTAAATGGCTCATTACCACACAAATGTGGTTTTGAGCAATTAACTCGTATCTTGAAATGAAATGCATGTTCGTAAACTATTTTTCGTACAGAACATGCTCTAATGTTTCTGTCAACAGAAGTACTAGTTACTTATACAATACTAGGAGAACCCGAAGAAAGTTGTTCTTCCCTTCATCTCCCTCTTTCCGCTCCCATCACCCTCTCACTGTCTCTCCCTCCCTACCTCACCCTGTCACTATCTGTCTGTCTCTGCCGCTCTGTGTTCTCATTCACATTTAATTGCAGATTCTGCACATCTCTGAGCAAGTGAGAATATCGGGAAACGCCGGATCAGCAAAAATGTAATAGAATGATCAAGGTTTCATCCTGTAGACTACGAGTGATAAAACTCCTAAACGATTCGTCCTAAAAACTAAAATTTTGAGGCCTTAGCCCTTCTTTAAGATTTTAAGGCCATAGAACGAATCATTTAGGAGTTATTCAATGATATAGATTCAAAACCCTGTCGAAAATGTTGTGGGAGTAACGTTTTACTTCCTCGCTACGGAGTAGAGAGAACGTTATGGATTGCTGCGCAAAAAAAACAGCAAATTTTTGGCAGAAAACTCTTGTTGAAGGACCCCGTAACGAAAACGTGGATAAATCCAGTTACAAAATTTAGAAAAATCTTCTTCTATCACATGTTGTAGCCAGAATCCATGTTTTGTGTGTCCTTGATACCGAAAAAATCAAATAACGAAGAAACGTATGTCTACCCGTCTGTCCGTCTGTCTGTGAACAACGCTAGTGGCTAAATCGTTAAGCCGATTTTCTCCAAAATTAATATTACCCAATCGATCTGGCTGATGTTGCGGCCTCTTGAATTTAAATCGATATTTTAATTTTAGGAGGTACTTTACGTGAAACCCCTGGGACATTTTCCAAATTTTCAAAAAAATGGCTCCATCTATTTTAACTTTTTTTCGTTCGATAGTGTGAAGGTCGTTTAAGAGAATAATGCAGGTTTCATATTCGTAGAAAACCCTGATTTTTCGAAAATTGAAGAAGCTCAAAATTTTTTCGGCGTCTTCCTACATCTACAATTATGAAGGTAGAGATTTTTCCCTTAATGATATCTGTTTCTCAAAGATAGATTTTTAAATAAGGTCATGCACAATTTTTCGAAAATCTGAGTACTTATCGCATAATTTGCATGAAAATACGGGCGAGAAAGTACGTGGTATTTTAGCACCACTAGTTTACTTTACGTACGTGTACGCAAAAGAGAAACTTCACAGTCTGTACACCACAGCATAAAATTCAACTTCACTCCTGGTCGTAAAAAAGTAATTTCTAATTTCTACACTTTATTAATGTAATTTATTTATCGTATTTTAGTTAGTGAACACACATCTACACAAAGTGTGCTGAACATGTTGTAACCCGAATTTGCAATTTTTATCTATATTTAACTATCTATATTGGAGATAGTATTTGCCTGAAATCAAAATGTGTTATCGTGGTGATTGTAGTAATATCTTGGAAATTTTATCGTTTTGCAATCGATGATGTTTACCTCGACACACTTTTCGAATGCGAATTTTTGTAAATGATCGTAGACAATGCTGGGTGCATTTACAGACATCAGATTCTTCTTTGATTCTTTCAAACATCTACATATTGTGGCGTCATGGCCGGGGCCATAACAGAAAAACACAGACGTGAACGGTTGTAAAATTTGAATATTTATTCTTAATGTGCACCGACACCTGAATTTGCTATTTACAAATTTACAATGGTTTTCTCACCGACCGTTACTAGAAGGAAACGTTTACTGGTCACCACGACCGCTTGCCTAACGTCACGACGCACGCACGCCGGCTTCCTCCCCTTGCCTCCGTAGCAGCACATCGGCATGCTTTGAGCCGCACCTCTTCGACGATCCTACGGACGACCCCCGGAACAGAAGAAGAAAGTGTTTCCGTCCGAGTCGTCTTTTATACCTTCGTCCAGCCTGCCGGCCAGAATCTCCACGGGGTTCCCAAACTTACCTCCATGGCAGCGCACGGGGTTCACCAACTTGCCCCCATGGCAGCGCACATCCGGCTGTTTCCATGTCGCCCAAATATAGCCTTGTCTTACGAAGCGTCTCTTCAGCACGCTCCCGCAACTATTTCCTATGTGCATTTCGACACAATGAAATGCACGCCTAATTTCCTGGGCGACTGTATAATAAGGCTGTTAATAAGGCCACTGTTATGACGCCACAATATCAATTCATGATAAATAACACATGTATTTCTTTCTCTTTTGAACTCACAAATATTAATATAGATACTTACTAATACTTCGGTGTAGTACGTACGCCCCCAAAAAATATTTCTTTTATGTATACAATAGAACCCAAAGCTTCATTTCAGTGGAGACTGTTGCATGCTCGCGTTTGTGTTTATACATGAGAGTTTTTCCAGGAACCGTAATATGACGTAATTTCTATGTGTGGGGTGTGGCGCCGTCTCCGCTGAAAGGGCTGGCGCGGGCGAAAGGGCCAGGTTTGAGTTACTAGTGGAGCAGTAACGTCTGGGGCGGGTCGCCCTGCCCAGCGCCTGCCGCCGCCGCCGCCTCAGCAGCCGCTACGCGCGCCGGAGTTTTGTGGCGGTGACGTGAGCCGAATCCGCTGCCCAAAGGGTCGGGTGGGCGACACAACCGAGCAGCCGTGCCGGGAGGCGCAACCAGGAGGAAAAAAGAAGGAGATGGGGTGGGGGAAAGCAAAAAGGGGACGAGCTGTGGAAGAGGGGGGATGAGGGAAAGAATTGAGGCGGGGCAGGGAGGCAGGTCAGGATGAGGAAGTAGGTCGTGGAGGTGAAGGGTGGGGGAGGAGAAATCGAATGGGCGGCAAGGAAGGGCGGGACAAGGAGGAAGCACAGGGAGGGGAAGAATGTCGAGAAGAAGGATCGGGCGGAGAAGTAGAGTGGGGCAGAAAGAAGGGCAGAGAGAGGTAAATGGCGGGACGGGGAAGATTGATCGATTGGTGATTCCAGGCTCGTGAAATGCTAATGGCATTAGTACCGTAATTGTAGTGTATGTTTTATCGCGGGAGGCGGCGGTAATCTTCTCCCGCTGGCTGACGAGATTCGGCGCGGACCTACTACGTTGGCTTACAGAGATTTTCCGCAACCAGGTATCTCCCACCGCCGCAACCGGGACAAAATGTAAGCTCCCGACTGGTCTACGAGGCGAGGAAGGATGTGGCGGGAGAAAGGGTAGAGGGGGGGAACAGCGGGACTGGGAAGAAGGACTCTGCGGGAAAATATGACGGGGTGAAAGGGCGAGGCGGGGAAAGATGGGGAGGCGAGGCGGGGAAGAAATGGTGGGACGAGGAAGAAGAGGAAGGTGGGAAAGAAAAGCGATACCGACAAGAAGGCACTGCAGAAGGGCAGGGAAGAACGTGGCGCAAAAGGGAGGGCCAAATGAGCAATGAAGGTTGGTGGGGGAGGTGGATAATACGACTGGGATGGCGCGATGCGAGGCCACAATAAAGGATTACGTGATGCCAGGAGGGCACTACATGACTGGGACCACGTAAACTTTATGGAAATGGATAACAGGAAAGGTTAATGGGAATTTCAGTGCTTGTCATCCTTGCTACAACCAACTGCGAGCATATGACTGCTATTTTGCTGTTTATCTTAGAGTTTGAGATAAACAAGTTTATCGCATCACTAGTTTATCGCACCACCAGAACCTGCTAACGCCTCCTCAGAAATTAGAAGAAAAGGAGAATGTTGCACCCCTGTGAAGCAATTTTCTGTGCCTTGTAATCAAGAATATTTCAAAACAAAAGCATCCATAATAAAATAGGACGGTGAGGTTAGAAGTACTGCTTACAACTATCAAAAAGTCGTCGTTAGCGTAAAAAGAAGCAACAATCAGAAAGTGAGAAATTGCGCTGTCCGAGTAGAATACTGAGCATAAATTCAACTGGTTTTCACATTCTTCCATGCATTAGTTTTCCCACTTCTTCACTTGTTTCTTTTTTACATTATTTGTTAGCGAGTGTGTGTGAAAGAGTGAAAGTGAGTTAAATATCAACAAGTGAAGTGAGTGAGTGAGTGGTGGTAAATGAGAATCTCTTCGATTTTCCTACATGCCACGAGATAGGCAATCTGCGTTTTCTCAACCAAAACTTCGAAATAAATAAATATGACAGTAATAGAGTCTCATCGAGTTCTCCTTAATTAGAAAGACGAATCACCTAATACATTGAAGTCAATTTCTTGATGAATTTCGTTATTTTTATAACTGAAACGCGGGGTATTCTAGTTTGCAGGTCTGCGTATACCCTGAATTGGAACTGAAGTGTAGCGTTCAAAATTAGGTTGAGCAGTTAAATCACGACATTAGAGGTGGTAATGATGTCAAACAGCGAATAATTACAATACGGGAGAATTAGATAACGCATCAGTATGAGAAGTAGCTGACAACAAAACGAGAGCACTATGGCTTTGCAGAGTGACACGTCGGTATCAGTTTGGGGTATGCTTTGAAATCCAACAGTCTCTCCGCAGGATATTATACGTGCGCTAAATGAAATTACTGAAGAGAAACATCTGCTTAATACTCTCAGTAACATAACAGCCGCTAATGAGATCAATGTGGCAGAGGCAACATACCGAGAGAGATGAGAGAAGAAGGCGACACAATCATGCATAATTAGGGGAAAGCGGGGAAAGTAGCTGGAGAGTCAGTAACAAATTTAATTTGTTTGTTTCAAACTTCGCCAGAAGGCTGCTCAGTTGCTATTGATTGAATTAAATTAATTAACATCTGACAGTCCATAGCCATGTGGTACGCTACTTCGCTACGACAAATCAAAGGCGTTCCCATTCGAACTGAAAGTAATTGATTGAAAATTGCCAAACTTGCATGCATATACACACGTGCGCTTATTTTGAATTCGCTTGTAGTTTGTGGGAGGCGATTAGTTTTCAGTGAGTTGCTTTCTTTTTGTTGTGGTGCTGCTTCTGTTTAAGTTAAGTGTTGTAGCTGTGCTGGCGCTGCTTATTTCACTGTTACATAGATTTATTAATTTTTGAAGAATATTTAATAGTGTGTTTCAAATTTTCATCGAAAACTAAGGTGTGATAGAAACTCATAAAAATACATAGCAGAGTTTGAATGCTGTGAATATATAGACTTATGTTTCTAACGCACTAAACAATAGACAAAGATTTACAAATCCCAACAATAAAAGAATAAATCAACAAGATCAGCGCAAAATACCTACGACTACATAACCATCCCAATATTCTAGCCATCAGCTTATTAGACAATAATGATACCACCAGACTACTTCATCGAATAAATACTCTTAGACCTTGCATTTAGACTGTAAATTGTTCACGTTAGAACTTTTGTGTTTTATTTTTATGATTGCATATCTTTCAAATAGTATGTTTAGTGCTTGTTAACTAAAATATTTTAATATTAGCGGAGTACGGTCAATGGACCTTACTCGTCTCACGTACTTATATGCACAAATTTATGCAATTTTGCCAAATGTTTGTTTGAAAACAAATCGCAAAATAAAATATGATTTAAAAAGTTTCCATTTGTAGTTGTGCTCACTTGCTTTTCGCTACGGTAACTGGAAGGCCATGTGTTTCAAATGTGGTAACATTGTTTCTCACTAGGCTGAGTTGTTAGTCACAAAGTGCTTTTACTCTCGATTTGGTAGAACTCAGATATTTATTCACATTACGAAACTTAAAATATACGCCTTGATCATTGTCACATATTCATACGCAAACTACGGCACATTATGTGTGGCTGATAAATGTTGAAGTGGTGTTGGGATAAACAAATTCCCTGAGTAAATGTGTATTTTCACGTTTCTATGAAATGAAGTAAAAGAATCACAGGGTGGGAAGAAAAATATAAGAAACAATATGAAGAGTGATAACAATTTTTCAAAGAACCAAATTATATAAACTGAAATCAGTATTCATTTCCAAAACTGATTTTAAAGTGAGTGTACGGATTTGACCACAGAATATTCGGTTACTGGACCCAGGTAAACAACATTTTTCATTATTTGGTGTCTTTAATGAAACTTTTTCCTCAATTGGATGCCAATCGATGGAATGCATTTCAACATCCGACTGCAATACTCACAAAGCAGCTACATGAAAATTCAATTCCTCATCGGAGGATAATAACGCAACGAATGGTGTTTCGTTGCAAAATGTTACAAAATCGGTGTTTCTCAAAGCTTTTGGAACGAAGCGTCTTGTAAAACTGTAAACAGTGCAGACAAGGCAAACCACAAATCTTCAGGTCAACTGAAACTTTAATTTTTTTTAGATGACGAGAATATGATGTTTTTATTGTTGCTAATATTCATAACGATGGCTGGGCCATCTTCCTCATACCATATTCTCTTTATTTTACCTCTCAGGACAAATTAATTGCAGAGTATTAAATTTCTAATTCGATCACAAGGAAAGAGACGAAATAAAAAAACAGAGTTCTATATTTTTTACCGCGAGGGAATACAGCAAATGAAAGAAAATGAGGTGAGATTAATATACACATATGACACATGCATATGCTATTTCCAGCTCTTCTGTTGAAATATGGTCCATGAAGCTGGAAGTCCATGAAATGGGAGACAAGCAATGTGGAGAAACGACCTTGAATGTTTACTATGACGAAGGCGGAATTAGCTGTGGAGTTCAATCCATGATAGCGTAGGCTTCCGCGGCCGGAATCGGTAGCTATTTCGCTGTCCGGAAGACCCGGCGTCCCAGGCACAGGTGAAAACGTTTCGGCCGCCTTTCTGATACCTTCCTCAGAGCGAAAACCATGTTGCCGCATTTCACCCTCAGGAAGGTCGCAGAATGACGGCCGAAAATATGGGACCTGTGTCTAGAACGAAGCGTCCCCCGGACTGCCGAATACAGTGGAATGCCATTAGTAAGTTTTTCAGGGGACTGAAAATTTTGAACGTCGCAAGCGGGAAAACATGCTAACGAAAAATGCTCAATTTACATTTATTTTCCACATTTCCGTCTGCAATACCACCATAATATGGAAAACTAATGTATAAGTACTTAACACGCAAATACACATGGGATGAACTAATTTAGTCTTGGAACATTTCCCTTTCTACTTACTCCTTTTACTATACCCTACACTATACCTTACTATACCTTACTGTACCTTTACTATACTTTTACTATACTCTTTATACTCTATACTTTTTACTTGGAACATTTCCCTTTATTTAAATAATAAGAAGAAATATTTTGTCATTGAAACTTCATATAATAACAATCCTTTTCATTCAAGTGAGAATTTGATTTTTAAAACAACGATATGTTTACTGCAACGTGACGAAACAACTCACGACTCAAGATTTTATATGTATTGAACAAGAAGTCCTAAAAACAATGCAAAGGGGGAGGAATGATCGCATATTTCTTAAGAAGGTATTTGAAATACTAGGAGACACAAACATTTTTCAGCATTGAAATATATGAAACGGAACCTACAAGATCGAGCCAGTTTCCAAGGAGTCGAAATGACGCCTCGCGGGCGTGCTAGGTAAATTCGATAAATTTTCATGAAATACATTTATTACACAATTAAGTTTTTAACATATTGTAAATAATTGAAACTGATGAAAAGTCACGAAATCGCAAAATTCTATCTTCAAAAACAAAGAAGTTATTAGGACATAAAAAGCGCTAGGAGTCGAAATGACGTCTCTGGGCGTTCTAGTGTTAAATAAAACTAAATTACGAATAAAAAACTCTCAAAGGAACGCATCACGGTACCACATCAAAGAAACACATTACATGGAAACTAATGGTAACACGTGGTAACACACCACGAAGATGGCGCGGAGGGTACAGCGAAACTCGTTTCTCCCGCTCTGGAATCAGACAGAAAGTGAAAGTGGAACCCAAAAGTACCTGAAAACAACACACATCGAAGATGGCGCTGCTACACCGGAAAACGCGTGCCTCTCCCGAAGCAAATTACCTACAAAATTTGAACGTGCTAAGCGGGAATGTTAAACGTGTAAACTAGTAATTTGACGGAATTGGGACTGGGAATTGAAAATACGAACGTACTAAGCAGGAAAACGCGGTAACCGGGAACGTGCTAACAAGACTCCACTGCAGTTACAAGCTCAATCCATGTCCGTCGCCGATGATGCTAGAGCTTAGCGAGGTCTTATATACTGCGATTTTTCTAACTGCGACCCTCAAGGCCACTCAAATCCCATCATCGCGATGGAATATATCACGGCATTTCGCGTCTTTTCTCGGTCTTGCCAGTAGAAGTCGCATGATCGCAAGCACTGCTTCATACGGTCGCGATCGTGCGAAATCTAGCGGAACGACTGAGAAAGACGCGAAATGCCGTGACATATTCCATCACGAAGATGGGATTTGAGTGGCCTTGAGGGTCGCAGTTAGAAAAATCGCAGTATAAGGCGTGGGCGGAGCGGCGTACGGCGGTCGCGTGACCGCCCCCGCGATGTCATCGCACTTGGGCCCGCGGGGGCCACGCGGCGCGGGGTTGGCGCCCGGCGTCCAAACGCGCGTGAAATAAGGTTACCGGGCACGGAAGCCCCTGCTAATGCTGTTCAGTATTACTAATTATATTCGCCGTATTAGGCACGTCATGCCGTTAATCCGCGCCGCGAGGGGCCGCCGCCGGGGGCCGTGGGCGGGGGTGGGGCAAGGGAGGGGAAGTGGAGGGGAGGGGGCGTGGGCGAGGGCGTTGCCGACTGACCGGTGCACCGGGCAGCCCCTGTGATTGCTCGGGACGAGGGGCGCGGCGCGGCCAGGCCCAAAGGGAAGGGCACAGGCTGCCTCGGAATTCAGGGCTCCTTCACCTCGCCGCCTCCGACGTCGAGAAGGCACAAGCATGCAGTTGCAATGCAGCTCCTTTGCGTTTACTTGCATTTCTGAAGAGCATTTTTTTAGCGTACGATCGTAACTTTGGAACTTTTTGTTTGTTTGTTTGATTGATTGGTTACTTTGTGTTTCTTGGTATGTCAACGGCCGTGGTCATTAGTCTCGTAAGTGTAGTTCTTGCTGTTTCCAGAGAAAATGCTGTTATTTTTCTCCGCTGGATGCTGAAATCCGGCGCCGACCGATACGCCAGTGACGTTTTCCCTAACGAGGTATCTGCCACCACCAGAAGGGGTGTGGCTCTACCCCGGCTGGGACAAGCTGTAAGTTCCCGATCAGTCTCCCGACATATGTGGTAGTGTAGTGCATGTAAGTGTAAGTGTGTGTGTGTAAGGGGAGAGGATAGGACAAGGAAAGGGCAGGGAAGATCGCCCGCGGTTCGTGGTCCTTTTGTTAGGGTACTACTCCGGCATTCGCCTGGTGTTGATCGGAAAATACACCGATCAAAGCAACCAGACGCTAGAATTCTTCCCCAGATAGCGATTGAATTCGACTAGCTCTCTACTGTCGAAAATTCTGCCGCCGTCGGGACTTATCAGTTAATTCCCTGAGCCGCCTAAGTCGGTTTGCTTTTTCGAAGTAATCAAAACAACTGCAATTTGAACCAATTACTAATTAAAAATAATGTTAAACACCGTAGTTAATATATAATTAATCTTTTTCTTCGTTCAAAGGATTTTGTGTGACGAAAGCCCAGGCAACGCCGGGTATTTTGCTAGTGTAATTATTATTTTGAAGTAGATCTCGAAACAGTTTTGTTTTAGAATTCAGGGCTCCTTTCCCTCTCATACGCCGTTGAGACATAACCACCATGAGCTAAGAATGTCTCTGATTATACTCATTTCTCAATCAATAAAAACTATTTTATGAGAGTACGATAGTGATTTTGGGAAAAATATTTGTTTGTTTTTGTTATTTTCTCAAATAATCAAAACAACAAAAAATCCACAGTCAGTAGTTTTTTCTTCTTGAGCTTGTTTGTGTAAAAGTAACTCTTGTATTTATTTCGTACAAGTGCATTCTTCTACCAACAGCACAAAACTGTATTGATTCATTTGATTAAATCGTTTTCTCTTTATTCTGAGTGCCTGATATGCTAAATTAGATACATTTATGCCGACAGAAAACATTAATTTACCTTTCCAATGACGTTTATCACTCTAAAGCTTCTTTTTCTGTTTCTGCTGTACCGGAGCGTTAACATTAATTCTTCAGTAAAATATTAGATTTTCTCTCTGCATCACTTTCTAAAATGTAATCACACGATTAACTATTCTCTTAACTCGGAGTATTTTATTTCTTTATTGCAGTAAATGTGTAAAATATATCAGTGGATCCAATTTAATTCATCTCCTATTAAATATACATAGACTGACCACTCCAAGCGAGCTGTTTGGTAAGCTTTTACATTACAATGTACACATTTCATCACACAATTCTGTTTTTAGGCAGTGTTTGTAACGTTTTATCTTGTTAAAACCTCTATCATTTGCAAGATTCTTTTATTATACAAACTATGTCTATATTATCAAAAAATTGAGATCAAATGAATTACGCTTTGTTTTTCCTCTTAAATTTCTCTGTTTCAGTCACTCTAGCATACCCCATTTAGATCGCAGTTTTGACTTTAACCATCGTTTCTAATATTTCATTTTCGGTCAGCCACCACTGCTTACTTGAACGGGTCACCACCTCTCTAATGCCGCTAGTTCACTCTGCCGCTCACAGTCATAACATCTGGTTCATCGCTTCCCCTCTCTCAATCGCCACCTGGCATTTCTCTTTCGTTGATCATCAGTGGTCCCTCATCAATAGCGGCTAGCTCCCGTCCACTTTTACCGTGACTCAAACTTCTTTTCTCTTTCCTCCTTCCACCCGCCTTATTTCGATCTACATTCAGCTTATTTTCGCCCTCCTCATACTTAGTCTTTCTAAGTCCTCTTTAGGTTTATTAGTTCTATCGCCTGGGGCTCCCCCAGCTTAATTTTCTACCTCTCGTTCCACACCCATTCTTCAGACGTCACTGTTTACCCTACACCTTCCTGTCAGATTGTCTTTTTTTTCTCCTCGCCGACGACCGCTTCCGTCCTCACACACACTGCTCCCCATCCCGTCCCGTCGCTCCCGTCCATTCTCTCCCGTCCCTTTCCTCCCATCCCTTCCCTCCCGTCCTTTCCCTCCCGTCCCTTTCCTCCCATCCCATCCCTCCCGTCCCTTCCCTCCCGTCCCGTCCCTCCCAACCCATCCCGTCCCTTCCCTCCGGTCCCTCCCCTCCCGTCCCTTCCCTTCCCTTCCCTCCCGTCCCATCCCGTCGTCCCGTCCCGTCCCGTCGTCTCATCCCGTCCCGTCGTCCCGTCCCGTCGCGTCCCGTCGCGTCCCGTCGCGTCCCGTCACGTCCCGTCGCGTCCCGTCGCGTCCCGTCGCGTCCCGTCGCGTCCCGTCGCGTCCCGTCGCGTCCCGTCGCGTCCCGTCGCGTCCCGTCGCGTCCCGTCGCGTCCCGTCGCGTCCCGTCGCGTCCCGTCGCGTCCCGCCGCGTCCCGTCGCGTCCCAGCCCCGTCCCGTTCCATTCTGCGTCATAGCAACCCCCGCCCCGCCGGCCCGCCCGCCTCCGCCGCCCCTCGCCCCGCTCCGCTCCCTTCAATTCACTCGCCTCCCCTCGTCTCCCCGTGCGCCAACGGAACCCTCTGCTCGTTCCGGAGACCTAATGAAGCCTATCCTCGTTTTATTGACGGCGCGCCCGGGAGGGGACGGAAGAATCGTCAAATTTAAAAGGGGGGCTATCCCAGAGATTGGCGAACACGTGGGGATCGGATATTGCCTCGGCCATGCGCAGCTGGCAGATTTTACTGAGGAGAGCTTCACTCTCGGAAACGAAAACCAAGAAAGTGATAATGTACTTTTGAACGTCACCAAATCGAAGGAAGTTCCATTGCATATTGCTAAAACAGAAACTGCCATTTATCACATATATATTGGGGAAGCGCTTCCTTGCTGCTCGCTACAAGCAATAAAAAACAGCATTAAAAACATACATTATTGTGGCATTGGTACTTCAAACCAATATTTTGATTATCAAATTTGCTCGATGATGTTTTCGACCCTTATCTTCGTTGATTTAAATGAACATTTGAAGTGTCTCATACATCTCAGTAATGCATTTTATTGCAGAAACAGAAAAAGTACTGAACTACTAGAGTGTGCACCGGAGGAAATAAGGACATTCTTCGAACTAATTAATATGTTTTGGAGGAGATATACCATTCCCGAAGATTGGAGGAAAGGAATTATATGACCTATCTTCAAGAAAGGTAATAGACAGGATTGCCAAAATTACAGAGAAATAAGTTTGCTGGACATAGCCTATGAGATATATGCTAAGACAATAACTCGGCGATTAAATATAATTAATGAGCATTTGTTACTGGAGGAACAGTGTGGTTTTAGGAAAGGTCACGCATGTTCCGACTGTATATTTATAATTGAACAACTAACACAGTAGACCCGAGAATTTAATATACCGACGTATATACTATTTATAGACTAATTATAGCCCACCTAATAGAAGCAATATAAAGCCTTTACTTCGACACTAGAGAGAGAGAGAGAGAGAGAGAGAGAGAGAGAGAGAGAGAGAGAGAGAGAGAGAGATGAAATCGTCCGACAATGGGAAGGGCAATTGAAAAAACACTTTCTAAAATAAATGACAAATCTCTAAATATCTTATTATTTGCAGGCGACCAAGAATTATTTTTAGCGACTTAGAAGATTAATTACAAATTGCTGCACAAAAACTAAACAAATAGACAACTAAATATAAGACGCAAATCTCCACTAGGAAAACAAAACAAATGGGCTTTGAATGAACTACCACATTAGATGTAAAATTGTTGTTAATAGCGAACCAATGGAACAAATAATTTTATCTATTTAGGCTTTGTGTTCTTACTGCCTGAAAATGGCATAAATAGATTTTATAACATGTGTGGGACAATAAGAAGAACATTAAAAAATCAAGATTTTCAAAACTACGCAATTGAAATTGTACAAAGCAATGGTAGTACCCATGCTAACTTATGCATGCGAAAAGTGGACAATAAATAGAACAGATAGAAGGAAGATAGAAAGCTCCGAAATGAAGTTTTTATGTTCAGTTGCGGGTTACAATAACTTAGATAGACAGTATAATGATGACATCAGAACCGAACTGAATATATTCAATCTGATGGACAGAATTCAGTCATTAAGGGGTAACTGGCATAATCACATTCAGTGCATGTCTCGGAACAGAATATTCGTAATAATGTTCCAATTAATCCCAAAGAAAGAAGAATTGTTGGTTGCCCGTTAACAAGATGGAGAGACTCATTCTCTTGATGTGGAAACAGAAGAAGAAGAAGACGAAGTAGAATAAGAAAACTGAAAAAGTGTTCATTGAATATAGAATAAAAGAAACCAACTACGGTAAAAAACACATATTCCATCATTTAACGACATCCCAGTTTTATTTCAAATCCATTCTGATTACAATACAGCTAATGAATGGCGGTGCGTTGTTAGCTGTGTAAAACAAAACCTTGTGCAAAGTCATATTGCGTCATATTACAACACATTCGGTTGTTTCGCTGCGTTAGAATTTCTAGAAAAGTCCGTTTTGTGCTTTTCACCGCCAACTCCATTACAACGGAATTTATATGTCGCAGTTTTTGCCTCGCAGTGTTTTTTATCGACCATCGGCCGACGGAGAGGCGGGTGTACGCTCTGACAGTTTCAATTGGGTTCTGTTTGCCGGAGCACTTAAAACACACAAACAATTAATTCACGGCGAGTTATCACATTAATGGGTACCATTCACCAATATTTAGTTCTGCTTTAAACTGTGCAAACACTAAACGAGCAGCGAACACTCGTTTTTCTATTTTTTTCCCTCTCCGTTCTTTTCATGAAGCAATGAATATTACTGCAATTTCACGGCGCTGGAGACAAATTACCGGCATTTTCGAAAGACAATGAATAGTAAACAAGATTCGCTGTAATTGGAGATTGCCATACTTACGCACGACTGAATGGACTTGCTCACAAAGTCATTATTAGTGAGCTTTATTCACGAAATACTGCTCAATATACTAGAAATATCCGCAATATTCTTTTCTGTGACAAATCTTGGTCGTATATATCACTCGGTCACCAGAAAACTTATTACAAATTTCTTTCCTTATCTCTTTTTACATTTTCATCAACTACTTAGTAACAAGAAAGTATTGTAATGCTTCAGCCGAAAGTGGCTAATTTTCGTCAGGAAAACTCATATTATGGGTTCCTGATATCGATAAAGGAGATAAATCTTATTCCTGTAAGTTGAAAATTCGTTTCTCTAACACGTTGTGTAATCAAGATACACATTTTAAGGGCCCTTGATATTGAACAATTACTTTACGGAAACACGACTATCCGTCGGTCAGTCCGTCTTTGGTCAACGCACCCGCCTAACCCTTCAGACGATTTTCTCTAAAATTGATATTCCTAAACTCATTGGCGATATGTCCAAACCCATTAGAGGCAAAATTAAAACGGATATTTTGGTTTTTGGAGTACCTTACCAGCAGCCTTAATAGTATTTTCCCAATTTCCTCAAAAATGGCTCCAAAATTTTGGATTAAATATTTCCTCGGATATAGCCTAACAGTGGGGTAGGACTCATCTTAGGTAAACTCTCTGAATGTTTGAAAAATGAAAAAGTCGCGATTATTTTCGGCATCTTCCTGCAACCACAGTATCGTCAGATATATATTTTTGATGAAATAGGTTCTATACAGTTAGATCTTTCAATAAGGGACTACAATTTTTCAAAAATATGAGCAATTTTCTCGTAATTTTGCGTGAAATGTTGGCAATTTAAAAAAATATTTTCTCAAAAACGGCTCTAAATTTTGTTTTTAATTTTTTCCCCTTGAGTGGAGGAAAGAACGCTTTAAAAATGGCGGAAGTCTCATTTACGTTGAACTCTGAATTTTTGCGAGAAAGTACATGCTGTTGCAGCACCAGTAGTTTACATTAGGAAGCAGCTCCTGTGTTTGGGGTGGCATTAAATATGAGAGTTCACTGAAAATACATGTCAGAAAAGGACAGTTTCATAAAAAATGACTTTTATCACTGTTATATTAGTTTTAATCTACGCAAGGTATTTTAAATTTTCATTTCAATATTCCAAATTTATTTTTTATAAAATTCTTAACTGTTACTTGTTATTTTAATGTGTACATCTTGTGTACTAATCTGTTTAAAGATAGTGAATTATCTTTCAATCAACACACTGCTATCCTGAAAAATGGGAACTTGTTTGTTGGCAAGAAGTAAACTTTCATGTGTCGTTTGAGTTAACAACTTCGTAACCGGCCGCAATCAATTTAAAAGACGAGCACACTGAGCTGCAAGCGGTAGGTGGGTTTCCCGAGCATCTAGCTCTCAATTGAGAGCCTCTGCGTGACTGAATGTCGTCGCCGGAGGTCGATCAGGATACTGCGCGATTCCGACAGAATAGCACGTCGCTATTATTTTAGACAGCACGTTTAGGTCTAAGCGGACGGCTTTCGTTACAAGGGTAATTCATGAAAGATGCGAAAAATTATGTGATAAATCGATGAGACATGAAGTGTCTTGCCACTGAATTTACTTTTCGCATGCCCTTTCTCCCTCGCTCTCTCTCTCTTTCGATTCCTTATATCGCTCCTTTTCTCTTTCTCTCCTTTCCTCTCTCTCTCTCTCTCTCTCGATTCCTTATATACCTCCTTTTCTCTTTCTCTCTTTTCCTCTCTCTCTCTCTCTCTCTGAACAAACATGCATACGCACTTACACATTAGTGAAAACAATACAATCACAAAAGAAGCTAACTTAACATTATTCCTGACTTATCGGGTAATTTCACGCAGTGAGTACCTTTCTAAATGCTTCTAACACCCGAATGTAAAATAACTGCACAATTTATTATTCAGCGTCATTGACAATACATACCATCCAGCTCCAGAATAAAAGATTCGACGAATCGTCTAACAAACATTTTCCCAGACTTGCATCAAGACTCTGTGTCAAGCCAAATTCAAATTTCTCCTCCTCTTTTGTGATATACAATGGACCTTTAGAAAGCCTTCTGACCAAGGCGTCGTTTGGAAACGTTACATTTGGGAAGCATTGTGCGTTCATAATATAAAAATTAATTGCTAAATATGAATCGTTATTGTATATGGTGGGGGGAGCACCTAAGATTTTTTCTCCAGGAGGGGGGGTACACATACAGTGTTGAACGCATTTGATGTTTTCTTTAAAAAAATTAAGCTGAATATAAAGCGTATTTTTATTTGTTGACTTAATATTACAACGTAAACCACTGAAATATTAAGTTACGTTCGATAGTACAGAAAATAAGTAAATGCTTTATTTGAATCATTGGCTTCTGGGAAGGGGGGTTCGAAGCCCCATGAGATCCCCCTTTGTGTGCCCTACTCTGTATAGTCATGCAAAAATATCTACATTTGTCAGCTTCGAAAACCATTCATTTCACTTGCGAAACCAACGACGGCAAATGGCTGTGAAAGAACGACTCGCAGAGGCGATCACTGCGTGACTGAGAGCCATCGGCGGAATTCGATCCCGGGCGTCGGGGCAGCGGCTGGCAAGCCAGCAGGCAGACGCTCGTAATGGCCTAATGGGCGGTTTAAGACAGCGCTTCCGTAATAACCAGCGATTTGCGGCGGAGGCAGGCTGTTCGCATACGCCGCCAACCACTCAGTTGGCGAAGAGGCTCTTCGACAGGGAAGCAACTCCCCCGAAGTGTTGGCAGACGGGCAGTACTCTCGCTGCAGGGCGCGGTGCAAGGTCGCAGAGTTCTCACGTGATACCTGTGTACTCGGAGTTATTTGTTGTTTGATTGATCGATTGATTCGTGTTTCCGGGCGCGTCAACTACTTAGGTCTTTAGTCCCGTAAGTGTAGTGCGTGTTTTTTTCTCGGGAGGTGATCTTTTCCCCGCTGGATGGCGAGATCTGGCGCCCACCTACCGTCGACTAGCGGGGTTTTCCCCTCAACCAGGTATCTCCCACCAGCGGGGCACCGCCCCAGCCGGGACAAGCAGTAAGCTCCTGACCGGTCTCCCAGGATGTGTGGTAGTGAAGTGCATGTTAGTGTAAGTGTGTGTGTAAGGGGAGAGGATAGGAGAAGGAAGGGAAGATCGCGCGCGGTACGTGGCCCGTTTGTTAGGGTACTGCTCCGGCATTCGCCTGGTGTTGATCGGAGAAACCACGGAAAACTACCGATCAGAGCAGCCGGCCGCTAGAATTCTCCCCCAGACAGCGACTGAATTCGACCTAGCTGACAAGCTAGTGTCGAAAAATCCTGCCGCGGTCGGGACTCGAACCTAGGACCTTCTGGTCAGAAGGACTACTGTGGCATCAGGTTGATGCACTAAGCTATCTCTCCCGGTTTGAGGTTTGTAGTTTAGGGATGCGGATCATTGCAAATGTTTAATTGATTGATTGATTAGTGATTCTGGGCGTGCCAACTGCTAAGGGCAATAGTTTCGTAAGTGTAGTGCGCGTTTTTATTGCGGGGGTGGCGGTGAACTTTCCTCGCTGGGTGGTGAGATCCGGCGCCGACCTACCGTCGGCTTGTTGGGTTTTCTCCAACCAGGTATCCCCCTCTAGCGGGGCACTGCCCCAGTCGGGACAAGCTCTAAGCTCACGATGGTTCTCCCGGCATGTGTGGTAATGTAGTGCATGTATGTGTGTGTGTGTGTGTGTGTGTGTAAGTAAGAAGTGAGGATAGGACAAGGAAGAGGAAGAATAGATCGTGCACAGTCCGTGGCCCGTTTGTTAGGTTACTCCTCCGGCATACGCTTTGTGTTGATTGGAGAAACCACGGAAAACTACCGATCAGAGCAGACGGCCGCTAGAATTCTCCTTCAGACACCGGTTGAATTCGACCTAGGTTCAACAACAACCGGAAATTGTACTGCACAATTTGGACAATAAAAAGAGGTGCTTGGCTTATAGTTTTTATTGATTGATAAGTCACCGGGTCAGTGGTTGAAGAAAAACACTTAAAAAAAAACAGATATAAATGTCAAATCGTCAGCTGTACTTATTTTCCCCTTGAAATTGGTCAGTCTTCTCCAGAAAGAAACTACCTCTGAGAATTTAAAGACGGCCAAATGGCAGTAATATCACCACTCTGGGCCTCACCTCAAAAAGAGGTAGAAGGCTTTCCTACCTTTGTTAAATAGAGTAAATGGATGCACTTCATTATAAATTGACAATATTGTGTTCCCTTGTTAACTGTTTCTTTCATTATTGTCAGATTAGATATATTTAAGAGTTCTATACGTCACTGCTATTAAAATATTAAATGTTTCGTAATTCGTGAATACCAAGTTCATTGCGTGAAATACGCTGTTCAGTTGCGATAATTACAGAGTTCATGATTTTACACAATTACTGACCACGTACCGCAAATATGAAATCTCAGTGCACATACAGTTTTCCAATGACTACAATGAAAACTGGAGTTAATCACACAGGAAAATTTCTAGAAGACAATGTTGTTGTGAACGTTTCTATATATAATGAACGTGAGCGGATGAAGCAATACAACGATTTCCCGAAATCGCCAAAACTCACGGTTTACTGGAAGACAAAATACGAAGAGTTGCAAAAATTAACTTCTAATTTGTAGCGAAAAGAAGAAAAAGAAATATTTTATGTCATGTCTCAATGCTACAGAGCAAACTAGTTATCAGTTACATTCAGGAGAATTTAAAGATTTTCTATCTCAAATCGAGTAAATAAGCTTGGCGAAATTTTGAATATTGCAGTTCCATTTACAAAATTTTGTTTGGTTTTTTTCTCTACGTTCTCACACGTTCTCAGTATCTCCGATCGTACTCAGGAGTGTGGGAAAGCGGACCAATATTGTTAATACGTGTGCACTCCGCAAGAGCTCAGCACTGCGAACTGCATCGAAAACTTCCCAATCCTCCGAATGAAACCTCTCCTGAAACCTAAAGTAGTAACATTGGGGAGGTTTGCGACATTTTCGCACTACACCACCCACAAATACAAATTTTATTTTTTCCACATCGGTGAGAATTTCGCTGAATAATCCAGATCCCTTTCGTATTTTTATTTTGCGTGCTTGGGGTACAATTCCAAACTATAGGTCGTCTCAAAAGCATTAAAAGGAGAAAATTGAAACACGTAAATTCGGATTATTTCGTCCGCTCTTCAAAGTTTTTCTGAGTTGGAAATAGTGCACCTTTTCAAAGTATGTTCTGACGGATGTTATTTCCCTATCTAAATGTGTCAGACGAATTTAGTATTTCACGATAGATTTGGGGAGTTGCCGCGATCCGGTAACGCATGTAATTTGGTATTATATTTATCCTTCTCAGAACACATATTCCATACTTTTATAGTCCATCATCGCGCAATAAAAACGCTTCAAAATGATGATATGCCATGTCTCTAACCATATGCGACGTAAGATATATTCACAAGCTACCAGCTGAACAGTATCAGTTCTGGAAAATTCATTTAAAGACATGGACAAATATGCTCATTCAAAGTTTTCCCAGCGCATTTCGTGCACTTTCATCTTGAATAAGCGTTCTCTGCCCAACACGATGTCTGCACATCAGCCAGAATTATTCGCATTTAGTAGCCAATTTATAATTCCAATCAGAAGGCCATCTCATCCGCGTGATGCCGAAAGCTTGTTCACAAGCAGCGAGGGGCATTCAAGCGGCAGGGCTCGCCGCAGCCAGCGGCCCCCGCTCAGTTGCCCCGGCAACTGGCCACCGCACCACATCCCATCGCATCGCGCAGCCAGCGCCCTCGAACCCCGACGCTCCTGGATCGATGGCCACCTCCGCCCGCTCCCGCCACGCCCCGCCCCGGCCCCGCCCGCTCTCCCGCCGCTACGCGCTGCCACGCGTCACCCAACCCCTCGCCGCCCCTCTCGTCCCTCCACCGCCCCGCTCCTCCTGGCACATCGCTCCCACTGCCGCTCTCTTCCGCGCATCCGTTCTTTTCTCTGACTCGTCCCTCTCCCCCCTCCAGTTCACCACACCCGCCCCGCCTTTCCTCCGAGCCTCACCACTCTCCTTTCCACCTCACCCCTCTTGTCACTTCCTCGCCCAGCCTTATGCATCTCCTCCTCTACTTCCCCTCTTTTATCAACACCGCCGTTGTCCTCCTCAACTATTTCCTTTCCGCTCTCCCTCATTGCCTATTCTCTCCTTTCACTCCACACTTCTCATTCCCTTCCCGCTTTTCCCAACTCTCTCCTCCCTTCCTTCTCCTTCCTTCCCTCTCTTTCCTTCCCTCTCCTTCCTTCCCTCTCCTTCCTTCCCTCTCCTTCCTTCCCTCTCCTTCCTTCCCTCTCCTTCCTTCCCTCTCCTTCCTTCCCTCTCCTTCCTTCCCTCTCCTTCCTTCCCTCTCCTTCCTTCCCTCTCCTTCCTTCCCTCTCCTTCCTTCCCTCTCCTTCCTTCCCTCTCCTTCCTTCCCTCTCCTTCCTTCCCTCTCCTTCCTTCCCTCTCCTTCCTTCCCTCTCCTTCCTTCCCTCTCCTTCCTTCCCTCTCCTTCCTTCCCTCTCCTTCCTTCCCTCTCCTTCCTTCCCTCTCCTTCCTTCCCTCTCCTTCCTTCCCTCTCCTTCCCCCTCCCTTTCCGGCCCTGTCCTCCCTTCCCTGTTATTTCCTGCCTTCCTTACCCTCTCCTCCCTTCCCTGCCCTCTCCCTCCCCCCTCCCTCCTCCCATCCCTTCCCTCTCCTCCCTTCCCTACTCCCTTCTCCCTTCCCTGCCCTCTCCACCCCACCCCCACCCGTCCTGTTCAACCCGCCCCACACCTTACCCGGCCTCTCCCCCACATCCCTTTCCTCGCAGCTCCTCCCAATCCGCCGACCCGCGCCTCGCCCTGCGCGCGACAAATGAAGCTCAGCGCGCGGCGCGGGGCGGGGCGGCAGGCGCCCGAGGCGGCACATGTTCCTGTCAGCGGCGCTGAATAGTGTTGTGGCGCGCGCCCGCCGCTGGCCCACGCGGAGACAGCCTGGCGCTGACGGAATTTAATGTTTTACTAGCTGAACCCTGGCGATTACATCGCGCAAACGGACCAACTGGACAAAAGTTGCAACACAAAAGAACAACAAACGCACGATACGCAAATTCTAAACTCCTCAAAAATGTTGTTTCGTGTCATTTGGTATTATTACCTAAGACCAATGAAATGATAATGACAGAGGTTTACAATTTCTGGAACAATGCAATGACTATACACTACGAACACGGAGTTAAATTCGTTTCTGAAAAAAAATTCTAATGTTTTTTAATTACCAATATTTATAAATCTATGTTACAGGAGACTGCAGCAAAAAATTCTGCTATTCATCTTCATTTAAAAACGTAGTGCATACATATTTTTATAACCGCTGAAATTGTTTCGTAAAGACACTTGTGTCAAATGGCTGCTGGATGCATCGGTTTTGAATACTTACTAATCTTTGCATTTAAAAACACTCAATCTGCGAACTTGCACACCTCGCAATCTTTGCTTCTCTCTATAACATCTCCCACAAGCTTCCTTGCGCTAGACCAATAACTTCTTTTTAAAAGTTTTCATGATAGCATTTTCTCAGAACAATACAGACCAAAAGATGATGGATGCCTGAGCACTGTACTGCATTTTCTATTCTTCCTTATAAGAATCATTAAACTCTCAGTACTCTGCTGTGCGGTGATATGCTGCTTGATGCCGCGTGTAATTAAGATGATATTTATTACTATTACTCTGCCAATCAACTTTTTTGCCAACTATATCGTTAGAACAAGAATCGAAATAACTCATATTGAACTGTCACAATTTACAGATAATAAATTTATATTTCGTTAGTATAAAGTGTGTTTAAATGTTCAGTGTATCATTTATGAATGCAAAGGATTCAAGACATAATGGTGAACACTTCATGGCATGTAATGAAGTCAACACATAAAAATAACAAATACGAGAGAATACAAATATGACCAGGAATGGACAATACTCGTAAGTGTTTGTCCACGTAAATACCCTGTGCATTCCCACGCTGTTACTTTGTACCCGAAAAACATACCCACAGGAACAAGCACTAGCGTATGGCGTCATAACAGTCGCCTTGTAGGAAATTAGGCGTGCATTTCAGTGTGTCGAAATGCACATAGGAAATAGTTGCGGGCGCGTGCTGAAGGGACGCTTCGCAAGACAAGGCTATATTAGGGCGACATGGAAACAGCCGGACGTGCGCTGCCATGGGGGCAAGTTGGTGAACCCCGTGCGCTGCCATGGGGGCAAGTTGGTGAACCCCGTGGAGATTCTGGCCGGCAGGCTGGACGAAGGTATAAAAGACGACACGGACGGAAACACTTTCTTCTTCTGTTCCGGGGCTCGTCCGTATGATCGTCGAAGAGGTGCGGCTCAAAGTATGCCGATGTGCTGCTACGGAGGCAAGGGGAGGAAGCCGGCGCGCGTGCGTCGTGTCGTTAGGCAAGAGGTCGTGATGACCAGTAAAAATTTCCTTCCGGTAACGGTCGGTGAGAAAACCATTGTAAATGTGTAAATAGCAATTTCAGGTGTCAGTGCACATTAAGAATAAATATTCAAATTTTACAACCGTTCACGTCTGTGTTTTTTCTGTTATGGCCCCGGCCATGACGCCACAAGCGTTTGGCAGAATAAAACCAGAACACTACGACGGGTTGCGACGATTCCAGTCGATAGCGAACCTTTCAGAAAGGCACGGGTCCGCTGCTTGCGGAAGTGCGCCGAAAAGAGAGCAAATAGCAGCGCTGCGGCCGTCTTCTTATCTGGCGAGGACGCGACCGGAAACGGGCAGCGCGGGACCACAAGGGCAAAGGACTTGTCTGCGGTGCGTCGTTACGTTTCAACCAGGTTTTCTTTTAGCCCCAGAGTAGTTGCGCCATATTTTCAAACGTCGTCGTTTGTCGCGAAGAGGTAAGAGTCCCCTCTTAGTCAAAAGTGGATAAAAGCAAAGTACTAGACGTAACGAAACTACTTTATCGAAGGTACTGCTTTAACGAAATTTGGTTAACAATTGAACATCAAATGTGTGGAAAAGAGTTTCAAAATGTATCAGTATCCTAAATTTCTTAACAAACAATTTATAAATCCATCAATTTTAAAAATAGATATGTAAACGATACACCACATTTGAAGATTTAAACATTTCACATACTCGTATAATCATTAGTTTATTTTTCTAAACATTCTAAGCAAGTAATGTAACCCTGGAAGTTACGCTGGACTGAAAGTGTGCAATCATTGATAACTACTACATCACTATACTTATTAAATCAAATCGATAAAATGATTTAAAATAACGATAATTGGAAAGGACCAATAAATCATGTGATTCATAATATAAAATATATTAATAGGAAAAGATAAATAAATTTGCACAGTCTGCGCGCGACTGCTGCAGTGCTGTTGAAAGAGAAGGAAGCCTAATATTCGTCCGTGCAATGGTCTCGTAAAAACTGAGACACATTTCAAGAAAGCTTATATTTAAATAATTCTTATTTCCAAGGTATGGCAGCGTGCTTTTTAATTCGTCGTATTTTAGTAAGAAATGTTAACGATGAAATTTCATTTCATCCTAGTTTTAGGCGGCACATGAGATCTGAGCTACACTCCTGTACGGATGTCCTTTAACCCTTTCAAAACGTCTTCCTTCCTAATCTGATTTAAATTGTATCACGTATATTGTCCCAAATCGTTTCCGTTTCTCAAGCTGTAGAAGACTACTATCCTCGGTTTTCAGGATATAGAAAATAAAGCGTTTGCAAACGTATTGTTGCTTGATCAAGAGGATGTTCTTGGTGAAAGTTCTCTGTAATACTCTTTAAGAAACCTGTTTCAAATAGTGTGAAATATACTTCATTTTAATTTGCCGCATTGAAAGAGATGAAAGAAAAACATGAGAACGACTTACCTCGCTATCTTATAAAACTTTTTTAATTAGTCAACTAACATACCGAATTGATGGCATCCCTGCCACTGCCATAAATAAAGACATTGGAAGGAATATATAACAGAACATTTAAGAAAAAATTAATCTCACGGGATTGCAGGATTTTGTAGTAAGTACACCCCAGTTGATAGAATGTAAGTAAAATATAAAGAAAGAAGATAGTAAAGAAGACAAAAAAGGTATAAGAAAGAAGAAAAAGTCAAGAAATATTCTTTAATGAGATCCTTATCTGAGCACCAAAATAAGACAAGAAGAAGAACATTTCTACCCCAGGGAAAACAACACTGATTTCTATGTTTTATGCCTGCGAAACACACTACAGAATCAAGCGCGAGCATTATTCTAGGGTTAAGATGCAACGCCTCGTCTGTCAGCTTGTACAGCCCCCTCCCACACCGTGAGCATGGCCAGCGGCTTCTCCCAACACAAACTCAACAGCCACGACGACCGCCAGCGCCACCGCCGCCTCACGCCGCTCAGCTCTTCCCTGCTTTTCGACTTGTTAGATCGTTCGCCGCCCACGCCGTCCCTGCCGCCTCCGCCGCCTCCGCCGCCTCCGCCGCCTCCGCCGCCTCCGCCGCCTCCGCCGCCTCCGCCGCCTCCGCCGCCTCCGCCGCCTCCGCCGCCTCCGCCGCCTCCGCCGCCTCCGCCGCCTCCGCCGCCTCCGCCGCCTCCGCCGCCTCCGCCGCCTCCGCCGCCTCCGCCGCCTCCGCCGCCTCCGCCGCCTCCGCCGCCTCCGCCGCCTCCGCCGCCTCCGCCGCCTCCGCCGCCTCCGCCGCCTCCGCCGCCTCCGCCGCCTCCGCCGCCTCCGCCGCCTCCGCCGCCTCCGCCGCCTCCGCCGCCTCCGCCGCCTCCGCCGCCTCCGCCGCCTCCGCCGCCTCCGCCGCCTCCGCCGCCTCCGCCGCCTCCGCCGCCTCCGCCGCCTCCGCCGCCTCCGCCGCCTCCGCCGCCTCCGCCGCCTCCGCCGCCTCCGCCGCCTCCGCCGCCTCCGCCGCCTCCGCCGCCTCCGCCGCCTCCGCCGCCTCCGCCGCCTCCGCCGCCTCCGCCGCCTCCGCCGCCTCCGCCGCCTCCGCCGCCTCCGCCGCCTCCGCCGCCTCCGCCGCCTCCGCCGCCTCCGCCGCCTCCGCCGCCTCCGCCGCCTCCGCCGCCTCCGCCGCCTCCGCCGCCTCCGCCGCCTCCGCCGCCTCCGCCGCCTCCGCCGCCTCCGCCGCCTCCGCCGCCTCCGCCGCCTCCGCCGCCTCCGCCGCCTCCGCCGCCTCCGCCGCCTCCGCCGCCTCCGCCGCCTCCGCCGCCTCCGCCGCCTCCGCCGCCTCCGCCGCCTCCGCCGCCTCCGCCGCCTCCGCCGCCTCCGCAACGGCACCGCCGCCACCGCCTACCCGCCGGCCACGAGGGCCGACGTGACCCACTTGTTCGGGAATTGGATCACGCCCCGCCACATCCTCGGGCTGTCCTCGGGGCGTCCTCACCCCCCTCCGCCCCCTTCGAGGGCATCACCGCTCTGTGATCCGTTCCTCCCCGCGTACACCATCTCCGTCCAGACCCCATAACGCGTTTCTGGGATTTCTTGGCCCGCATTCGCCCTTTCATTGATGTGGAGATCGTCAACCTATTTTCCTCGCCGTAACAGTTCTTGATAAGTTAAATTGACTCGTGACTTTAATTCATTAAATTTAATTCCTTTAAGTACGTCTCTAATTTATCCCAAGATGGAAGATAGAGCAAGTGTATTAGTACTCTTTTGAGGGGTTTTGAACACGTCACATTCTTGTCTCTGTTTCTCAGTAAGTTTCAAAACAAGGAACTGAGAAGCGAAGAAGTACAAATGTGAGCTAGTTGGTTCCAATTTTTAAATAAAAGTGGTAGAAATTAGTTCGTTCATTTTAAAACGACGCTCAGAATATGATGTGAATATAATTGAAGTGGCCGGATATGTGAAATATTACTCGCGAAGCTCATTAATGATCACGATCTCATAACTTGTGAATGATCCACTATAAAGGAAATTTTGAAACTCCACTGAAACTAAAAAATGTTTCCATTACCATGCCTCCTCCCCCTCTTTGGCCACTAATTATATTTGTATCAATAAACGTTTGCGGGAAGTAGCGTCGTAGAGCTGCGTCCACCATCGCAAGCTGTTCTCTCTATTTACCCACACACGAAGAGCCTTTTTCGCGAATACTCAGAGCGCCAGGGAAATCCGCGCACTTGTGTGACTGGAGCCGCGGACGTTCCGAGTAGGAATCTGTAAGCACAGGGCAGCTCCCCGTCACTCGACGGAGGCAACTCAGCATGCAGAGCGCTCGCCCGTCTCATCGACCTGCGCGGGCGTCAGGCATCAATTCCGTCCTCGCCCCGCGCAGCCACCCACAGCCCCCGCGCCCCGCCCCCGCGCCGCCCCCACGCCGCTCCCACGCCGCCCCCGCGCCGCCTCCGCCCTACCCCCGCGCCGCCCCCGCGCTACCCCCGCACCGCCCCCGCGCCGGCCCCGCGCCGCCCCCGCGCAGCCCCTGCGCCAACCCTACACCCTGCCCCTGCGCCCGCGCCCAGTCCCCGTGCCCCGCCCCCGCGCCCCGCCCCCGCGCCCCGCCCTCGCGCCCCGCCCCCGCGCCCCGCCCTCGCACCCCACCCCCGCACCCAGCCCCCGCGCCCAGCCCCCGCGCCCAGCCCCCGCGCCCAGCCCCCGCGCCCAGCCCCCGCGCCCAGCCCCCGCGCCCCCACGCCCAGCCCCCGCGCCCCGCGCTGCCACCCCGGCGCCGCCCCCCACGTCCCCCTCCACACTGCGCCCCGTGCAGCCACCGTGCCGCCCCCGCGCCGTCCCCGCCCCCGCGCGCTCCCCTCCCCGCGCCTCCCCAGCCCGCAAGGGTACTTAAACTAACGCTGTTCGATCGTCGCTCCGCCGGCAGTTTGTCTCAATCCCGACAAACCAGGACGAGTGTTGGGGGCTGCGCGCCTCGCCGCACCCCCCTCTCTTCTCCCCTTTCACCAACCCCCTTTCTCCTCCCCTCCCCTAACGTAGTCCCCTCCTCACCCCTCCCGGGCGACTCGGAGACAGAAGACGGTGGAAACGTGGCGCCGCCGCCGGACAAATGAAGAAAAGCAACAATTGGGGCCGGGGACGACACATATATCTCGGAGGGGAGATTGGTATCTCCGGCAGGAACATTCCTTCTGGACGCGAGAAAAGAGGGCGCCGGGGGAATGAAGAAGTCGACGCGATATCGTCGCTGATAATTCTATGCTCGGGTGCCGGATGTGGGGCTCTTGGTTTTCTTGGGTAATGGGAGTTGCAGATGCACAGGATTACCATATCGATTCTCGTAATTAAAATTCAATTAACTCCTGAAAATTAGATTACGATAATGCAAGAGTTAATGGAATAAAGATGCCGTTAGTGCTGAATTGAACTGACTTTTGATGGCGACCCGTCCATCCACAATGACTAATGCAAAGAAACGATGATGATCGACGTTATGGCGACGTGTTCCGTGGAACGTATTAATACAACAAGCTCAAAAGTTACCGAGAGTTGAAAGGTCTTGGTCATTACTTATAGCTGATTTATGAAAGACTTGATTTACTTGATACAATATATAAATTTATTTATATTAAACCTCGAGTATTTATTTCTTCCACAAGAGAGAAGAATACTTCTAAAAGGAGCGAATTGACACTAAGGTCACGTTCATTTTACCTCTTAACAACTTTCCTACCACAGGAAAATTTTGTTACTTCTTAAATTATTTAATATTTTTGGTTATTACTTATTATTATTATTATTATTGTTATTATTATTATTATAACGATTATGACGCTAAATAAATGTTCACAATCATTGCGTTGTTAATATATATTTTAGTTTAAAATTTCAACAATACATTACAATGCTTGAAAATAATGTATTGCCTTACTGACGAAGTGGTGTTTTTTTTTTGTCTTGTTTTTTAATTTTTATTTTCTGCATTCACGCCCATGTTATGGAGATGTCTCTTGTTCAAACACCTCTTTTTCAATTTCCGGCTTGTTTTCTGTCACTATCATCTTTGAGATCATGGACCAGCTATGTGAAGTGTCTGTTTGTCTAATGTCTGAAATTGGGTTAGTGCCTTGACAATAATTCACCTAATGATTCACCTTGCTTAATTACAAATGTAATCGCGCTTTTGCTGCAGAAAAAGTAAAAGTGGAACATTCAGTCATAAGTTCTTCATAACAAGCCTTTCTATGAAAATTAATTTTAAGAGCAGAAAACTTCGTGAGCAATCTAGCACGTAACAGCAGTTTCAACTTGATCAACGTGTGATTAACACGCGAAATGCCTGATTCACATCTCTGCTTTTCGAGAACGGATTATATCACCATTAAAATCAAGCACTTCCTCATTTAACCTAACGATGTGAAAGAGGCTGAAATTCGATATCCCCCTATAATATTAGCGCAAAACTGACACGAGATTACTGCAATGGGAGCTATTGCACAGCTTGAATTTTTATTGGAAGTACTGCAAATCTGTTTCAAGGACATAAATTCAAATTAAAATCTGAACATTTAATTTGTTTTCAGACATATTAAAATTACGCCCAACTTTAGTCGGTTCCAGTTAATTGAGATACACTTGCTATTGGCACAATTAATCCGTTATTACGTTTGTTCGACTTAGTTAAGTGAGCTAAAACAACCTTGTTAGCTGAACAGAATTTATACCTATGAAACAAGCTGTTACTACTGATTGAACAATAACACTAATACTGTGAGTGTCCCAGTATTAATACAGTAGCCTTAAGCACAATACAGCTAAACACTTTACTCACTTGTAATAATAATTCACACAATCGTATTACAATTTATTGGTGTTAATCGTTTAATAGATCTAATTTGTTACAAACAGATTCTCAGAGAACGTTTCGAACTAGTTAAAACTAAATTTATGGCATGGAGTTAACATTTTCGTCTCTGCAACAGAGTATTGTACGAGTAAATTAGATATTTGTAAAATAATGTTTGAATTCTAGCTCCCGTTCCAACGAATGCTCGATCTGTTCAAGCTTCATGGCGAAACAGATCGAGGACAATGGAAAACAATGTTAGTAAATAAATCTGGTCGAATCAGTACTAGAAAGAAGATACCATGTGAATTGATAAAACTGCGTGTTGGCCTAAATAAGAAAAGCGAAATTTTATTATTTGACGGCCCATTTAACTTTAATTTAAAGGAATTACAGAAATTGGCTAAGAGGTGTGTGATGCACATTTTTAACAGGGAGATTTCACCCTTCATGAAGACTTAATGTGGTGAAAAAAATGTTGACACAATTATAAGTCGGCCGTTCAATACTAGTAACTAATTGGTTGACGCTTTCGGAATCAATAATAATTCATTCATTCACTCGCTGAAATAAGGATGCAGGGTGTTGATGGGTTGAATAAGAGATGCGGCTAAACAAACAGGTAAAATTGTCACGTAAGTGGAGTGTGTAGATCTATAGAGTAGAAAACAGCGCCTTGCAAACACTGGGCTTACGAGAGAAGCAAGCAGCCCACGCCAGGGTCGATTACTGTGTCGCCTTTGAAGTTGCGCTCACTGCCGATGTGCTGAAAAGGTCTACCTCTACAGAAAAGCAATCTGGTTGACGTCATCTTACGAGAGAGGCGCATTTGGTTGTGTTCCTTGCATTTTTGTTTTATCCATCTCTATTAGCAATTTGAGTGAATTGGGTTCGTTTAAGTGCCTTTATTACTTGTTGCTGGTTATCTGGATGTAAATTTCCGAGTGGTTTTTGCTATAAAAAAGACATTAATGAATCAGCGTTTCACCTGTTACAGGCCCCCAAGAGTCGACAGGTTTTATTGGTAGATAATCAAAAGAAGGCAGGAGGCAAAGGCAAATATATTCAGTTTTATTTGGATGGATTTGAATCAGAAGTGTGGTCAATTTTCTAGTAATCACTATTTTCTCTTCTAACAACACCACTGTGGTCCAAAAAATTATTCGCGTCATATTTTTCTCTAATACATTAATTAAAATAAATAAAGGTGTTTTAAGAACTGCTCAACTTTCATTTATCTTAAATTCAGTTCTTACACTTAAACGACATCAATTACACTTAAATCGTCTAGGGATTGTACTCGTAACAGCCTCGTAAAATGTATCCAAATACACCACACTACATAGGGAGCGTTCAAGGACAAGAGGTATAGCATAACAGAATTTCTGAGATTATTGTCGTTTCTATAAAAACAAAACACACGGTAAAGAGCTGAGTTAAAAGTTTGTTCTGTTGATTAAGGATATGTCACACATTGACCATGTATTGGCAGCTGTTCCCTCATTCTCTGCGTACGCATTTCTCAATTAATAAAAACGAACAGAACATAAAATTATTCAATTCAACGGCAACACAAACAACCTTTATGAGTCGGGTCTCCCCTAACTCTTATGGCAATACAAAGTACGTTTAAAATTAAGATAATCTACAGAAGAAGAACTTTAGATGGTGTAATTGAGGTCGTATTGGATATTTTTATCAGCTGAATTTAAAGCATTCACAATCTTCTGCGGAGAATACAATCACAGTTTTCTAGTATTCATTGTTAATGGTTAAACGTAACTTAACCAAAACTAACGTAGACAAAAAAAAATTAAGGTCACAAATTATATTGAATTAATGTGATTTTATAGAACGACATAGAATAGGTAATTAAACTTTTAGTAATTTACAAGAGGTCTGTAGAAGCCAAACTGCTGCTAAATAAAATTCCAGAAATTGATTTTTCAAAAATTAGCCCGCACTTTGGCCAAGACTATAAACAAAATACTTTGCTAAAAAAACTTAAATTACGATCTACAGTGTTTCAAGCATTTAAAAGCACACAAATTAGAAGAGGTCACACTTGAAAAGTTTCTAAAAAATGATAACTTCAGTCGATAATACGGTCCTGTGATTCAAAAAATGGTTTTCAGAATTGTTTTCAGAGCATGAAAATTAGACTTAATTATCCGCATAATTTTGTTCCACAGACAAAAAGTGTGGACCGCTGTTATCGTTAAGATCTCTAAACGGAGCTATGAATGAAATGCAATTGAAAAATAATTCTGAGTAGTTAATTCAACTGAAGGATGTTTGGAGTTTGTGAAGTTTGTTCATCCTGCTTCTGAAGCCGTTCTTTCTATCAAGTGGTATGTCATTTATTCTGCTTAAGTAAATTAAAACGTACGTAACTATAATTATTTTTTAGCAATATAATATTATGATTTTTTAATGATCAGAATTAGGAATGGAAAACGACAAAACATAAAATAATTTATTACTAGATAATTCTATAAGTTTATTTTGCTAAGGGATATTTCACTTGTTCGGGTTTCATCAATACAATTATTAAATGAATAATGAAAGAGCAACACAGTCGATTAAACATTCATAATATCACATAATGTGACTGAGATACCACCACGTGGGATGATTATTGTGGCAATCACGGAAAGTAATCAATTTAATTTATTATGACGAAAATCTTATTTAATGACAGGTAAAAGGAGATCGTAATTGAAGTCAAACTATCTTATTTCCAAATTTGTTTTTAAGTGTATGTTATGAGAATTAATAATGCATAAACGTTTGCTTTAAAATTCTGGAATTCGTATTGTGATTTTGTGGTTTTTGTTGCGTGCAGAACGTTTAGCGAATAATAGAAATAGAAGAAACAGAAATAGGTATTTTCTTTTACTTGCTACTGGGTAGACATTTTGTCACTGAAACCAGGTCAAATGTCTTTTGTCAAATGGGCATTTGACAAAATTTGACAAAAATTTGTGGAATAAGTAGATTTCGAAATCTAAAAAATAAAAACTACATATCCGAGAAAATTTTATTGGACGCAACTTTGGAACAGAGAAACGTCTAAAAACATTTTTAGCATTGAATACTTTTCGGGCCAAAGGCTAGAAATTTAATCTTGCTATGACATGATATTAATTAATCAAATATATGAGTGAACAAAGAAGACAGTAGTAACTAATATAACTAATAGAAAATTAAGCCCCATTCCAGCTACGTCAAAGGAATAGTGATGCACAACATCATATAACTACATAAACATGTCAACTATTAACAATTAAAACCAAAAATTAAATAAATAATGTAAGTACTTTGGCACAACAGCTCTTTACGAGGGTAGGCCTAGCAGCGGCTTCCCGGCCTTGCAGTCATGGGTGTGGTTAGCTCATAGCGATCCCTACGCCGTTTCTCTGAGATGTGAGCTTTCTCATCGTCACATAGCAACAGACACTGGGACATTGCAAAGAAAGCGTACAGTTAATTTTTGTCCCGACCGGGATAGAACCCGGGGTTGCGCGGGGCAAATAAATAAAGCTATTATAGAAATATTTTTAATAATTAGCTGTTTTTGATACTTTAAAACTTTTTTCCATTTAATAAATTGTAATTCCATACAAACATAGCATTAATATAAACTTAATAAATATAAAAAGTAATTGCATTTAAAAATATTTTTGCTCGATGGGGTATTTGATGATAAATATTCTTCCCCTAACCATTGAATACAGTTTCTTTGCTACTGTTTGATGTTGAGAAGTGAATAAAAAATATTGAAAACCTTTCATTCAATCTATATCACAATATCCTCTACAATAAAGACAGAACGCCTAATGAGTTAATATGTGGCCTGAGCTCTCTAAGTATTTCGTAAATAATTATTTACGAGGAAGGAATTCTAATTCCACTCTCTATCATTTAGTTCTTTTATAGCAAGAAAATGATGTGTAAAGTTTCCGAGAACACAATGTGTATCCTTTCCTCCCGAAATCATCGGATGCTTGCTTCTGTTTGACGTTGAGAAATAAATAAAATTATATTGCAACGTTCTCATCGAATCATTACATCACCATATCCCCAACAATAAAGACAGAACGCCTACCGACTTAATAAGTAGCTAGAAGTTCCTAAAACATTCTCGGAGCGATTCTGCCCCCTTCCCCCCCCCCCGCCGCGGGCGCGAGGCGTTACGCAGGCGAGCGCCGGAACACGTGTCTCGCTCCCGGGGGACACGGCCCGATGCTTATCTGTTCCTCCCGCAGCCAGGCCCTCTCGGCCCCTGCTCGCGCCGCCTGCGAGCGGCGCAGCGCGGAGCAGGCCGCTCATAAAAAAGACACGAGTGCCGGGCGACGCGGGGGGCGAGGCACGGGGCGGGGCGGGGCGGGCCGGTGTGGGGCGGCGCTGGGCGGCGCTGGGCGGCGCTGGGCGGCGCTGGGCGGCGCTGGGCGGCGCTGGGCGGCGCGGGTCAGCGCGGGTCAGCGCGGGTCAGCGCGGGGAGGCGCGGGGTGGCGCGAGGGGCGCGGGGCAGCACGTTGTAGGGCGACGCAGGGTGGCATGGGGCGGCGTGGGGCGGAGTAGGGCGGCGTGGGGTGACGCGGGGCAGTGCGGGGCGAGGCAGTGGGGGTGGGCCGGGGCAGCATGGTGCGGGGCGGCGAGGCGCGGGGCGCGAGGGCGGTGCTTGGTGGGGCGGGGCAGGGCGGGGAGTGGCGGAGCAGGGCGGGAAGTGGCGGGGCAGGGCGGGGAGTGGTGGGGCAGGGCGGGGAGTGGCGGGGCAGGACGGGGAGGGGCGGGGCAGGGCGGGGCGGGGTGGGTGGGGAGGGGCGGGGTGGGACGGGGCGGGTTGGTGTGGGGCGGGGTGGGCCGGGGCGGGGGTGGTGTGGGGCGGGACAGGGAGGGGAGGGGTGGGGGTGGGCGGGGTGGGGTGGGGGGGCGCTAGGTGGCGCGGGACGGCACGGGGCGGGGGCGACGTGGTGTGGCGTGGGGCGGTGTGGGGCGGTGTGAGGCGGTGGCGGGGCGACGCGGGGCGACGCGGGACGACGCGGGGCGACGCGACGCGGGGCGTGGCGGGGCGTGGCGGGGCGTGGCGGGGCGTGGCGGGGCGTGGCGGGGCGTGGCGGGGCGTGGCGGGGCGTGGCGGGGCGTGGCGTGGCGTGGCGGGGCGTGGCGGGGCGTGGCGGGGCGTGGCGGGGCGTGGCGGGGAGGGGGGCGGGGCGGGGCGGCGCTGCGCGAGGCCGCATGGGGCGGCAGGAAGCGGCGCGGCGCGGGGTGGCGTGGCGCGGAACGGCGTGGCGCGGGGCGGAGCGGAGCGGCGCGCGTATGAGTTACAACAGCACGCGTGTTCAGGCACGCGGCGGCTGCAAACGCGCCCGGGGAGACTAGACGTCGCTTACGAAATGTTACACCGCTCGCGAGGTGCGACGTAAGGCTTATCAAAACAAGGTTCAGGTGCGCGATAGCTGGCGTGGAAACGTTGTGGGACGACGTTGTGGAAAGGAAGGCAATATGTAGGAATCGCTAAGCGAGCTTCGTGTTTGGGAAGCAAACAAACAAAATTATTATTTATGCGAGTTTTCTTGATATTCGATATTCATAAACCCATGGCCAACACCTGGACAACCCATTGTAAAAAGATTCCTTTGAGGATTGTGCGTCATATTTGTCAGTCTTATTTACGCAATTCATGAGCAAGTTCAGTTTCCAAGAGTGTGAACTAGAAGAAAAAGAAATACCATTAAGAGTATGCTTTTTTGTTATTGTGAATGATGCTGAGAATGGGGCGATGGGTGGAAAATGTATTTTCCATTGTCAATAAACAGTCAATGAAGAGAAAAAATTGCACGTTAATGATAAAATACAATCAAAACGATTGCAAAAGAAAGTTTAACTTTCTTTTATATTGTCAAAAAAAATATTTTGGATATTCAATTGAAACTGGATTAAACAAATCTTTCATTAAAAAAAAATCTTTGCTAGTTTTGTATTGTGAAGGTACTAGTTTCTGTTCGCGGAAGAAGCTAAAAATATGTAGTTAGATATAGAATGAAGATACAAGCTGTCACATTGGCGCACATACTAAATGAAATTTGTAACGACAGTTATTATAGACATGCTAAGAGCTTCTTATATTAGAGATCCGCTGTATGATATGCATGTAATATTGTAGACGTGCTGTATTACAGACATTGTAATTAAGTGCCATTTTCACTTTCATCTAAATTTAACGATTTGATTAACGATTGTAGGACAACATAAAGCTGATTCCCTTTTGTGCAGAAGCATTGTCTTTCAAAAGAGCGGCAGCAGAACCGTCTGAAGAGGGAATCCATATCGTTAACTTATTTTTCTAACTGGATACCAGAGTCCAAGACTTGGCTGCTTTATGAGTAATTTTTTGGTGAATATAGTAATTTTATGGCATGTTTCCTCGAAGTTTTTATTAATCTACTCATTTCATCTGTTTCATCATTCCCTCATTACTCATTGTTACCACATCACCGAGTATCCCTTTTGCATCAAAACGATTGCAAAAGAGAGTTTAAGTGTGTTTTATATTGTCAAAAAAATTAGTTTGGATATTTTACTGAAACTGACTCAAACAAATCTTTCATTAAAAAATCTTGCTAGTTTTTGTATTGTGAAGGTACTAGTTTTTGTTCGTGGAAGAAGCTAAAAATATGTAGTTAGATATAGAATACATCTGTATAATATACATAGTATATATAAATACAAGCTGTCACATTGGCGAAATCCCGATATCAGAAATCAACTTCAATCAACATCAACTTCAACTTCATCAATCAACAGAAAAGCGCTCGTAGTCAATCGTAATCTGTTGAAATGAGTAATCACATGTCAAAATATGTTAAACATACACAATGACAAGCACACTCACAGGAAACCAGAAAACAACGTCAGGAAGTAAATTGTATTGAACAAAGTGGCAGAGCGCTTTGGCCGACTTCTTGATCAGCGAGGTTTGTTTGGAGTATCGATCGATTTGTGAGCGAGCACTAAGTCGGGAAGCAGATTCAGTGATCCAACTGCAATGGGAAGCATTTCCCTTTCTTTCGGCAGAGTGGGAGTGTAGGCAGGACGTAAAGGTCGGTAATGAAATTAATCTGTGACAAGCGTGTTTGCACATGAACCAATATTTGACGTGAAATTATGTTGCTTTGATTGATTGATTATTTCGTGTTTCCGGACGCGTCAGTACCCATTTCCATTATTCCAGAAAGTGTAGTGCATGTTTTCATCGCGGGAGGTGGCGGTGATCCATTTCCCATTGGATGGTGACTTCCGGCGACGACCTAATGTCGTCTGGCAGGGTTTTTCCTCAACCAACAGTTGTCTATGAATAGTAGGGCATTGCCCCAACCGGAACAAGCTCTAAGCTCCTGAATTAAATGATCACAGGTGTTGTCATTGCCAACAATGTTGTTTATTTCAAGAGCAGCTTTCGATGGCTTAGCCATCATCATCAGTCTGGAAGCCACGAAACGACTACAATGACAATACCTGTGATCATTTAATTTTAAATGCCAACGACATTTCACCACTAAACCAATATTCTAAGCTCCTGTGTGGTCCCCCAACATTTGTGGTAATGTAAGCATGTAAGTGTAAGCGGGTGTTTAAGTAAGGGGTAAGGATACAATAAAAATGAGGAAGGTCGGCGCAGTGGCCGCGATCGCTAAAGCAGTAGTGCCGCAGTGATCACGAACCAGGGGATCGCATGTTCGAGTCCCGACTCCAGCATGGTTGTATGTGTTCGTCCTTTCACCCCCCTATCATCACTATATCGTTTCATCCTCATACATCATAACTTTACATCCAATAGTGGTCGCTAATGACCTAATACTTGATGCAACCTTAAATTAAAAAATAAAAAATAAAAAAATAAAAAGAAGGAAAGTTCGCGCGCGGTCCGTGGCCCGTGTGTTCGTGTACTACGGCATTTGCTTGATGTTGATCAGAGAAACCAAGGAAAACCACCCATCAGAGCAGCCTGCTGTTATAATTCTCCTCTCTCCTCTAGTTGAATTCGACCTACCTATGTAGCTAGAGTCGAAAATCGTGCCAATATCAGGACTGGAAACCTCGAGCTTCTTGGTAAGATTCACTGCAGTGACGTTAGTCGATGCTCTGAGTCACCTAAGCTGGTGAAATGGAGTTGGCAACTGTGCCAATATTTACATGAACAATGAAACAATGCAAATTGATCCCTATCATTCGATTTTGAAAACATCAGAATTATCGTGACCCAATAATACTTGGTGCATGTTTCTAGCGATCCACGAAATAATTAACAAAAATTTAAAATACCGTCCTTTTCTTTCTGTCACCCATGTCTATCTGTCTGTCCCTTTCCCTCCCTCTCTCTTCGACATGCGTGAAAACTCCATAGGCTTAGCTCCTGTACTTACATACTTCGGTACTTACATACTTGTTTGGGCAACTTAAAATATCGAATGGCGTAGCATGTCATTTATAATTCAATAAAACCAACATAATTAAAAGTATTTCAAAGTAATAAAATTATGAATAGTATGGCAAATTTTATAAACTGTTCTTCTGTGTTAAAAACGAACTACACGTCAGAAAATATTTACACAGTATAATTAAAGCAAGCTTGACAGTATCGTCGCTTTACGGCATTGCCAAATTATGTAACAAGTTATGTAACAACTCCTTAGTGACTCTGAAATCTTCATTACGATACAATTTTATATGAAGAATATTTTATGAGGAATATAACGAATTCAAAAATTATTTATTTAAACATTTATTTATGCACTTAAATTATTTACTTGGCTATTTGAATTAATTTCCACCTTTTCTGAAAATCTGCATCCCATTCGTGAGAGCAGGCGCTGTTGACCAAGGGGCTGCGGTCGTCCGCCCTCCCACGCAGGCCGTGCGCGGCGCCGAGGCCTCCGAGTGGAGGTGCGGCGAGGCCGTGGGCGGCGCGCATTATTAATTATGCCGCGCGCTTCATTATGCTCGCGGCCACCCGTGCGGCCTGGCCCGCGCGGCGCGCCCCCGCCCACCTCCCTGACCGCACCGGCGCGCTCTCCCACCACTCACTCCGGGCCCTCCGGCTCTCGCGCCGCCCGCTTCGTCTCTCGATCACTCCGCTCTCCTCTCCCTCTGCCCGCTCCCCTTCATCCGCGCGCAACCCTTCGCCCACTTCTCCTCGTTTTCTGAACACTTTACCGCTCTCTCCGTCCCCAACAGTTTCCTCTCCGTTCCCATCGCCGCCCTCTCCCTCCACATGCCTGCTCTTCCTTCCACCGGCCCCTCCGTCCGCTAGGTTTCACACGTCGTCCACTTCGCTTCCCTCCCAGCTACTTTGCCTCCCTCTCCCTCTATTTTGTTTCCATCTCCGAACACTTTACCTACCTTCTCTCTGCCACTCCGCTCTCCTCTCCCTCTACCCGCTCTCCTCCGTTCACGCGCCACTCTTCTCCCACTTCGCCTCGTTTTCTGAACGCTCTACCTCGCTCTCCATCCCTAACGTTTCCTCTCCGTTCCCACCGCCGCTCTCTCCCTCCATCCGCTTACTGTTCCTTCCATCGTCCCTTCCGTCCGCTAGGCTTCACTTGTCGTCTACTTCGCTTCCCTCCCGCTACTTTACCTCCCTCTCCCTCTATTTTATATCCAGCTCCGAACACTTCACCTAACTTCTCTACCACTCCGTCCCCTCTCCGCCCACGCGATCGAATTCTCCCTCCACACCGCCTCTATTTCCGGTCCCTTCGCCACACTCTCCGTCCACTACGTCTCACCCTTCGACTTCCCCACCCTCTCCCTCCACTTCACCTCCCTCCCTGACACTCCGCCCCTTGCAACGTGCGTCGCTACTACCAATTTTCTAACGTAATAACGTTTCCGTCAATTTCTTATTTTTATAATACTTTTTATCAGTGTCTTATAGGATTTCTTTTCAAAATATTGATTATGATGTACATCAGTATTTTACCACGTTACAATATTCATGTATTTCATTATATACTTTTCATTACATATTAGCATGCTACAATATCCATTATAAGAACGTTGAATTACGACCAATTGTCTGTCTACATTCATTATCAATATCCACATTGCTATCTTAATTGTAGACAAGTGATCAACATCATCTGTTAAATGTTTACGAAACGTAAATAAGCGTAGGAAGAATAAATGAAACGTTACACCCTCTCCGTTCACGCCGCCTCTCTCTCCAATCGCGCCGCCTCCCTCTCCGTCCACGCCGGCTCTGTCTCCATCCACACCGCCTCCAACACCGTCCACACCGTCCCCTCTCCATCCACGCCGGGGTCGCATTCACCCTCCACACCGTTTCATTTCCGGCCACACCACCAACCTATTCATCCACATCGCAACTCTCTCCACCGACTGTGTGGAAATGCATCTCAATACATTTGCGTTTATTTACAATTCATAATATTCCTCACAAAGCTTAATCCTGTGTAAATATTTATGTAGCTACTTCCTAAGTAGAAAGGTGTAGTTAAAGACTTAAGAAATTTCACCTCCGACATCAGCATTTTCATTAACCGACTATAACGTTCGCATCTACAATTTTTATATAATAAAATTTATTTGTTATGTGTAATGGATTCTTTAAAGTAACATTTTACGTACTTAAAACATTATTACCGCGATAACTTCTGTTACAGCACAGCGACCACGGCGCGCTCTGCGCTACGAAGCAGCAATTCAGTCTCTTGCTTCCTCTGCATAAGCTGTGCGGTTCAAGCAATTTAGTGCCGCGCATCACTACAGCCCCGCAACAACATCCAGTGACACTAATCGCATCTGTTTCCTTGTTTTCATCGTAACAGAATCGTCGCTAACTTTGTTGGCGATTCAGCTACTATATTTAGTGCCCCCCCCTAACTCTAGCACGGCAAGCGTCTGATCCCGCTGGTTATTTCCTCAGCCACTGCGAGGCGATATTTGCCTGTAGTCATCTCTCTCTACCCACAGTCGTACCGTCATTTTAACTCGTTTTCTTTGTCAACGCTTACGGGAGCGCTACTGGCTGTTTACGTCAGGTACTGCTTTCAAGATGTACTGTACATGCGTGGGTAGATACTCGTGGGATATATCACTCAGATAGTAGCATTCCCACCAGTGTTGACTGTCTTAAAATGAACACATAATTCGTATTAGTTGTGTATATCAATGCAGTTTTGTTACTTCTTAGACATTTTGCAAAGGGGTTCAATGTTATTTTTATTGCTAAAACCGCAAAAATCAAATGCGCGTGTTTTCATTTTACCAATTTTTATTGTATCGGACTTTTTAACCTTTTTAATAAATCATATAACATATAATTTTCACTTTTTAGTAACTTTTGATGAATATATTCATCTCAATCCGGAAGTCTGTTGAAATTAAATTGTAAATTTTCCTTTTGGAAAGTTAAATTAGCATCTCAGCCCAGTGGTACATTTTTTACTTTTTTAAATGAGAGTAACAGTAGTTTTCCTGAAATTGTGACCGCGGTTGATTTCTTACCAGGACGCAATAAGAGAATGGCAATGCCCCGAAACAGCAGTTTGAGACGTCAAATCTATAAATGGCATTGATAGGCGGCAATATGAGTGATTTCGGGCGCGTCTGCTGCAGTCATTAAGTGTCCCGTAAGTGAAGTATATGTTTTCATCGCAGGAAAAGCCGGTAACTTTCCCCCATTGGCTGGCGAGATCCGGCGCTAACCTAAGTCGGTTTGCGGATATTTTTCTAACCAGGTATCTCCCACCAGCAAGGCAGCGCCCCAGGCGGGACAAACTCTAAGAACCCTACAAGTGTGATAGAATAGGGTATATGAGTGAAAGTGTGTGTAAGTAAAGGGAGAGGATGGGACAAGGAAGAGGATGGAAAGATGGGCGTGCGGTGCGTGGCCCCTGAGCTATGGAAGCCGGTGCGCTCTACCACCGCCTCAACATACCGCTCAACCGGCTATTCCCCTCGGTCAACCAGCGCTCTGCTGCAAGTGTCAACGCGTCCACTTCACACCCTTCCGCCCGCCCCGCCCCGCCCCTCCCCCGGCTCCCCCGCCCCGCCCCCGCCCCGCCCAGGCCCCGACCACGCTCCGCCCCCCGCCCCGACTCGCCACCACCCGCCCTGACCCCGCCCCGCCCCCACCCCGCCCCTCCCCGCCCCCTCCCCGCCCCCGCCCCGCCCCCGCCCCGCCCCCGCCCCGCCCCCGCCCCGCCTCCGCCCCGCCCCCGCCCCGCCCCGCCCCGCCCCCGCCCCGCCCCCGCCACGCCCCCGCCCGCCCCCGCCACGCCCCCGCCCCGCCCCTGCCTCACCCTGCTCCGCCTCTGCCCCACCTCTGCCCCACCCACGCCCCTTCCTTCGCCGCGCTCTCCGCCTGCGCGGCGCCTCTCCCGGCCGCTACCTAGCGCCGCAGAGGGCGCCCCGAGACACGGGTTGACAATTTGCTGTTGTGCGCCACAATGGAATCTGTTGGGGCGACACGGGGCATGAATTGTAGCGTCCATTAACGACAAGATCACGCCGCGGGGAGAGCAAGATGGGGCGACGCGGCGGGCGGCGGAGGGGGCCCGAGGGAAGGGACGGGTGGAGGCGCGGAGGGGAAACGAGGGGAAGGGCGAGAAGGGGCGCGGAGAGGTTCCGCGGCGAGCGCCGGGGCGAGGGACGTGGAGGGGGGACAAGGTGCGTGTGCAAGCGGGAACTCTACGTGCGGTTGTGTCGGTCCCGCGCTCTACATTGCGTTTCACCAGATGTTGTCCCCGTTGTGTGTATTCCATTGCCGCATTTAGGACGCCCTTTAATTATGCCTCTTATTAACATGCCTCATTTACACGTTTTGTCTTCTAAAATAATTTAATATCACAAACTGCAGCAAATGCTTACACTTTTCAGTTTTTTATTATTTCCCGTTTTTTCAGTTTCAGACGAACAGGGCCGCCCAGTATGTTTGTAAACTTAACTGATTCAACTTATGCATTCTCATTTACTAGCATTAAAATTGCTGGATTTAGCCATTTGCGAATATTCATATCTTGGATTTGACTAATAAAGAGGTAGTTGAGAAATGACGCTAGTAAAATATCTATACGTCATCTAACATTACAGAATGCTTAATTTAAATACCATGACTTACTGAACAGCGTTTTAAATTAATGTAATGGAACGGAGTGATGTAAAACACCGAGGAAATAAATTAAAATTAACTCTCAAATAAAGCTACAAGCACATACATAATGATATGAAAGAACCTCTCGCTACCTACATTCTTGAAAGTTTCAATAAACAGATTTCTTTGAAACGGACAAAGAAACATTTTTCCTTCAATAATGACTGAATTGTGGCACAAGTTTTAAATAAATGTGTTCGGAAGAAATTGTCTTCTTTAATTTTAAGGAAGTGGTTTGGGTCTCGACTTCGGTACTTTTCACTAGATGTAATAATGATACAATTAAACTGTACGAAAAATGTAATACTCGGCTGGTCAAATTCGCACAGATTTCACAGAAAAATTATATTTTCCTTTACAGAATCTAAGTAGACAATGCTACGCAATATCTCATTTGTAAATAATATGACGTCGAAGTAAACTGTATAAATTAATAATTCAATGTAACTGATCTATTTATTTGAAGGGCCATTCAAAGTAGATGGAGTGCTTACAAAAACTAGAGCTTATAAAACGTGACGGCGTATCTCTGCTTTGATACAACTATTCAATGTTCTCCGTCGATGTATTGGTTCATTTACGGTTCAATTCACCTTCATTTTTTGCGCTCTTCAAAAAATATGCTAACATATTAATCATCTTTTGAGTTGTGAGTAATTAACTAAATCTACCGGAAAGAAGCTTTAGGAGAGAAGTTTAAACGAGATAAAATTTCGGAGAGGGAATGAAAGCATACAAATTATAAAAGAGAAAATATTCATTTCAAATTCACTTCTGTAAAGTCAAAAATTGTTGAAGCAATGAGAAGCGAAATTGCAAGCGTCCAAATATTTCAACACAGAATTTCTGCTTACGGTACTCTCAGACTTTTTCCAATTTAATTTTCACAATGTTAATTAAAGAGATTGCGCATTTCCAAGAAAATGATGATACACAGATAAGGACGTTTCACAAAATTTCTCAGAAATTAGCATTAAATACTAATTTGTTAAATTTTAACCAATTTGTGAACGAATGTCTACGTTTGAATGCATCTATTAGGGAAAAATACATAAGTAATGGCGCCTCATATTTTAAATTTAGTTCCATTTTTGTGTATTACTAACCTAAGAATTTGATGGGTGAAATAGGTTTTTACTAAACTAAATATCAAATAAGTGGGGTTTTGCAGGTATTTCGATCATTTACTTCGGATTTGTAACCATTTGGATTGCATAACTTGGTGGCAAATAATTTTATTACATGCAAAAGTTATGATGGCGAAATAATGGTGTTTAAATAACGGATAAATGGATCAACGGAATCATTTCGGATTCTCAATAAAATAGTTTAACTTTGCTTTTCCCATTTGGCATAGTAAATTTGCTTTAAATTCCAATCGAGATCGAAATGGTCCACAACATTAGCGTAATCATCTAACAGTGTAGATTTCCGTGGTTTCTCCGATCAACACCAGGCGAATGCCGGAGCAGTACCCTAACAAACGGGCCACGGACCGCGCGCGATCTTTCCTTCCTCTTCCTTGTCCTATCATCTCCTCTTGCACACACACACTTACACTAACATGCACTACACTACCACACATGCCGGGAGACCGACGGGGAGCTTACAACTTGTCCCGGCAGGGGCGGTGCCCCGCTGGTGGGAGATACCTGGTTGAAGGGAACACCCCGCCAGTCGACAGTAGATCGGCGCCAGATCTCGCCATCCAGCGGGGAAAAGATCATCGCCACCGCCCGAGAAAAAACACGCACTACACTTACGGGGCTAATGACCTAAGTAGTTGACGCGCCCGGAAACACGAATCAATCAATCAATCTAACGGTGTCACACTGAAGGACATAGAGCTCTGTCCATCTCCTCACGTCCCATCAGATCGCTTTCCCATTCGCAGAGAGACAGGCTCCCCGCGGCGAGTGAGGCCTTTATGAACGCCGCTCTGGCAGCCACAAGATGCTCGCAGCCGGAGCGGCGTCTTATGAGCCGGCCGCGACAGACACCGCCGCCCGCCCGCCCGCCCGGAGATTTACTAGAACTCGTTATGAAGGAATACGGCATTGAAACCGGGCGCGGCGCACTCCCTCGTTGCACGGGCTCGTATTTCCGAAGGAAATTTACCGCGGCTCGCTTGGCCTATTGTCCGCGCGTCGCTCAGGGGTGATCAAAGCCGCCCTTTACGCGGCACAATAAGGCGTTAAGCATGCTCAGCAGGCTCTAAATCATCTTTATCGAGGACGTCCAAGTAACTTACCCCTGCCTCGGTTTTGGGCTGTAACGTGCATCTGCTGCACCACGTGATTTAAAGTTTTTACGATCGGGGATGCTTTTTTTTAAAATCGAGAGTTAATGTCGCTACTACTATCAATATTGCCACTACAGCGGCACCAGATTAGTCATACATTTAGCAAGAGGTGTTGCTTTTCAGATGAACGAGGGAGATTTTGTGATTTTGTAATTCGCGATTGCAGTTGTTGGAGGTTTCAATTGCGTTAAGAAGCTATTTAATTTGTGTTCACATCACAAGACACATCTAATACAAAAGTCGTTTTATATAATAAAAGCAGAATGAATTCAATTAACTAGTGTTTTCCCTGGAATAACATACGCAAAGCGTAAAGTACTTCTTAAATATACAATAGTAGGGATAAAGGAAATTTTGCTAGAGATCTTGAAGAAATATTAAAGACATCAAGACATAATAAAAATAACTCGGTGAAAGTGCTAGCAGCATTACTAGACAATGAAAATATAAACAGAATATGTGCAAATTATAAGCTATAAGAAAACTCGGTAACAGCGACATAATCTTTCACTTCTTTCGCTTCATGAGGTGTAGTGAGAACAAATAAGGTTATTGTAGTGTTCTCACGTTGTAGAACATTTATCAGTATTGAGCATAAATAACTATAATTTATTAGTTTTAACCAGTTACACAATCTCGTAAATTCCTGTTGGAAGACAAGCTATATAAAATTTGAAGAGTGTTAATACAGATTAGTATTACGTTCAAGTAGTAAATTCAACTTTGGAGGATTTCGTTGCCAGCTAAATAGTTCGAAACTGACCATTTCTCGAATTAGTATTATTCAACGAGAAGAGAGTAATAAGTTAAAAAAATAATTGAAGTTTTCGAATTTTGTCTCTCAGACCTGAAAATGAGGGTAGCGTCGTCGAAAGCTGCTAATCTATTGAATAGGAAAAATGTCTACTTTATGTTCACTAAAACTTAAAAGTTGAAAGTAGCCAATATTTAATACCTCCGAAATGCAATTTAGCTACAATTCTTTAACAAATCCAATCTTTCATTTCTTGGCGAGTTTTTTAACATTCACGCAGGGGAGTGTTCTTGGTTTTAATAATTTATTTGGAACAACTCATAGCAAATAATAGTCGTCAATAACCAAAAATATTAGTATTACTGTAATGCTTAATTCAAAATAATATCTCATCTAATAGCATTAGCATCTAGTTTACAGTACATTGACATTCATTACAACCGAATGATACGCAATGCTTTGGGATTTTCGTTGACAGAAGCGAATGTCTATCATGTATCATCACCAACAACACACAAGACATTAAAAAGTCTGTAAGGAGACGTTCACCGCAGCCAACCTAACGAAAAAACGATCGTCACAATTTTCAGCACTTCCAAGCGTTGCAGTTGTGCATTCAGCTACAATGTTGAGATTACTGACAAAGTGACTCGAAAACTTAGACAGTCGTTAAAAGTTTGTCTCTGTTTTAAATAATAGAAGATTATGTAGTATGCCGAGAATTAAATTCGGTTATTATATTTTTTGATGTAGAATATCAAATAAATTCCAGATTTTAATAAAAACTGATATTTATTTGCAGATACTTAACTGATATTCAAATAATATTTATTTGCCATTTTATAAGATTTAATTATAGGTAATGCCTTTGGATAAATTCTTTTGATAATTAGTGTACACAGTGATTCAACTTTGGCTTTGGAGATTTGAAACGGAATCTCGTCAAGGTATTTTAAGTTGTGTGTAATATTCTGTTCATGAAAAATTGTAAAAGTATTTCGCCCAGGAAACTACAATGACGCTACTGAAACTACTAGTGACAAAACTTTCGGGAAAACATTCTCAGGTTGGCGTTACGAAGGAGAAATACACGCCACCAAAGCCATAACCTGTTGGCGCGCTAGGCGTGACACTCCACGACACTCATTGGTTCATAATTCCATGTGCGCATTATCTCTCACTTGGCATCATAAGTAACACGTTGTATCTCATCGTTCGGTAAAGAAATTTCAGCATATTAATGTAGAAAATGCATTCTATAGTATGCAGTATTTCATTAACTTCTTCCTCGTATTGGAAGAATAATTTGTTCTTTGATGATTTCAAAACGATTTTGAAATATCGTTTCACAGAAATGGCATCGTAGAAGGTAGTAGGGATCCAACCTCGCGGCTTGAAGGCAATCTTCAGTCGTGTATTATATGAAAATCAATGTAAATTGCGACCGTTAAGAGGTTCAATAGGCCAATGAATGCCAATGATGATTTGAAAAGAGATCATACCTCGGAACCTGGGTCAATGTAGTGGGCTATGATTCAATCCAAAACATATTGTTTCATTGTTAATACAACTTGTTGCCACGCAACCTGCACTATATTTATGAGTTAAAGGTTTGCATTACAGGTACATGGTCAGGGGCTGGTCAGGGCTCGACCAAACGCGGCCGGACGAGGCGAGGCGAGGCAAGGCGGGACGATGCGGAGTGAGATTGAACGCTGAGGAGAAGGGTGGAATGGACGGAGAGAGAAGACCGACCGTGCGATGCAGTAAGGGGTGGTTAGCCGGAAGAGGCGAGTTGGGGTTTCAATCGATCTGAAGTGAGAGGAGCGGAGCGGGAAAAAAGGCAGGGCGGGGAAAAGGTGGAGCGGATGGGACGGGGCGGGACACAACAGGACGATGTTGGGGTTAATTAATAATTAAATCTTGTAAAACGGCAAATAAATCTAAATATCAGTAAAATATCATTTGTAGTATCTGCAAATAAACATCAGTTTTGATTAAAATATGGAATTTATTTCATCTTCTACATCAAAAAATTATAATAACCGAATTTAATTCTCGGCATAGATTATCTTATATGATTTGAAAACACAGACGAACGTTTTAACGACTGTCTAAGTTTTTCGAATCACTTTGTCAGTAATCTCAAACATTATAGCTGGATGCGCACTGCAACGCTTGGAAGTGCCAATATATATATAATGCATCCATCATCATCACCATCTACTTCTTCTTCTTCTGCCTGCAGGAATTAGGCTTGCGCCTGGTCTCAACTTCTCCCCCGCCTTCTTGGCCACCCTGGATCTCTCTTGCTTCCAGGTTTATAACTTAATGCTAGTTTTGGCACTCTAGCATTCGTCATTCTTTCGACATGTTTCTGCCATTTGTCTCTGTTATCTTCGATCCGGGATGTTAAAGAGAAGATATTTAGTTCTTTATGTCGTCGCTCTTTAACTTGTTGAGATTTGGACATCTTGCTTTCATTTACCTGTCTAATAAATTATTGACCAAAATACCCACGTGACGCGTTTTTTTATTGGTTGATATAGTCATTCCGGGCTCAACAACCGCTAATGACATTACTTCGGTAAGTGTAGTGCACGTTCCCCCTCAGGAGATGTCGGTGATCGATCCCGCTGGATAGCGAGATCCCGCGCCAACTTGACTGATGGCTAGCGTTTTCCTTAACTAGGTATCGTCCACCAGTGCACCGCCTCAGCCGGGACAAGCTCTAAGCTCCGAACCAGTCTCCCAGCATTTGCGTTAGTGTACTGCATGAAAGCTTGTGTGTGTAACGAACGGGTGTGGATAGGACAGGGTAGGGGAAGGAAATATCGCGCGCGGTCGGTGGCCCGTTCGTTAAGAGTACTGCTCCGGCATTCGCCTGTTGTTGACTGGAGAAACCACAGAAAACTACCGATCAGAGCAGCCGGCCACTAACCTCCCTCCAGACGACTGAATCTGTCCCAGCCATTTGGCTAGTGTCAAAATCCTGCCACCGTCGGGACTCGAACCCCAGGACCTCCCGGACAGAAGCAATGCAGTGACATCAGTTGATGACGTGATCCAGGGCCTTTTAACTCCCAAATAACGTGGTTGAGACCATTAGTGGCGCCCTCTCCTATGGTACCTTCTTACAGGAACTAAAATTCTAACTGCTGCCAACGATACTTCAAACGTGCGTGGCTGCTGCGTATGTTCGCGAGACGTAAGCAGGCGCATAGTGTTACAAAAGCTAGCGTCGATGTTTCGCGCTTTCTCTAGCGGTTTGTTATAGGTATATATAATGAATAACTGAGCATTTAGAAAACACTTCCCGCATTTATCAGATATCAAGCAAGTTTATGTGCGGAAGTTGGCGAGCCTAACCTGCAGCTGTACCCCGCGACACCAGCGCCTCCTATAATAGCACCCTCCAGCTTTGTCCCCGGTTTTGATGGAGAGTTGCAAGGCCCTGATCTGAGCCACCTCTCCCGGGTTGCTACGCCGGTTCCTTCCACTCGCCGCGTGCAAAGCTCAGCTTTGTTTGGGGTGCGATTCGTGCCCACTGCGCGTGGCGCTCGCGTCGGCGCGCGTGGGCGGGCGCGGGCGCGGGCGGGGGCGGGGGAGCGCGCGAGGGCGCCGTATCGATTGGGCAGAGAGGGACAGCTGTAAATCGCCCCCCGCCCCGCCCCGCCCCCGCCCCTGCCCCGCCCCGCCCCCGCCCCGCCTCGTTCCGCCTCGCCCCTCCCCGCCCCGCCCCTCCCCGCCCCGCCCCTCCCCGCCCCGCCCCTCCCCGCCCCGCCCTCCCCGTCCCACCCCGTCCCGTCCCGCTCCGCCACGGCCCAGCCACCGCCACCGCCTGGTGAGAGCGTCAGGCTGTCAGCCGCTGCACTGCCCGGCGCGCTGCGACGCGGAATCGCATCCCCGCCCGCTGCCCGCCGCCGCCGCCGCCGCCGCCAGCGCCACCGTCGCCTGCGCGCTTTCATCATTCGTGTGTCGCTGTGGACGTGCGAACCGGCGGCAGCCAGCAGGGTCGTGGCCACCTGGAAATTTTGAAACGCGCCTCGTAACCCTACGTAATAAAACGTTTTATTTCCGTAAATATGATCAATTCCTTATTTGCCTTTTTTTAGGCTGACAATTTGGGGACCGGTATTTAGAGCAGAGACTCTCCAAATCAACTAACAATCATATAAAAGATTCAACATGAAATAAGTAGATTTATTAATTACATCGTTAAAGTTATAGTTCCATTCTTCTTGTAGTACGTTTTATTTTTTCCTAGTAAAACATGTCGTATGTAAATAAAAGTGTTAATGGTAAAGGGTACAATGAGGGGCCCAAACATTAAGTTGTCTTCCTCTTTGTTTTAGGCTCCGCACGCCTTGTGCGAATGTCGCTTTACTGCATTCATTTTTTCGGCTCACTGAAATGAAGGTTTTAAAAATACCATTCGTGTTAGTTTTGAGAATTGTTGCAAACGTAGTATGAATAATACGATTATTTCTTTGGGCTTCATTAGGCTGGAACAATCATTACACAATAAAAAAGCAGTTTGCAACTCTTGAATACAATTTTACAATTATTTACCTGGCTGTATTAGTAGCTAAATTGCATACAAAGCAACGTGTTCAAATATTAAGAATTAAAAACCACTTGTGTTGCTTGTTGTGTTTATATAATTACAGATTATAATTAATACGAGAAAAGTAAACAATATTCATGTATTACATTTACAAATTTTGCCGAATTGAATGCTAATCGTTTGAATTGTGTAATTTTTAATACCTATAATAAACATTAAAAAATAAAACTTAATATCCTCATCTCGCTCGGGTTATTTGATTTCGGTTACTCTTGATCCACAGAGCAACTACTGAGATGGTGTCTTGTTTTCTCTTTGTTTACTGACAGTAGCTTTTTTCTCTTCGCAGAAAACATAACATACATTTTTGAACTGTTTTTTGGCGTAAAAAATGAGATGAAGTATCAGTTTCCATCAACTCCCTGATACATTTATTTTTTTTTACAATTAACTTCCATGGAAATGTTTCCATGGCATAATATTTACTGTTTCAACTACAATGAAGATAAAAACGAATTAAAGTTCATATTTTATTCTGCGTACTCGTAATCACTTCAAACCACCCGTATTAAAAATATTGCGTTGGAATTTCTCTGACCCGTGGATCAAATAGCACATGTAGTAGTGAGTAAAGTAGTTGTGCTAGCAATATATTTTGTTTATGTTTTGGTGATATTTTGTATTGTTCTCATTCAATTCCAGAAGTTGTAAATGTTTCGTTAAACCTATTGCAACGAATAACTCAAACAATCCCAGACAAAAGAGAATAACAGACTTCTAAAACGATAATGTATGGAGAATACATGTAGAAAATAAGAATCAAACAGTAAAAGAAATTTCTTAAGCTAGAACGCAAGTACGTTAATAATTGCACGCAGATAAAATGCAGTAATTACTGTATTTTTTTAGTATTTACAGAGTCTAATCAACCTTTGAAACTGGAGTACCTGCCTCAAGTAGAGATAAATTCTAAAATTACTGAGTCATCTCACTGTAACCATAATTGAACACATCCGGCTATGCGAGGACCACGACAATCATAAACGAAAAATACCACTTAGACATAAATTTCTCAAAAAACTTCAGTTCTCAATCATCACGTGCCACAATAAACCAACTCCAGGTCCATAAATTCAATTAAAATGCAGTACATTTCAGCGGCGACGGAAGGAGCCCATTTGCAGCAGGCGACACGCGCTGAAACTGACACAGATTGCCGCGCGAGAGGCCTCAAAGGCGGCGGGGCTCACTGGCAGTCCGCTGAGCAGCGGCCCTCCAGCTTACGTTTCAAAGATAAACAATTACTGGCGGCTGGGGCGGCGACGCCGGGACGAGAGGTTGGAGGATGGAGGAGGGAAGGAAAGGAAAGGGAGGGGTGGAAACGGGGGACAATGAGGGAAGGATGGAGAGCGGAGAGGCACGGAGGCACATGGAAGGGGAAGGTGAGGAGGGGGAAGGAAAACATTGAGATGAAGGAGAGAAGGAATAAGATAGGCAGAGGAGTTGGGGAGGGGGGGAGAGGAGGGGTGAGGAATGGGAGAGGAGGGTGAGGATGGGAGAGGAGGGGTGAGGATGGGAGAGGAGGGGTGTGGAGGGGTAGAAGGGGGTAGGGAGGGGTGAGGAGGGGGAGAGGAGGGGGACAAGGGGGACAAGGGGGTGGCGAGGGGGAGAGGAGGGGGCGAAGGAAGGAGGGAGGGGGCGGGAAGGGCACAGAGGCAGAGAGTGACAAGAAGCTCTGGGCTGAGGCGTCGCCCCGCCACGCGCCTCCTCTCCTCTCCACCCTTCTCCTCTCCCCGCCTCGCCCGCGCCGACTGCGCCGGGGCGTCTTAGCGTCTCATTCAATATGTGGCCAATTAAGAAGAATGTTCCCATCCGCGCCGCTTAACGCAGATCTCCGACCAGCGACTGACGCGAGCGGCGAGGAGCTGCGGCGCGCCGCTCGCTCGCTCGCGTGACAGCGAGAGAGGGGGCGGGGCCTACGCCGGGAGGGAGAGGGGGCGCTGGAGAAAGAGGCGGAGGATGAAGAATAGAGCGGGGGCGGTGTTGGGCGAGGTTGGTGGACGAAGAGTTGGATGCGAGAGTGAGGTGTCGACGAAAATGAAGAGGGTAGAAGAGGAGGTGAGGGCAAGCAACGGAAATTAGAAGCGTGAGAGAACTGCCTTGGTGAATGCGAATAACATTTTATGAGTTTGTATAAGTAATATAAACAGAATATAAACAGCTTATTTCCTTATCAACATTACAATACGATCACGTTTCTCGTGAGTATAGTCATTTTATACCTTTATAAATAGCAATCACCTCATCCATCGAAAGTTAAAAATATTATCTGACAACATATCTGTTTATGTGCTGTACCCTCCTTTATAGAGAGGAGACTAGTTAGCAGAGAAAATAACAATAACAGATATCAAGAGGACGAAAAAAGAAAGAGGTGGAGGAAAGAGAAGATGGGAAAGAAGGGCCATTGGCGTCGGGAGAGCCCAGTAATAAAACACACCCCGCAAACAACCAGCTGTTGCCATAGCAGCAGGGAAACAATGGCTGAGGTAAAAATAGAAAAGGCGGGGCCGCCGGGGTTCGTCGTGTTGAGAGAAGAGAGGGGTGAGCGGAGCATAAAAGGTAGGGCGACTTTAAGTGGAATTAGGATTGAAGTACTGATGTCTCCAGTACAAAAATAATACAAGACAAATAGAATGACGTCAGTGAAAGTTGGAGGGAGTTGAGGTTCGTGGATTTGGAACGAAGAGCATGTTCACGTGCAATTATGTCACCCACAAATAATACATGGGCAAAGTGCGTACAAAAATCATATTTAACTAAATATACTTCGAAGTGAGTACCAAGCGGAGAGAACGAAATATTACAGTGAAGCAGAGAAAACGCAAGAATGAAAGGAGAAAATGAGAAAGAGATCGACTATTCGTGAGCTAGGAAAACGAATAATATTAATTGAGAGGAGTTCCTTCACGAAATAACTCCAAAAGCAAATAACAAGAGAGAAGCAATTATAAAGCGAAGTAACTAGTACACACTGGAAGAGGAAGCACGACGGAAGCAAGAAGTGCGACAGGGGTAGAGAGGTCAAGGGGTCTAACAGGGGAGAGCAGAGTGTGTAAACAAGTTGAGGATTGTTGTGGTAAAAAGAGAGTGAACGAAAGAGGAGAGAGAGAGACAGACAGAGACAGAGAGAGGGGAGAGGGAAAGAGAGACGGCAGGAGTGACCGAGCACAGAGGGGTAGCTGAGTTAAATAAAACGAGCCTTCACTTTATCTTCCCCTTTATGAAATAACAAATGAAATCGCTGACGCGATTGCGGAGGAAATGAGATCTTGTAAGTGGCTCACTTGAGCCGCTCATCACCCTCCACCCCTTCCCCCCTTGTCTACCCGCTCCAATCTGTTTTCACTCCCCGGCATGACATCAAGTCATGTGTCACGCCCCCCTGGCCCGTCCCGCACCTGACCTATCACACTCCACTCATCACATCATCACATCCTGCCCGATCATCCTAACCTCTTACCTTCACGGGACCCGCCTATGCTACATCCACCTTCACGAGAGAGGCGAGTGTTTCACGGAGGGGAGAAAATGGTCAGGGGGAGAAATGGAGAAAGATGTGAGATGGAGAAATGGGAAGTGGGAGAGAGGGAGGGAGAGGAGAAAAAATTAGAGTCAAATGGGGAAACACTGCTATTGAGGAAGAGAGGTGGAGTGGGAGAAATGAAAATGAAACGGGTTTTGGCGGTCCTCTGCAGTTTTGTCCGCTCTATGCCCTTCTTCAATGGCTTAAACATGGAGAAACGATGTACATTTTTCGTCTATGGCTTATCTTCCCTTAAAGTTTCACCACGTGACTTTCTCTGACTTTTGGTCAGTTCTCACACACATCCACCCACCCACCGGGAGAGGTGACTCAGGGCGTCAACTGATGTCACTGCAGTGCCTCTGACCGTGAGGTCCTGGGGTTCGAGACCAGACGGTGGCAGGATTTTCGACACTGGCCAAATAGCTAAGACGGATTCCGTCGCTGTCTGGAGACGGTCTAGCTGCCGGCTGCTCTGATTGGTAGTTTTCCCTGGTTTCTTTCATCAATGCCAGGCGAACGCTTGAGCAGTACCCTAACAAACGCCCACGGATTGCGCGCGATCTTTCTATCTCCTTCCTTGTCCCGTCCTCATCCCTTTCTTTCATACGCTTACAATGACACGCACTGCCCTACCACAAATGTCGGAAGAAGAACCCCGCTAGCCGACAGGTAGGTCAACGCCGGATCTCGCCATCCAGCGGGAGAAAAACACCACCACACCCGAAGAAATAACTTGCACTACACTTACGGGCCCATGACCTTAGTAGTTGACGCGCACGGAGTCATCAATCCAACCACCACGGTTGGCCTGCAACTCTACCAGTATCGCATTACCCCCTCCCCCCCCCCTCGTCTCGCCCTAAGGCTCTCCCTACCATGCTCTACCTAGTACGTCACGCTCTTCTGCTCCGGCCGTTTATTCTCGCCACGCTCTGCCACCACCAAGTCATCCAGCCGCGTGCCTTCGCAACACATCACCTCAACACAAATCGCATTTCACGGCGAACAAACGACAACTCAGGGAGAGACTTTCTATATCCCTCAAGTTGACTTTTTCTCTTTTTACCGCAACAATACAAATCTTGTTCACACTGTTCTCACCAGAAGAGCATTAAGCTAAAAATACGTAGATCTCCCTGATCACGTACCAGGATATTTTTCAAAGCAATTTTCAAAGCTCACAGGGACATTCTTGCAAAGCTTACAGGGAAATTTTGGGAGATTTATAAGTAACCTTGCTTCATAAGCTAGATGAAATAAGAGTTAACCATTTTAAAGTATTAATCGAATCTATTGAAACCGTAAAATGGTTAGGAAGAAGAATATTAATTCATAATTATTTTGCAAATATTTAAATTGGTGCACAATTCCAAAATACGGTAGAAAAAACAAGATATCCAAAATGTCTGTTCGAGAAGAAAACCAACAATAGCAGAAAAAATACTTCGACAAAATACATAGCTGTCGAATCATTTCATGTCCCGTACCAAGCTCCTTTCTTTTCCTCTCCCGTGTGGCTTCAACACTTAACTTTGTAATAGTATACAAAGTTTGATTTTAGTTGTCTCTTATGATAATTTATATTTTTTCCGTTCTTTAACTTGGATAACCATAGTTAAATATTGCCAAAATTCCGCCGTGTCATTTATTTCAAACTTTTATTCAAATGAAAATTCTTATTTTGTGAATAAAAAAATAATTTGCAAAAAATTATGAAATAAATGACATGACAGAATTTTGATAATATCTAATATGGTGCCCCAAAATTTAAAAAGGGACAAAAAAATATACTCTTTACTTTGACCTATCGCCATTCAGGACTGGTCATAGCAGTGGCGTAGCGTCAGGGGACGCTGAGATGCTGAGCATCCCCGTATATAAGAACCTTAAATACTGTATTGATAATCTTACAAGTGGTCTGTTGAGCGAAACACGTTTTGTATTAATTTTAAATTGATTTCCTATGATTGAATTCGGCGGGCTGTTGAAGCTGGCCTCTGATTGGTTGGAAGCTAAAATACTTCAGCGTCTGCCGCCAGATTGCGACGAGCAATGACGCATGCGCAGATGGCGAGGTCCCCCTCTCCCCTCTTCATCCCTGGCCCTGAGAAACCCGACTGCTTTACGCTAGCGTCTACTGCGGAAAGAAGCTCGTTTGTGCACGAGAGCGCAGCACACTTCAGGCGTTCAGTAAATTATCTTTCTCTCTCTCACTCGGGAGTCCCCGCTTGGTCATGGGTACAAACTGTAGAAATAGTGCCTGACTACTATTTCTTAATTAATATCCAAGAAATTGTATTATCTCTTAAATAGATTACATATTATTTAAGTCTGCAATGTATAAATTAACAAATGGTCTTATTGTCATTCGCGTATAAGAATTAAAGCTGAGCCATTGTATAATTTGCTTTCAAGACATCGGCAGCCCTGACTGCTGTGAGGATTTTGTGGGAAGCGCCTACACCGTTGTAAGCAATCGAGATCGTGGAAGTAGTCCCAGTGTATCTGCCTTGTGTTGCGTTCGACTGTTAGACGAAGTAGTTGATAGTGACATTTTGTGTGTTATTGTTGAGCATCCCCAAACGTGTGAGTCACGCTACGCCACTGGGTCATAGTGCGTCTTCTGGTTACACAAGATTCGCTACACATTCGGTCTTGTATCTGTGGTCGTCTTCCTTCCCCCACCACAGCCACTATCGCTAGACATGTGTTTTGGGCGGTCGGTCCAATTCTCACGAAATCTCACCGGCGCATAGTGGAATGTGTCGAGCCACGTTGATGGTTTGCGTTGTTGGGTCGCACTTCCTTCGGACGCTGGTTGCCAGTGTTTGATAAGGCCCTGTGAAAACATCAGATCCTCCGTCAACTCCATTTTCTGCACCATTTGTCCCCTTCTCGCTTCACTCTGCCATGCTCCCCTGTTGCGATGTGCGAGAAAGGAGCTAGCTCGAGATTTTTGCAATTTCCACGATGACGTTTAGTGGACGGTTCTTGCGACAAGAATGAGCCATGAGGTAAATAAAAATAAAGGTCATGGAAACAGTGATAAGGTGACTTAGTCTATGAACAGTAATTACAAGAGACATCTGCTATACATTTCATTTTCAAGTTATATTGAGATAAATGTTGCTCCAACATAACAAAAAGATTATACACTTCCAATTAATCCTCGACAACAACACACGGAGATGGAGGGAAGTGATGGACAGTGAAGGGAGAGATGGAACGAGAGGAGAGAGATGGAGAGCGAGAAGCGAGATGGAGGGAGAGGGTGACGAGAGGGAGGGAGAGGGTGACGAGAGGGAGGGAGAGGGTGACGAGAGGGAGGGAGAGGGTGACGAGAGGGGGGAGAGGGTGACGAGAGGAAGGGAGAGGGTGACGAGAGGGAGGGAGGGAGAGGAGTGAGAATGGAGAGAGGGGGAAAATGGAGAGAGAGGGGAGAGATGTGGAGAGAGAAGAGAGAGGATGGAATAAGGACAGAATGAGAGTCAGAGATGGGGAAAGACATTGAGAGAGGAAGGTGGAAGGAAGAAATGAAATGGAAACGGATTTGGTTTCTGAAGATTCCTGCAGTTTATCCTCCCTAGATCCTTCTTCAATCGCTTGATAACTTCTCGTCAAGGTTCGGTACTCTCCCTCCGCGACTTTTTCTCCGCCAGCACGCTCCTGCGCCCGTCCCCGCCCTCTCTCGCGAAGCGCCTGAGGCAGCCCGCCCTCGCACGGGAGCTGCCAATACTGCAGAGTGGTGGAAAGCAGGGCTCGCGGGGAGGGGGGCTGGTTGAGGGGGTTGAGAGGCCTGTGCAGGAGTAGAGTGGGGGTGAATGAAGGGGGCGATGGAAGTGGTGTGCGGGTGGAAGAGAAAGAGATGGCGATGTCCGCGAGAATGACGGGGGCCAGTCAGCCTTTCATGGCGTAAGCATGGGGCGCTGGCGGACTGATTGACAAGTAATTTCGGGAACATCATCGGCTAAGGTGGTTAGACCCGTAAGTATAGTGCAAGTTTTAATCGCTTGAGGTGGCGGCGATCTCCCCCGCTGGATGGCGAGATCCGACGCTGCCCTTCACGTGGTTTAGCAGGGTTTTCCCCCACCAGATATCTCCCACCAGTTGGGCACCGCCCCAACTGGGAGAGCTCCAAGCTCCCGACTTGTCTTCCGAGATGTGTTGTAGTGTAGTGCATGTAGGTGTGTGTGTAATGGGACGAGGAAGATGAAGAAATGATCGCGCGCGGTCCGTGGCCTGTTTGTTAGGGTACTGTTCCGGCATTCGTCTAGGGCTGATCGGAGAAACAACGGACCTTTACCGATCAGAGCAGCCAGCTGCTAGAATTCTCCTTCAGACAGCGACTGAATTCGACAACCAATCTATACGGTGGTGCTGGCGGGGTGGTTTGGGAGATCGGGGGAAGGGAGAGGGTCGGCGTGGCGATGGAGTCTGGCAAGACTTATCGCTCGCTCACCGCCCACCCAATCCACTTGTCGACGGCTGCGAGTCTGCTGCAGCGGCGTCGCTCACCGCCAGTCACTTGTCACCGCAAGGTTCGCCGGCGGGCCACTAGGGTCGCACTCCACAAGGCACCGACCCAGCGGAAAAACGTCGGCTTCGCTGAGATAAGCGAAATGGATTTGCAAGCGGAGCGACCCGCGTGTTCATTCAGAAGAGCCGAATATTTTTGCATGAATAGAATTAAGATGTTGCAGTATTTCTGACAAATGGGGATAGATTGTGGATCACCTTCGCAAAACGGGGAGAGAATTTGAGAAGCATATTATGTAACTACGTTCACATGTCAGTTTCGGCATTTATGATACAAAATAAAACAGGAAGTAAGGCGAGAAAGTAAAAAAATTGGATGGTTTACAAATGTTCTTGTTCAAATGAGATTCTTTCTATTGATCTTTCACACCTGTGTACTAATTTAACGATCAGCAGGTTAACTGTATGCGGTATGTGTATCCATATGTGTACAACTGACAGACAGTGTCGTTGACTTAAATACGTGTAATTAAAACTAAAATATATAATACGTGTCATTAAAGCTAAAATATATAATAAGTGGAAAGATCTGACATTTTGAACATCACAGTAATTATTCTTTTTAATATTCAGCGGCAATTGTCGCGTTAGACACGTATAATTACCGGTTCCCATAAACGGGAACATAGTCGCGGTTTTTTCACGTCAATTATTTTCTGTCTTTTTTAAGGTGGAACATAATTAATCTCGCTCCCAGCTGACATATATTAGTTGCGGAATAATATTACCACATGAAAACCCCATTGATTGTAAAAAGAAACATAATATTGTAATATTTATCTTCAAAAAATACTATTGTATTACTAAAATTGTCGTTTACCTTATCACGCCCAAATCAAATTTAATGACGAACAATGTCAATTAGTTTTCATTTGTAATTTTAGATTATGAAATTATCAACGAACACTTAAATAAAAATAGTTCAAAACTGTCAAGCAATAAAGAAACTTATAAGGAGCAAACAGTAAAAAATGAATTCCCATTTCCCTAGGAAAGAAAGTGAATAATGTCATTAGAATTCTGCGGCCACGACAAAACAATAACTTTGAACACAGAGTATTCAGTGTCACAAACGCTGTTAAACTTTCCGCCAGAAAGTTATTTTTTCTCATTAAACAAGGTAGTAGCTGGAAATGTTCAGCATGAACTGTTGACTTTCCACGGGCATCAGGGAAGTACATAAAACATTTTTAAAAAAGCCTACATAAAAGCAGCGCGTAAGAGGATTTTGATCTACGAAGACACGCGGCTGCGATTAACAACGATGATATCAAGAAACTTCGTCGTTAAAAGGACGTTACCCTCCCTCGCTAGTTAATCGCACAATGCACAAAGGACTGAAGGGAAAGAGAGAGAGCAAAGTGCAGAAAGGAGGGATGGAAAGGGAGGACACAAGACAGTGAGAGCGTACCGAGAGAGAGGGGTGTGGGGGGGGGAGGGTTGGCCAAGAACGGCGTTTACCGCACTCAAATGCACGCCGTATCGGTCTGGAAACTTCTGCGAGAAGTTTTAAACAAACGCGTTGGCCGAGGCGTTCTGTTTGAGGGGCGTCAAATATTCATAAACGTTCCCAAGAGCCGAAGAAAGCTTTTAAGACCCTTTTCTAACTTCCAACTACCCGAACGTCTCGAAAAGGCCTAAAAGCGATACGAGACCCCTTCTCCCCGTCTCGCCCCATCGCCCCCGTCTCCCCTCCCCCCCCCACGACCCACCGTCGCTTCCGTTTCCGCTAGTTCCTCCGACAGTTTTGCCGGTCCCGTAGCGAGAGTTACAACTCCGTGAAGCGAGATTTGTTGGAGGAGCAGAAGCACACTGTGGGTGCGTGTTCGCCTTCGAGTAGGGATAGGAACATGCACTGCAGAGGGGAGCAGACTGAGTGTAGTCTGCATTGATTTTAAGGACACTTTCATTGATTACATGAAAAATACGCGGAAACAATACGGACAATATCCCTTTTTGCTGAAACAAGGACAATATCCCTTTTTGCTTTTGAAAAAGTATACAAGTGTGTAGTTTTTCGAAAAGTAAACTATGATATATATACGTTCAACTGCCTTCCGTTTGGCATACATATAGTCATTGTCTGGTTCCAAAAGTATCACTTTTAAACTACAGTCATTCAAACCACAACACAACTACACATCTTGTAGGGATGGTTGCCGAAGCATTGCTTGACACTGAAATTACAAGGATATTATAAAATTGTAGGAGAAGGCAATAAATGAACATATGGTACAGAATGGTACAGACTTTCTCGACCTGGGTGATATCCTAATCTCTTTAGTCTCGACTGACTTTGCGGTTTTGCCCTACCTTGTTCGCTGCTGCTATCTACCGGCACCTAAAATAAATTATCAAAAACATTTTCTTAATTTTTAGGTCTCCTAATAGAAAAATTGAAGTATAACTTTAAGAATATTACAGGAGAGTAAAATCTACTCATATTTTTAAACTTTCATTGAGAACATTGGTGTCGTTTTTCAGAAAATGCTGTTTAAGCGTTTCTGAAGATACAATTTTACAGATGCAATTTTGTAAGCAATTTTTTAAATCATACGCACAAAAACTTTTGAGTTTTTGAGAAAACTCATCATAAACAGTTTCAGCACTTGTGCTTACAATTGCAATAATGTATAAAACAGCTCGTTAGGTAAATATTAACAACGTTAAGGATATTAAAAAGTATTCGAGTAAAATTTGACAAATCAAAAGAATACAGAAAGATTTTTAAACTAGAAATTTATTGTTTCTTGATCATAGCAGAAAAGAATGAAAGAAAAAAAGAAAGAAAGAAAGAGACCTTACCGTCTTTTAGAACAAAATTAATGAACTAGACGCACTAAAGAATCGATACGCACCTAAGAATCGATACCCCAGTCAGTTTTCTGACACTAATAATTCGAAGTCGTATTCCTATGACAGGCAAAGAATAATCAGTTAACTTTGAACGTCATTGTAATCATGGCCTGAGTTAGTCATTAGTTTTATTACTTATGGCAATTGTACTTTATTTCATTTATGCTACTCTTGTGATTTTGTGGCTTTTTTTGGACAGAAAGAGAGATTGAGGTTTTATTGTACTTTACCATCGTTTTTGGGTCCAGACAAACACTCATGAGCTATAGATCAAGACGCTTTTAGAAGAAGAATTATTACACCAGAAATTCCGTTACAGAATAAGATAAAAGCTGAATCCAAAACGAAATAGAACTATGTGATAAATTTAATTACAGTGCTCCTCAACTTCGCCGTAAAGGTTTAAGCAATTCTAAATAAAATAATTCAACAAAACCAGACAATAGTTGCTCAAAAACTATTGCTCATAAAAAACTTTACCTCTCTATTAAACTGAATTTGCTTATTTCCTTTTCCCAGAGATATTTACATATCATCGTAACGGTCCGTTAAATGAGAACTTAAGATATATTACACTGCCAAGACATTAAAAAGAAAAATATCCGGGTACATTGCAATGGTCCGTGTGAATACACTTCGCCCTTCCGCGGACATGAATAAAAGCAAAAACAGAGAATCAGAGAAGATTTCGGATGCTGGCCATTATCGGTGGGCCCAGGCGCTATCTGTTTCCGTAACGGGGTCGATAAATATCAGGCGGTCACTCGACCAGCAGAGAGGTGGTGTTGGGGAGGGAGCGGGGGGGGGGCAGGAGCTGTCCGGTCGGGAGAGGGGACGGTGAGGAAGGGAGGGGAATGCAGTACAGGAGTATCGGAGTTTCCTCTGGAGCAAAGAAAAGGGATTCATGGTTATGGAATTCGCGACCTGCCACATTCACAAACAATTATTCAGAAAGTTAATGCGGATAACTTTCCGGATAAGTCCGAAAGTAAGTCCGGAAAGTTATCCGAAAAGTTACAGATACTGAAGTAAGTATTTGTAAGGGAAGATAATTTGCTGGGTTAAATTCTACCAATTTTGGAGAGTATTAGTTTTTGTTTTCTCTTGATCATGATTTTAGTCTTTCGTTGACTACAGACATACGTATTAAAACGATAGATTTACACAGAATGTTCGCACAAACTTACGAGCTAATACTACCTCATCAATAAACCAATGAAGTAGAAATGAACAATTGCTTTACGAATCCGTTTAAATAATTCCAAAAGATCAACTTCCCATTGCTTGAATAATAATAATAATAATAATAATAATAATAATAATAATAATAATAATAATAAAAAGTAATCAAAGAAATGAAAATGAACGATTTACTATATGATCACATTGATTCTCAGAAAAAATATAATAATATGTTCATTCAATACAAAATGGTCGGTGTGAATTTCTATAAACACACTTCTAAACTATCGATTGATTTTAGACAAGCTATCTACATTTTCACAAACTTAAAGAACGATAAAAACAAAAGAAAAACAAGTTTTGTAAACAAGCGAACATCTGTAATTCTTCAAATGGAATCTGACCATCACTCCAGAGGAAGTTTCAGAGCGCCACGCCGCCGCTGGCGCCCGGGCAGTGCGGAAAATGCCCTCTGGTGACGAATCGGCGAACGACGGCGGGTGCGAAGAGCGGGGGGTGGGGGCGGAGCTCGGCGAGCGAGCGAGGGCTGCGGGGCCGGGAGGGTGGCAGCCCTGGGCGCGTGATTTATATGCGCAGCCCGCGCGCCGCGCCAGGGGTTGCAGGGTCCGCCGCGCCGGCACAAAACCCGGGGAGCGGTTCGCGCGGCCCTAAAGGGCGGAAGGGATGGCTATAGGGCAGGATCGCAGTGTCGCGTCCTCAGCTTCGGGTGCATCGATTTAATTTTCCGAAACATTGAATAGCTTTTTGTTAACTACTTAATTAAATTTTCCTAACACCGTACTGTTATATCGACTTGACGCGACCAAAATAATGTAACGGCCGGTGTCCGTTCTTGTTATTAAAGACATAAGGCCGACATAGAACAAATAACTGACGCTGTTGATATCGTTTTCTATTCAACCGAGTCCGTTATTTGTGATATCGGACGAGTGTCGGGAAATACTTTCGTACATGCAATCGCTTCTGTTATATCTTTCTTTCCGGCCTAATGTTAATAACTATAACGATAAAATATATATTCCAAGTACCCGAAAAGAAATTTGATATTTTTGCCTGCGAATTCAGTCTGCTTTGTCTAATAGAGAAAATTCGAATAGAGAAAAAATGTTTGATTAATGTGGTTAAAAAGTGTTTTTACTTATTCAAACACTGTTTTAATGAACATTTTGAAAGTAAAAATAGTCAAGTTTTCAAATAGGATCAGATTACATTTATTTTTTAAAAAAAGTGGTTTCGTTATTGCAAAGCGTATAATTATCACAAGCTTGTGGTTTAGACATCGTTGAAATTTATAATTTGCGTGTTTATTTAACACTTCAACAAAAATATAGGAAACGTACTATGGTGCAGCGGTAGTAATTATAAAATGTATTGTCAATTTAGATTTGTGTTTTCTTTTAGAGAGTTAATATGTAATTGGTACGTGAATATATTAATTGAAGCTCACAAAAAATTGTGATAGGCTGTAGAGAACAAACCATTGGAAATATGTTAGGAAGAAAAATGGAACAACAAGAATTTGAAGTATATTTAAAACGTCAACAACCAAAAATATAACCACTGAGTAAAGAAGTAAATTTAAAATGATGCTTTGAAACAGCGCTATTTTGAAAACGAAACACTGACTTGACAATATTTTTACGTCGTACACGACGTGCACACTTTTTGGGGGTACTTAAAACTGGAATAGTACACTCATACTAAAATATAGAAGCAGTTAATTACACTTAATTTGGCATTCTTCTAGCCATCGAGTGTTAAAGATCTCACTTTTATACTACATTCTATCCTCAATTGCCCTCATCCTTGAAGCATTGGTTAAAACTGATATATCTCTCACACTGTTTCCTCATCGACAAGTACTCCAGTAATCGGGAAATACAAGGACTAACCCAATAACGGTGCATGCGGCACATCTACAGTTTCTACGTCACTCGATTACGGAGACGCGCCAGATGTAATGTAAATGCACTCGATTTAAAACAACGAAATTTCTATCGACACACATCAACATTCTTTGAGCTCTTTTGTAGAATTGAATTAATGCGATTTATCAGCTTAAACTTTAATTTGTGAAGATTAATTAAAGTTATTCTAGTAACGAACTGTTTGGGGGTCTTTCGCATCTTATATTCTTTGAGCCACATCAAAGTCCTTTACAAACGAAACTGAACGAGGTATATCTACTTACACCAAAACACTTACCCTAAATAAATTCGCGACTGAAATTGAAGTGATCCTTCCATACAACTCACAAAAATACATTCATCCCCCGCTATTGCGTTCGTTGCCACTGTGCTTAGCGATGGAGGATGCGACAAGTGGAGTGGCGAGCAGAAGCAGGGTGGCCAACACGACGGGCGTGAGCAATAAAACTAATTCAATGAGTTTAAATATTGTATAAATCAAACCGCGCGCTGCAGACTCTAATTCGGAATAAAGCCACTGGACACGACCCATGATTCTCCACGTCCCATCGCACCCCGCGAGGCCCAAGCGACATCTTTTCGAGGTTCAGTGGACGAGCTAGATTACACGACGCGGACGGTTTTGCTATTTTATGAGGCATGCTCACTTGCGGAGCAAAATTATCGTTCGATCTAGGTGCAAAAACGAACCGGCAAATGATGTACGATTCTGCACTTAAGTTTGATTAGTATACCAATGCGAATGCTTTTGGAGGGTTGTTAGAGAGCATGACTGTGCTTCGCTGGGTACTTCAACATTTCTTACCTCAGACAAAAGAAAGGGGTTTAATTAACAATGTAGTTACGCTTCTTTTGTAATCAATGCGTTCGGTATCTGACAGTCCTTAATTTGATATATAGCTGTTGATTTTTAAGTATGTGTATGCAGATCACACACACACATATACATACATACATACATACATACACATACTATTAACAGAACTATTGATTCAAAATCCTTGATTAATTCAGAAGTTATGGGATTTGGAATAGACTCACAAAGTCCATAGCGATAAACGTGGCTCTCCTCTACGTTAAATATGTAACTTTGGGCCACATTTTATTCTGAAAGCCAAGAAATGATGTAAAGTTCACATCGCATTAAAACTATTTTACATTCATTACTTATGTGCTTTTCCGAGTCGTTGATTTAGTTATATTGTTGTTATATCATTGTAATTATAAGGATAAATATGAACTAAGAATTTCCCACGAAAATTCACAGTAAATCACACAAAAGTCTGCTATCATTTGGCAAATCAGTTTTATCATTTGTTATTTAAAGATATTGTACATAGAACTCACACGCTCGCATGTAGGCTTGCCAATATTCAGCGCTGTGTACCTGTGCACATCGTATTATATACTAGTTACAGATTAATTCATCCTTAGGTGGAGAAAAGGTCTTATGCACTTACAAAGGAAAAGCAAAGAAGACAACGGTAGGGATAACATAGATGTTAAGTTTACTGTTTTTCTGTCTTCCCAACTTTAATGACAAATGAATACACGAAAAACGAAGTAACGATACAAAAAAGACGCTAGTAAAGAAAATAATGCAAGTAACGGAGGAATAAACAAAGGAACAAAAGAACGAATCAAACAACCAACCACTGAAAGAAAGAGCGTTCAGCAACCAGAGAGTAATTCTTTTCTCTCCTACGTGCGTGGTAAAAATATGTACCGCCGTCACCTACTTTGGTGTGTCGCGATGGAGATGTTGAAAGATTTAATTAGTTACTCTGGGCGCGCCAAGGGCTAAGGTCATTAGTCTCTTAAGTGTAGTGCTTGTTTTTATCGCCACATGTGACGGTGATCTAGTCCCCACTGGATGGCGAGATCTGGCGCCGACCTAAACGACGACTAGCGAGGTTTTTCCAACCAGGTATCTCATATCAGCGGGGCACCGCCTCAGGCGGGACAAGCTCTCAGCTTCCGACCGGTCTCCCGGCATTGTGGTAGTGTAGTGCATATTAGTGTGAGCGTACAGAGCAAGAATGGGACAAGGAAGGGGAAGGAATGATCGTGCGCGGTCCAAGGCCCGATTTTACGGTACTGCTCCGGCATCTGCATGGCACTGTTCGGAGAAACCACGGAAAACTACTTAGAACTATGGTCCGATTAAAATAAGTTGGTGATTGACAGTTGCGAACGGAAGGGAGTGACGTTGACAGTTTGCGTACCAATGAGCATGTGTTTCCGGGACAAGAAAATAAACATTTGAAATAAATATTTATTAAAATATCCAAATCATACACTCATATTGTATAAAGCTACAGCTTCAGAAGCACAAACGTCAATCACCAACTTATTTTAATCGGACCATAATCAGAAGAATCGGTTGTTAGAAATTCTTCTGCAGACAGCTAGCTGGCAAGTTAATCCTGCCACCGGCGGGACTGGAACCCTAGGATCTCCCGGTCAGAGGCAGTGCACTGTCATCAATAAACGCGCTGAGCCACCTAAGTCGACGAGATGCTGAAAAAGAGACAGCGGCTACGCGGAGCCAGTGGCAGTTGCCTGGCGAAGGCAGCGGCCGCAGGGGCAGCGGTGGCGGCCACACCAGACCGCGTTTGCGGTCAACGCCCCGTTTATAGAGCGGTCCGCAAGAAGGTCGCTGGTTCAAACCTCAGCGCGCGCGCAGTCGGCAATTCATTTCATCTCTCGCTTATCTCCCGCCACACGTCCTCAACCGTTACGAACGCTCTCTCGCGCCGGACTCCAGAAAAAAAGGCCATCGCTCGATCCCCGGATAACACGTTACATATCGATTATCGAACACGGGGACGGGTTTGGATTCACGCGGGCTAAGCAGGCGGGGAAAGGAGGCTCTCGTTCGAGGCCCTGACAGGTTATCAGCGCTTCATCGCCTCCGCTAATTACCTCTTCATGGGCGCTAATAAATTTTCAATTATTCCTCGCGACGTTATCTTGATCGAGAGAGCAATTCACTACAAGCTGGGCTGTAACATGATATAATGAGCAACCTATCAGGGTAGCGTTAGAAGCCAAAGGCTTGCGAATTCGGCGAAACAGAATTTTCGGCGCCTTTGTGATGTTTCTATTCTGTCTGCATATGCGAAGAAATACTTTGAGATCATGTTTCGTGGAAGTGTGATTCTATGCACAATATTAACTCACCCACCAAAATGAAAGTTGTTCAACAACTTTTAAAGAACTTGAAAAAAATAATAAACATTTAAAAGCGAGTACATGAAGTGAAACGAAGGTGGAAAAAGAAATAGCACGATCCACTACATTTTAGAATCAACCGTAAATGGAATATAATTATTATTTTATTGTGAAAGAGAACTTATATCATGGGGCTAAATATCCAGGACAAGAGCTACTAGTATTTTTACTTTACTTCTTTTCCTTGTCTTAGCCATTATAACCATTATCTTTTGTTCTCCTATTATTGCTTCTAAACAAATCAAGGGAGAAATATTCGAGGAGCGTCGCATTAAATGAAGATGGCGATAGAATGTCAGAAACCAAACACGCAAGGAAAGAAAACAAAATCCGACAACTGCTTAAAAAACACTCGGAAACCATGAACACGAGCAACGAAGGTGGTCGGGAGAACATGTACTCCCCTCCAGACAATAACATTCATAGGCCTTTCCCACACCAAAAATCATTTTGTAAAACCGCACTTAACAAATACATTTTTAACCGGCTTTTACACTAAATTGCATTGTGTGCCATCGATTCATTATCATCCCGTTTGAAATCACATTTGAACGATGAAGGTGACTTTACATAATCCTTTAATGCGCAAAGCCACTGATTATGAAGCATTCGCACCACCCTCCCTTTGCCATGCCTCTCTTCCCCTCTGCCGGGCCGAAGCTCTCCCACAGTCGCTCTTTCACTCACTCTCTCTCTCTCTCTCTGACTCTCTCTTTCTCTCTCTCTCTCTCTCTCTCTCTCTCTTTCCCGCCTGACGCTGCTCTCGCACGAGGAAGTGGCCAACTTTGCGCGGGGCTCGCTTCCCGCTAGCCTCCGCCGCCGTCGCCATGGCAACGCTTTGTGGTCACGTGAGGTGGGCGGGGCGGGCACGCTGACGGCAGAGGGCATTTCCTGTGCGGACGCAATTGATTGAGGAGGCTCAACCAGCTCCGCAGGGCCACTGACGCCCGCGCCATCTCGACGCACACGCCCACCGCCACGCCGCCTCTCGCCAATGAGAGTGCTTTTAGACGTGCGAGGCGACAACTTTACCTCCGATTTTTGATTAATTGATTGATTGATTCGTGTTTCCGGGCGTGTCAACTATTTTGGTCATTAGTCCTGTAAGTGTAGTGCCTTTTCTTTCTCTCGGGAGGTGGCGATAATCTTTTCCCCGCTGGATGGCGAGATCTGGCGTCGACCTACCGTCGAATAGCGGGGTTTCCCCTCAACCAAGTATCTCCCACCAGCGGGACACTGCCCCAGCCGGGATACGTTGTAAGCTCCCGACCGGTCTCTCGCCATGTGTGGTAGTTTAGTGCATGTTAGTGTGTGTGTATAAGAGGAGAGGAGAGGACAAGGAAGAGGAAGGAAAGAACGCGCGCGGTCCGTGGCCCGTTTGTTAGGGTACTGCTCCGGCATTCGTCTGGTGTTGATCGGAGAAACCACGGAAAACTACCGATTAGAGCAGCCGGCCGCTAGAATTCTCCTCCAGACAGCGACTGAATTCGACCTAGCTGACAAGCTAGTGTCCCCTCCAGTTTTACTTCAAAAAGAAAGTTATTAGACGCGTGCTCAGGTGTTGTGGGAGTAAGGTACATGTATGTTTGTAGTGTGTATATTAATGATTCGACATCGCCAGCAAAACATCAAGTTTAATATTATATCACGGTGTGTCATTGGTGTCACGGTGTGTCATCGGTGTCACGGTGTGTCATCGGTGTCATCACCCCAAAATCGACTCTGTATTAATACCTTACCGCCAATGTTGGAGGCTCTAAAATTAATGGTCGCGAAGGGGAGAATTAATCTTAGTGTCCGTAAGCAAATAATAATAATAGTAATAATAGTTAATAATAGTAAGAATTAATAATAATAGTAATAATAATAATAGTAATAATAATAATGATAATAATAATAATAATAATAATAATAATAATAATAATAATAATAAACTGCACTAGAGCTCTCAGAGTAATTTCAAGGAATTAAAACTTCCATTCGCCGTAGCAAGACACCGAAAGAAGAGCAAAGATCATACGCCTACGACGCACGTTTTGACCGCCTCTTTGCGTGCGACTTACAAAGATTGGGAAGAAAAATACCTTTTAATAACCTTTTTTGGGGTAAAAACGAAAAAACACGGCTTCGGCGATAATGATTATCGTATCGGACTGTTATACCCAAGTTTGTGGGTTCAAACGCAATCAAAGACGAGAATTTTAAGGGCGAAAATGTCATTCGTACGCCTTTCCTTCGGAGGGGAAATAAAGCTAACCGTCCTATGTTGTAGATTTACAGCATATAAAAGACCATCAAGACTAAAAGCAGCCTCTGAGCTAAATAAAAATCGCCTGTTTCGTCGCCCTAATGATTCCTTCTTTCTCCACTAGATGGTGAAAGGAGCGTAGCGAAATTTGCGTGGTCAGATGGAAGAGTGGGTCTGAAGGACTGCGTCTCTCCACGTAAAACAAGTCATAATTGATTTGAAAATCGAAAATTACGAATTAACCAACTTGAGTGCAAATTGTGGCGTCGTTTAATTACTCAGACACAGACACGGATTCGTAACAAAACAAGTTTATTTGTAACTAAAGAAATATATACAATGTTGCACAAGTTCATTTACTTTATCCGTGCATTACCGAACCCTCCTAAGAATAGCTTATCTCAGCTGCCACCCGCGACTGCTTTGCGAGTCCCCCACCCACCCTTGCTTGACCGCAAGATACAGCGAACGCTTGACCGCGTCGCTAAATTTGAGACTGACGTCTCTCCCGGACAAGTCCGGCCGCTCGCCCTGGAGCGCAGTGCGTGAGCACTTAATGAAGATACCAATTCGGCTCCGTGCCGCAAATGTATCCTGGCTAATATGCCCATACCTCACCTTAAATAGATTCGGTCACATGACCGACCGATCACATGATCTACTCCTACTCCGTAGCTAAAGTGACGTTGGTGCCCCTCGTGACCTCCCTCCCTCAGAGCTTGGTAGGCGACGTCTGTGACGTACACAACCGACCACTGGGACGTGTCTTGCCGCCCCCTGGCGCCTCCGCCCCCTTTCTACTTCCTGGCTCAGCATAAACCCATCTTAGACACCCCCCCTTCCTGCTCAACCTAGTGGTCTGTCTATTTGTGGCTTCCATAGACAAAGGCACATCCTGTCTTTTATGTATGCAAGCGTCACTATGGCACAAAATTAAGACAGTCCTATTTCGCGAGCAGCTCTGCGATCGGGCACGATGTTAGATCTTCAGAACTTCTGACAGTCAGCCGGCCGTCAGTATTTCAGTGAACTCGTTGTTTTGAAACGTTGCGAGTCTCCAACAACGCTCCCAAACTTGGAAGTGCGCGCAAAGTTGCGATGGTACATGCTGCGACAAAATAGAAAAATTACGAAAAACACTTTCTACGGGAACCTATGCTTCTTGGACCAATACTATACAGAAGTTAATTATTACTAATATTATGTGAAACACACTGGAATGTTTTTTTACCACCTGTCGTTATTCACTCAGTAATTACATCGTAAGCCGAGTGTATGTCGAGACGGTGTGGGTTGTTACCCATCTGCTTTATCCAGTACCCCGTGAAACGTCATAGCACTGGGCTCGACCGACCGCACAAGTCGTGTAGGGGGGGAGGAGTTGGTCCTGTCGTGCCGGGCTGGCGGCGGCCGGACCCCCGGGGTCTCTCGAAGGGTCTCTCAGCTGGGGGCGTGTCTGAGAAGACGGCTGTCCGTTCGTACAAGGGATGAGGTGTGGCGACAAAACTCGGCTGCAGATGGCGGCAGGCCCCATGTGCAGCCGGCCAAAATCTCAGTATGGAAATGATGCTTTCTGCGTGGGAGGCCGGTCACGTGATGCCTCGCAAGAGAGGCGGGTAGGAAAAGCTGCCTGGCATTCTGAGGACGAGGAGATCGATGTGCGGATGTAATCGCGAGCAGCGTCTTGCGAGGCGTGGCTTTCGCCACGGGACAAGGGGCCAGGGGCGGCGCTAGTGTTAGCGAGCTGGGGTTCTCTTGGAAGAAACTAAGGCGGCTCGTCTCAGGAGTGGGAGTGCTGTGGAGTGCAGCGTTCCTTAGGAGTGTAAATACTGTAACAAATGATTCTAAATGTCGTCGTGAGATGAGCAAGAACGCACCCGTCAACCCACGAATCCCCTGACACGTTCCCATTTTCCCGAGTGCTTTTCCGATGGACAACTAGGCAACAGAGGCAAGTTAGCAATCATACATTCTGAAGGGGAGTTATTTGAAATACATTTTTTTTTGAAAAAGCTCTGATATTACTTTTATTCTAGTCTTGTTAAAACACGTATTAGAGAAATGAAACCAAATTATTTTTTGTGTTCATATACGAACGTGCAAAGACCCAAGACGTTAATCAAAGAAACAGCCATGTAAACAGTCTTTGTTTAAAGAGGAGAGAAGTTGAAGTTCACTTGCCTTATATTTCCAGCAATATAAAAAAAATGTTTCATGTTTACAGAATGCAGTAGGCAACATAACAAAATAATAGGGAACATCAGAGTGAAAGAACACGTCAGTCAACGTTCTTAAAATGAAGGTGATTGATTTCCACATGTTTATCACCAAAAACGCCTCCAAAATTTGTTTGACATTTTAAGTGTCAAAATAATGCACATCAGTCACACAACTGAAAGAACTGTATAAAGAAGACTTGAAATGCACGAAAATAAAGCGATGCGAAGACTAAAAATGCACGATTTTCAGCCATAATTGTCGTCTGAACAGAAGCCTAATGCATCGCATATTTGGATGTTCTTTCAATGTGGCTTTGCAGTTAAACGTATTCGCAGTTAAACGTAAAAGTATTCGAGATAATAAGAAGTAAGATATTTTTGTCACAAAGAATTCTACGTAGAAGAACAACGCGATAAATCGAAATGTGTCAATAAAATACTAGACTGCAGAATTCTCCCATACGAGCTCAACTATGATACAATATTTTTCCTGGCATTTATGTGCTCGTAGATTCACAAACTCTACTATACTATTAAAGTAATTTAATAAATTTTCATGTTTACCAGTTTGTGCTTAATCTCCTGATCATTCCATTTGATACAAATAATTTTACGAGTTCGTGATGTTGTTAATCAACTGAATGTAATTTCTCGTGTGAATTCAAGTGCGCAGAAATATCACACAAATATCTCGTGGATTGTACTAGCTGAAAGAACAGAACATAAAGCTTTACTTATGGAGGAAACTCACGCTCACAGAAAAGGAACACTAGGAGTAATTGAAATGCTCTTGACAAATTCAGTTACTTTGCAGGAATACACAGTAAGTGCCACTAAGAGACTCGGCAACTGACTATTAGTTGAACGTTAGAAACTGATTTCCAAAGGTTTGTTCAAAAAACTTAATTACAGAATAATTGAGATTTCTATACTTCGATATCGTCCTTTTGTTTTTCGAATACATAAAATTGCTATGTTTATATCTTTGATAGTACATTTTCAGCTTCTATAAGTATTTCACAGTGACTGTTATTCTCTTCAAAATATGTTGCCGAAGAATACGCATAAATGCTGGAATTTTAAAAAAAGTTTCATATATTAACTATTCTTCGTGTTCGCTTGTGAATATGCCATAATATATTTTTTAAATGAATTTTGAGAATCATTTTATTTTCACAAAAATAGATGTAATAACAGAAATAACGTGAGAGAAGAGAATAACGATGTGCCGTTGCGATGACCCCGTGCTCCGAATAATAACCGTACACACGCTCAGTTATCGCGATGAAACATGATGAAAGGTTATCCGCATTTTCAATTAAATTGTATGGTTCTCACCGTACTGAATATTACAATATGAAACTTAAAATATGAGAGGTGCAATACCATCAATTATCTGTGCTACTACAGCAAACGCGTTGGAGACAGATTGGTGTTAACCGAATTTCATAATTCTCTATTATCATTTAAAATATCCAGATCTAATGCGCTTTCATGACTTTCCACATATTCAAAAATATTTGAAATAAATACCTGATATTTATTTCACATAACTCCACGTACATTCCTACAATAAATGAATTAATAATTGTAGAATAGTTTTTCATTGGAGGTTCACCAGTGGATTTCTTCATTAGTAAAAGTCAAAATTATGAATGGTATAAAGCTCTTTTCGAAGAATTTCTCTTCCTTTGGGAAACGAATTTAATGAATTTTGTTAAGTAATCGTCAATGTTGTTTTTTTATTTACAAACTATTTATGTCACATTACATCCTTTTTCTGAATAATGATATTTTTATGCGAAAAAAATTCTAAACATGAACATATTAAAATGCATGCTCTGAAATCATGGAAAATATAATGATTATGTAAATTACACCAAGGTATTTACGACACATTAATGTTCACACACAACAGTCGTTAAATTTTAAATTTAATGCGTTAGCACTTAATGAGTTCGACCTGGTTGTTGAATGTTAATGTAAAACTTTTCTGCATGAAAAAAATGAAAAATCATTAATTATTTATTGTAACAGGATCAGGTAACATGCTGCTGTCAAGAATTGATTCTCTACAAGTAATAACATCCAAAGCTCGAAACTAATGCTTAAATCTCCGGTATCGTTTGAAACAAGAGAAATATCGCTCGCACAATTTCAACGCCTCGAGAGCCCGATTTCCCTCGCATTCAGGAGTGATTTTATGGCCACTTGAAGAGTCGTTGGGAGGTTAAGAAGAATGTCACGAAGCCAGAAAAGCACCTCTGAAGAGCAGACGCCCGCACCCGTCTCCCGCGCGGAATTGCAACAATCGGTTTCCATTGCAAGTCGCGACCATAAATTAATTACAAGCTAGCCCGCAACGGTTGGGGCTGCGCAGGGAGTGGGTGGGGAGGTCGGCAGTGTCGGTAGTGGGGGCGGTGGAGGCGGAAGGGCCGACGGGGCGGCGGGACGTTGGGGGCGACGGGGATGGCGACGGAAGCGATAGCTGCGGAGGAGGTTGCGGGGGCGGTAGGCTGTTGGGGTGGAGAGGCAGGAAAGGCGGCGGGGTAACGAGGAAGGGCGGGGATGGGCGGAGATGGGTGGGTAGGGGTGGGTATGGGCGGGGATGGGTAGGTATGGGCGGCGATGGGTGGGGATTGGCGGGGATGGGTGGGTTTGAGCGGGGATGGGCGGGGATGGATGGGTATGGACGGGTATGGGCGAGGATGGGCGAGGATGGGCGAGGATGGGCAGGGATGGGCGGGGATGGGCGGGGATGGGTGGGTATGGTCGGGTATGGGCGGGTATGGGCGGGGATGGACGGGGATGGGCTTGGGAGGGCGGGGAATGGCGGAGGTGGGCGGAGGGGCGAGGGTCGGGGCGGTTGGGGTTGTATAAGGCAGCCTCTCAGGCGGTGCTTCCACGTCGCAACGGCGGCAGACGCGAATCGATGAAGCGGCAGTCGGCAAAGGATCGAAGGGACGAGAGGGATGAAGGGGCAAAGAGAGCGTGGGGGAAAGGAGAATGAGGCATGAAGAACAGAATGGTATGACATACAGAACGAAGAGCGACAATATCGCAGTTGGCCATGAGTAAGACTAGTGATTGAAGTGAGCAATGTTTATGAATCTCATGATATGGGTGGCAGCATGATGGTAGTTTTGACAATGTGTATTTGCGTGAGAAGATAGGGGCGGGATCACAGTAGTTAATGAAAACCTAACGATATTGAAATAGGCTTTGAAAGAGAAAAACAATTAGTGCTGTGGGTTTTTGATGGAGTTGCTCTAATTGGTGTGAAAAGAAAGACAAATAAAACGTGGGAAGAACGGAAGATATAAAGAAGGAAAGGAAGAAATACAAGGAAAATGAAAAAAAAATTGCAAAACGAAAACTTTTAGAGTTTTAGAAACGAATTCCACTTTGAGGTAAAATTATAATAATTATGAAAGCTCAGCATTCTGTGGAAAGTGCAGTGAAAACATGGTTCACTGGAGTACCAGACAATTTATTTTGAAGTCTACACACAAACAAACAATGGTTTTGAAGTATTTTTCCAAATCATAAAAGAGGAAGGTTTGTCAATTACCAAAAACAGAAAAGAAAATATAAGAAACTAGCGTACCCGTGCGAGAACTCTCGCATGTTAAATCCCACCCTTTCCCTATCCATTTGTCTATCCTTTCCATAAAGGAGAGGAACTACTAATGTACTTACAGAATATCAACAAAAAAATAACAATGCAATTGATGTTTGAAACAAATTTTCAATTAAAGTTTATTCAACATTATAGAGACATGTTCTTGGAACAATTCATACTTCTTTAAAAACAACATTTGAAGAAATTTTTCAATCTTCCTTGAGAGTTAGCTTTTTGCTTTCCTTGATAGTCAAATAATAGAAAAGGTTTTTGCTCTTGAGAAAGCCAAGTAAAGTAGTGCGAAAATACCGGATCGGGCAAGAACAGACCTACTCATTGCAATATTATTTAACTTTCCTTTATTTGTTATGAAGAACCGAGTGGGTTTTGGAGAGTCAGGGTGCCAGCTTGCTGTGGTGAGAAAATTGAAAAATTATTTGTATACTAAAAAGTATTGAATTATTTTCTGCGTCCTTACGTGCCTCAAGAAAAGCAATTCCGAGCCAAAAAATAATCAAACTAATATTTTCACCTTCGAGAACTAAATACCATTTGTTAGCATTAGAAACAATTTAGTAGGCATTAGTAAGCCCACTTCGATACATGGGAATGTTGCTCAAACGATGTTTGCATTTTTAATATCTTAACGAACCGACACCTTGAGATTAATATCAAACAGTGTTTATTTACAATATGAGTTTGCTGCTGGGCGTTGGTGTATATACTTCCAGATACCGCCAACATTTAAATCGTGCGTTTGGACTGGTATCGTTGGCAGTTGTCGGGTGACTTGCACAATTTTTTCTATAATTTTAAATTTAGATGTTTTTTAATTCATTCACGTAGTATTGTAGGCTAGCGCGTTTTGATTTTTGTTTTACATTTATTTCAAGCTATTTTACTTTAGCTACTTTAAAAAGTTTGTTCTTTGTGTTGTGCCATAGCACAAATTTTCCCCCACTACCACTGCGTACCCGTGCGAGAACTCTCGCATGTTAAACCCCCACACTCATCCTTATCCTTCTATTTTCTTTCTAAGAGGGAAAGTAGTTAACGAAACGTGTTTATGTGTTTAAAATCTATAAAAGTAACTTGCAATGTACTAACACAATTACAAATAAAAATAAAAAACAATGCAATTAATGAGTAAAAGGAATTTTCAATAAAAATTTATTCAATATAATGGAGAATTTGCTTGGAACAATTCCCAACACTTACTTAAAGACATTTGAAGTAATTATTCAATATTCTTTGTCAGTTAGGTTTAGTTCTTCGTGATAGTCATAAAAATATTAGCTTTTTACTTTTGAGAAAGCTACGTGTCTGAACCTGTTGACTTGAAAATTTCATCGAATGATAACGAAAATATTGGTACAGGTAAAACACAAACCGAGTCTACACTCTTCACTGAACACCCACATCTCTCCACAATAAAGTACGCTCTTACAGACCATGAAAAAACGTTAATTGAGTACTTTCACTACACGCATAAGAAACAATCTTCATAGGTATAGGTATCAAGCAACTATAATAGTACTTCTAGTTGTTGTTGGAGAGCAAATCTTGAATTAATGATTATGCAAATAAACCTCGTCAGACTGCACAAACTACGGTGTTAACAGAAAGCGTAAATATTGTCGAATCTAAGCCTTCTAAGCGTGTCGCCTCAAAATTGCTACCAGCAGAAAGGGCTGAAATATTGAGGTGGCCTTGATAGGATTGAAGCGTGGAACCGAAAAGTTGATTGAATGGATCGAAGAATGTCTCTTCTTATAGATTATGGTGTGAAAAACGTTTCTTTGAGACCTTTGGCCTCAAAATTTTACTTTTTAAGGCTCTAAAACGTTTCTTTTATGAGTTATTTGCCGATATAGGTTGACATGTGAGGCGGGTTGCATTTTACATGAATATTTCGATGCGGTTTTTTAAAGAAATCATCCATATTTTTAAAGTCAAAGTGGAATTTGTCAAGTCTCCGTGAAATTGTCTTTCTTTAGAGCCCTTATTTACAAAGATTGGTTGCGTGTGAGAGTCGGAAAGGGAAGGTATACTACTGAAATAATACAGGAGACAATAGTACAAATTTGATAAATAGTAAAGATAAATGAAAAAACATATACATTATTAACGGTTAACAAGTAGATGTCACTACTAAGTGCAATATTCGACCACTCAGGGAACCGACTCTGGGACCTCGACCGTCCGTAGTCCTCGGAGCCAGTTCCCGACGGGAGCAAATTCGTGGCAAGCCATATTTGGAAATGAGAGAAACACAAAAAAGTATATACGAAGGAGGAACTGATTTAAAAAATAAATAATGCGAACCAAGAAACACAACCAACATGCGATCATAATTGACAGATTTTTGATTCAAGTTGAATGACGGCTAAGGTCATTAGTCCCGTAAGTGTAGTGCACGTTATATCCGAGGACGCTGCGCAATGTCTTTCACGCTAGATCGTGATATCGTCTCGTATTGCACAGAGAAACCATGGTAGCCTACCGATTAGAGTAGCTGGCCGCTATAATCCCCAGGACAGAAACACTGCTGTGGCGTGGCACCAGTTGTTACCACGCGCCACCTCAGTCAATATGAAAGGCATATCATCAGGTAAAGGCAAAGTTTTTCCTGCCCTTAAAGAACGAATCAGGACGTCGTAAGGTTGGCGTGAATAAATGGGGATGTAGCGGAACGTTGGGAGGAAGAAGAAGAAGGCTGATGAAAGACGTTCAGGGGTGGACGCGGGTTCCGTGGCCGACAGCAACAGAATTTAGAACCGCGGTGGCGTAGGCGTTGAAGGCTGGCAGCGGCCGCCTTAGGTGGCTCAAGGCATCATTGATGTCAGTGCTGTGCCTCTGACCGGAAGGTCCTAGGGTTCCAGTCCAGGTGGCGCGATTTTCGACACTAGCTAAAAAACTAAGGTCGAATTCAGCCGCCGTCTGGAGAAAAATTTCAGCGGCTCGTTTCGGAAGTTTCCTATTGTTTCTCTGATCAAACCCTGTAAAGAGCCAGAGCGGTACTCTAACAGCGTTCTTTCCTTCCTTTTCCATGTCCTACCCTCGCTCCTTACTTGCACATACGTACACGTACATACCATACTGTAACGTCGTGGTAGCGAAACGACAACGCAGACAAGACATCTATGTTCTAATCTGTTCATTTACATTATTTACACATGTAGAGCTCTGGGATTACGTTCGCCAGTACCTCCGTGACTCCCACGCGCCTGCTTCCCGTCTCATAGGTTCGTGCATCCCCCACCTTGCCGCTTTACCTCACCGGTGGCCCGACGTGTTACGCACACGTTGTGTCCCTCGGAATGCACACCCGTCTCAGGCGAGCATACGTGTCTACTCACGAGGTGCTCTCAGTGCGAACTGAGCTTCTCGCTAAGTTATTTTGGCAGTCACGTGATCGCCTTAAGCCCTGTAAAGGCGTGGGGACCCAGGGCCACATGTGCGCCCAACGGGGTTGCCCCTGCCTGCTCGCCGTGCGTCACAGGGCGCTAGGCATTTTCCAGTACTTTTGTCCGTCCCATGTGTCCGACAGCCTGGGTGCCCAGCCTTTTGAAAATCTGGCTGGTATGTGCCGACGTTACAATACTCTGCGACATATGCCGGAACACCGGTTGGGAGTTAGATTTTGTTCCGGTTGGGGTGATACCCCGCTGGTAGGATACCTGATTGGGGAGAATTCCGCAAGCTAAAGTGTAGGTCGGCGCCGGATCTCGCCATCCAACGGAAGAAGATCACCTCCACCTTCTTCTCCTCCTGCTGCTGCTGTGGCGATAAATCATGCACTACACCTACAGGACTAATGAGTTACTTAGCATTTGACGAGCCGAGAAACGCTAATCAATCAATAATTAAACGTGGAAGTAGTAGAACGCTTCGATGATGCGAGACACGGCTGGGAAAGAGCGAGACGGCCCCGTTTGGAGTTTCGGAGGAAGCGACAGCAACAGAGTTTGGGACCGCGGGGGGGGGGTAGGCGTTGAAGGCGGCGACGAAGGCGCAGTCGGGGAGTTGCTCGCTTTAATTCGCGTCTCAACCGCTGGTGTCGCGGCCGTCGCTCCGCTAATCTAGACGCATGCCCCGACTCATTCTGCAGTCAGCGGAGTCGCACCCCGTCCCCTCCGCCCTGGCCGTTGCTCCCGCCTCCGCCCCGCCTCCGCCCCGCCTCCGCCCCCCCCCGCCCCGCTCCGCCCCCGCCGCCCCTGGGGAAGGAAGCGCGCTGCACTTAATCACGCCGCCCCCTTCGTCGCGCGCGTTGCCCCTTAGCCACTCCTCCTTTCCCCCCTCCCTCCAAAACCCCCCTCCGCCACTTCCGTGCTGTCCTGGCGCCCCCTTGCGTGTTTGGAAAGCATACGCCAATAGACCAGTGTTCAGTTAAGGACTTCTCCAGAAAATTTCTTGCTAACAGAATGGAATTGCAAGTCGATATCTGAAAAAATAATATCAAAGAGCATTAAATTTAATCAAAATATCCAGTTTTCTTGGTGTTTTAAATTATTCACAGTGAAAATTAAAGGATGCTCCAGAATGTATCTGTGTCTGGTTAACAGTTGCAGCTTCTCATGAAATACTGATGGCTTTCTGTGAGTATTCACGGTAATATCTTTGCTTATAATTTTCTAGTACAAAAGACACTACGAGAGGAACATCAATATTTCATAATTCATGTTTTACAGGTAAATGGAAAGCTGATCACAAATTATTAGTTAGTCGTTCCCGTTCTAATATTTTTCGTAAATTTTAATAAATATATTAATAATGGCATTTTCTATATAAGTTGTGGTATACGAAACATTTTTCACAAATGAAAATTACACATAATTAATTTCTTTAGTTTTTGCCGGGTAACATACAATAAGCCTGTAGCAGTTATCAGCAGAAGTAGTGCACTTCAAGTACTGACATTATCTTTTCTTGCAATCTGATATCTGATAAATGCGAAAAGTGTCTTCTAAATGCTCAATTATTCATAATATACAATATCTATAACAAATCGCTAAAGAAAGCGCGAACTTCGACGCTAGCTTTCGTAACATTACGCACCTGCTTGCGTCTCGCGAACGTACGCAGCAGCCACGCACGTTTGAAGTATCGTTGGCAGTAGTTCGTATTGTAGTTTCGGTAAGAAGGTGCTGCAGGAGAGGGCGCCACTGTAATGGTCACCACCGCGTTATATGGGAGTTAAAAGTTCCTGGCGCCGGCACTGGGCTGCGGATTCGACGCCCTGGACCTCCCACAAGATTCCACACGTTGCGTTTCGATACTACACAGGGCTGGGCTTAAGTCGACTGTGTGTAAGATGCGAAAAAGTTTGTCCCCTTTGAATTTCCTTGTAAACTTCTGTTAGATATCTGTTTAATTTGCAACTTTTAATATTACTCTCTGGTAATTTAACGTTTTTATAAGTTCAATAGTGGCAACGATAAATAAAAACGAAGATTGAAATAATACGATTTTGTATAACGCGACAAAACACAAAAAAGACAAAGGATTTCAATGAAATGTGAAGTTTCCTTCGACTGAAACTCAGTTACTCCAGAACACTCTTTATCATTTTTTATTGTCTTCAAATTCCTTTGGTAATCGGTATCTTGCAGAGTTGTTTCTTAATTAACTCCCTAAAACATCTTTCTGAAAAAACCAAGTTTGTGAGCATATATTTTTACGCCATGCATTCAAGAATATACTCCCTTAATCCCCTTGGTACGATGTATTAGTAATGTTATTTGAGGTTATGTGAACACCAAGACCTTACGAGCTTATTGCTGTTAACTCCTTCTTGAAGTTATACTAGTATCTATATTGTTAAATATGCCAGAAATATATCAATAATATGTTAATCACATTAATGTTTAATCTTATTAACAAAAACAATATCAAGCTTTTGGTAGTGGAAATATTTTTTTAATTTCCAACTGTATAGTCTACATAAACATCCCAGTTGGATTCGTACATGAAATTTGTCTCTTCATTCTTCTTCTATAATTCTCCATGAAGTCAACACCCCTGCCCGATTCCACAAAATCGCATTTAATCTTCTCTTGTATTCCCTACACTCAATTTTCTTATCCTCCACACACGCATGTCTGCAACTCATGTTACCGATTTTCTTCCTCCACCCCACAAATTCTGCACAATTTTCTTTTTTCAAACAATATTTGTTATCTTTTAATTCTTTAGCTCGCACATTCATAGTTATAATTCAAAATGTACGGTAAAAATATTTATAATTGAATTCTTAAGACATGCACTAGTAAAGTCCTTCTTCAGGGCATGTATTCCCTGTGAAAAGTTCAATTTTCAACACTTGTGTTAAAAGTGAGTGTCAGTTGTTCAGATATATCGGTAAATGCAACAAAGAAAACAAAATGTTTTCTCATCAGCACTATTGACCTAAATGTACCAGTAGGTAATCATTGGTACATGAATAAAGATGTTACTTGAATCAAAATAAAATGAATGTCAGTAAGACTGTTTAAAAATAGTGTATAACATCCGTGGTAAAAGTGATGTCGCAACTTTTGCTACTGGCAAAATGAAATGTCACTATTACTATTCGTATCATAAATAACTATTCTGTGGGTCAATTTCGAAGAAGCCAAAAATCCCTGAGTAATCGAATGATTGACTGTATTTGTTCTGCGTGTTATTATGCACGTTGTATTAAATGCTTTCGGTTTCGCTAAATATTCACGGATACGACTATCGTGATTAGAGCTCTTGTGTTCGCATACATGCATGTCCAGTGTCAAGAAACTTGCATTTTCAAGGTGCCCGCTTCGAAAATTTAGAAGTTTATTTTTGCCCAAGAACACCTGGCTCTAAAAAGCTATGTGGCAAAATGAGTAACGACAAGCAGAGTTCATTTTCAATTAGCGTATTTTTATCCCTGATATCTGGCGGAGATACCTGGGAGGAGAAACACCGCAAGGCATTGTGTATGTCAGCGACGGATATTATGTCCCAGCAGAGGAAGAATACCACTACCAACCGGGATGTAAGATACACACTACTCTAACTGGTTTATGATCATAACATTACACTCTCCCGGATACAGAAATAAGTCAATCAAATGATGTGTGGGGTAAATTACATTAAAAGCAGTGTAGCACTGCGTTGAGCGCAGCGTTCCACGTTCCATGTTCTACGTCAGTTGTGTCAAGGTCTTCTACTGGTGGCAGTAGCTCGCGTCGTGGCACCGTAGCATGCCACGAGCTTCTCTGCGCAACTAGCGCCGGGAAAGGGAACTATTAGTAACCCCGCCGTTTTACAATAGGGATGGCGTTGCCTCTGGTGGCTAGGTAATGAACGCATGGAGGGGCGATTTCAACGTGGCACTCGCGCCACGGACTCCCGCTCGTGGCATCGACCTTCACAACACTGATTTTGAAGTTTATTTTTGCCCAAGAACATCAAAAGCTACGTGTAAAAATAAGTTACGCCAAGCAGAGTTTATTTAATTAGCGTATTTTCATCTCCAATGTCTAGCGGAGATACCTGGGAGGGAAACACTGCAAGTCAATGTATATGTCGACGACGGATATTATGACACAGCAGAGGAGGAATACCGCCACCAACCGGGACATAAGATGCACACTACTCTAACGGGTTTATGATCATAACATTAGATTCTCCCGGACACAGAAATAATAATAATAATAATAATAATAATAATAATAATAATAATAATAAAATGAAAAGAAGAAATAATCAGTCAACCAACCAAATGTGTGTGGTAGATTATATTAAAAGCAGTGTGGCACTGCGTTGAGTGCAGCGTTGCACGTGCCATGTTCTACGGTAGCACGTAGGTAGCGCCAGCTGTCGGAGGCTCTGCCGAGCGCCCGGCCGCGCAGTCACCTCGGCGCCGCGCCGCCCGCCGCCCGCCGCCTACTGAATATTTAACCCCGGGGCAACTAAGCCCATTCGTAATGCCAGCCGGGATCAGATATTCCGAGACACCCGCCCCTGACGCAATGGAGCTGATTGGCTGTGGGCAGGGGATCGGAGAGGGGGGAACGGCGTTTTGGGAGGGGTGAGCATTTCGGTAGGCCGTTCTGAGGAAGGCCGATCGTTTTTGACGGCTACTGTTGGCACCGGGAAGACAAAGGATAGCATCAGAATTGATGGACAAGGCGTAGATAACGGCAGGAATTTTATTCAGGGAACGTAGTAGATATTAAGATAATAAAACTTTACAGATGTATGATGCTCAAAACAAAAAAAAAATGTTTACTGAACAAAAGATATACATGTTTACTGAGCCTTATTGTGTTTGTTGTGCGAGTTCATAGTTTAAAGAGATCAGTAACATTCAAGCAACTTCGAAGAATAATCGAGAGTGACATATTGCTCATGAGAATGCAAGCCACAGAGGGTTTAATACTTATAACTACTTATAACAAGAATACCTTGTATTGTAACGAAATGGTTTAGAAAGGCGAGCAGAGAAGAACAAATAAATCATTGATTGGAAAGGAATGTGTAATGATGTCACAAGGAGATCAGCGAAGACGAAAGCATTTATAGGCAGGGACAACATTGTATCACTATTAAACAGTTGGGCCGTTGGTATCGAAATAGAATCGTATCATACTTTTCTTTCCAAAACACGAACGAATTCGCAAAAGTATTTTGAAGTATAGATTTTAATATTTTAAGAAGTAAATTACCTGATATTTAAACAAAATCGGTTAAAGACGTACGTTGACCTCGAAAAGTAGATCAACAAAAAATCCAGATATTAGCGCATGTGAAAACCAATAATTTGTTAGTTAAGGTTACGACAGTAATATATTAATTCTGTACATTGAAAAAATAGATGTGCAGTTTTCTAAAGTACGTTGAACAATGAATCCTCTAAATTACAGTTAAAAGAACTGTCTGATAGAACGTTACATATATTTCAAAAATATGAATTAAAAAAGAGTGATAAGAAATACATTAGCAATTTAATGACAATATTCCACGACGGCGAGTATAGTCTTGAAAAATGTGTATCCAGAGTATCAAAGGTCAAGAAACTTTTATACATTCCACGTTAGAAAACGAAAACATTTTAGCTTTCTATATCTAGAAATCAAATTTTTTGAGAGGCCTCTTTCACGGGTGAGACGTCAGAATTGAATTGAACGCTGCGCTAATTGTGGGCTTGAGAAAAAAATGCAGAAGTGATGATGTAAAAATATAGCCGCCGCAATTTGAAGGAGATTTGAGTGCAACGTTTCGAGAAGAGTATCATAATGTTAATTGGTTAAGAAGAAATTGCTGCAACATGAAAGAGAATTACTAATGAGAAGGAACAATAAGTTTATTTGAGAAAAACAGCCGTATCTGTTGTAATGTAGCAGTTTTTCAGAATAGTTAAAAAAATAAGATGTGTTTAGCCATGAATTGGGTTTCAAATCTTATGAAACATCTGTGTCTACACGTTTTGAACAAAATAGCAAGAAACTTTTTGAGAGTGACATAAAAAAAAGAAACAATAAACCCTTAAAACAGGAAATTGTATTACATGCAAGAAAATGGAGTAAGTGGTGAAACGATTAGTAATTAGAGATTAGTAATTAGCGATTAGTAATTAGAACTTGAAGTGATGACAAAAGAACTACTAGTATACTCAGTGAAATAAAGAAGATGCATTAAGAAGAGGATAATAAAGAAAGAAAGAAAGAGAGCGAGTTAGGAGAGGGATGGAGGGAAGTAGACAGGGTGGGAAGGAGAAGAAAAACCCACTGACAAGAGGAAAGCAAGGCAACGGAGCGGGAGGGAGAGGGGGTTGGAAACTCCGTTTTTCTTAGGCTACGGCACGGTGTAAGAGATATAGGTGGGTTCACTGCCGGTTTAAAACTGAAGCTAATGTGAGGCTAGTTCTTACAGTTCTCGCTATGTAAGCGCTGCGAACGACTTGGACATTTTTGCGACAAGATGGTGATCCATTTAATAGCTTTGTATCCTCTGGTGGAAGCCACTAAATCGCGAGACGCCATCATGAATGCCCAACTCGATCGTGTGCACCGTACGGATAAGCGAGGAACTAGCCTCAAACTGGCTTCAAAAATTTTGTCCAAAAGGCGGCTGGTTGACACACCTATATATCGTACACCGTGGGCTACGGTCAGAGTGGATCCGTATTCGGTCGAATTCGCGTTCTGCCGATCACGGCCGTTTACTGCCGAATGTTTCAAATCCTCACTAGAGCGCAGGCACGGTCACATTGCATCCGACAATTTTTGGCGAACAAGGCCGAACTTCGGAGTCGGCAGACCAATATCAAATGCATTTGATTTATTCGGCCGATCTGAGCTGTCGGAGATAGATGTTGAAAAGTTGGTTTAACTCACACACGAACGAGATGCTCTGTGGAAGACATTAGATGTCAGATATGACAACAGGGACAAAAGCAGGAAATTATGAAATGAAATCGCAGAATAAATTGGCGAAACTAGTACAAAACCTGTTGTAAACATGTGACATAACCTCGCATACCTTATGGTTATGAGCAGTCGGGCCTCTGCATAATGCATTTTCTAAAATTTTGGCCTTTTTTTCAATGCCATCTCTAATTGCTCCAAGTATGTAAAAACATTATTAGGCGACATTCTTGTGTATTCAAAACATTTCACTGGTTGTTTCAGTTATTTAGTAATACAAGGAATGAAATTCACCAGTATTATCGCAATATGGTTCACCCAGTAATCTTTTTGATTTTCCAGCAGAAGAAAGTTACGAGCAGAGCTCTCAGCAAGCAATTGTATCTTCTCGCTTCCATTAGATGCCACTTATACAGAATAATTCACAGATAGATGCCTGTTGTAATCGGATGCAGTGTGCCCACTCAGCAGTTCACTTGTTGCAGAATCAGTCGGCCGTTCCCGACCGAACTTTTCTTCGGCGGAAAACGGATCCACTCTGACCGTACCCTTTAGGTGCGCATGGGAGAAAGCATGAAGAGATAAAGAAAAAAAGACCTGAGCTCAGTGATGTACAGGATGTCCTATTTAACGTAACAAATCAAAATAACTCGAAAAATATGCAACGTACAAAAAAATGTCAAAGGCAAACATTTAATATCTCCAAGGGGGACATCTGTCAGACCTAAAATCAAACTTCCCTGCTCACCCCTTGAGGGTGAAGTAGGAGCCAACTTTGCATTCTTAAATGGAACCCCCACGTTTTTTTCCAGATTCGGATTCAACACTAAAAAATACCTAAGTTTGGTCTAAACATTTTTTGATCGAGAGAGACGATCCAGACATGTTCCAGACAAAAAATTAATATCTCCAATGGGAAAATCTGCCTGACCTCACATCAAATCTACCTGCCCCGGCCCCTAGGGGGTGGGGGAGGTAACTTTGAAATCTTAAATGGAAATTTTCCCTCATTTTTTATTAAAGAATTTGATTTAACGTGGTGAAATCAGCGCGGGCGATTTGAAGCCGCTGGACGTACATGAATACAAATAATCGGAACGTCTCTCGATCAAAAAAATGTTTTAAACCACACATGTATTTTTTAGTGTAGAATCCGAATCTGCAATAAAAAGTGGGGGTTCCCATTTATGATTACAAAGTTGCTCCCGCCTCACCCTCAAGGAGCGAGAGGGGGAGTTTCATTTTAGTTCGGACAGATGCCCCTCTTGAAGATATTAATGCTTTGCCTTTGACATTTTATAGTACGTCGCATATTTTCGAGTTATTTTGATTTGTCAAGTTAAATGGAACACCTCTATAATTGAAATAAGAAGAGCCTATAATAAAGAAAGCATGGGAGTGAGAAGAGAAACGGTGGGAGGTAGAGACCGAGGGAGGGAGAGAGGGAGAGAGGGAGGGAGGAAGGGAGGGAGGGAGGGAGGAAGGGAGGGAGAGAGGGAAGGAGGAAAGGAGGGAGGGAGAGAGGGAAGGAGGCTGGGAGAGAGGGTGGGAGAGAGGGAGGGAGAGATGGAGGGAGGAAGGGAGGAAGAGAGGGAGAGAGGGAGAGAGGGAGGGAGGGAGGAAGGGAGGGAGGGAGAGAGGGAGGGAGAGAGAGAGGGAGAGAGGGAGGGAGGGGAAAAGAAAAGGCGGCGACCTAAGAGGAACTGAATAAGCAGCGCAGCGGAGCGGGAGGGGCGAGGGGATTGGAAAAGTTGCCGTGTTTCCTGAGGTGTGTATCGATCGTCCCAGGCAGCAACTTGGCTGTAATAGGGCACAAAAACAGCCCCTCGGAGACGAATAACGACGGCCGGCGCGGCGCCCTCGAGGGCGCGCAGGGTTGCGGCGTGAGGGCGAGGGCGAGCGCATGCAGCCCTACCAGCGCCCCCCCCCCAGGCAGCTGCCGCAGGGGGGCGTGCCCTTTCACGTCTTCTGGACGCGTCACTGCTTCGCAACGTCACGCCTCTCTCACTACCGTTTTAACACCTATTATTCGTGTTTATTCATTGACTTTTTTGTTTATTTATGTCACAGTTTTACATTGTTGTAAAAATTCACCGTTTTTCGCCGCACGATAACAGAACTTTCTGTTCTTACGAAGTATTCGTTAGGCGAGAAAGTAAAAATCTTTCTGTTACCCACAAATTCTAATACTTTATATAATTATAATTGTCCACTTGTCTCGATCTTCATAGTCCTTGTCTGTTAAATTCTTGTCCTTCAAAATTCCCTCGATTTCGCTCAACCAGCTGGGTTTAGGTTTTCCTCTTTTCTTTCTACCCACAGGAAACCACTCTAAAATTAGTTTTGGAATTATATTTTCCTTCATTCTTTTAACATGTCCAAATCATTGTAATTCTTATATTGAATAGTTTCTAAAATTGTATGTCCTTTATTAACTTTTTCTCTTGTTTTAAATTTCATATTTTATTAAATTTTGATAACTGTTATCCCCTGTAAAAGGTTAAAGGTTAGGACTTCTTTCTGTATTAGTCTTTTGGTATTCGTTTCCTCGCTTCCACGGCCCACTGTAATTTAACAGGTCTTAGAAAATCTTTTGTTTTTTTTCTGCAGGTGGGGAGAAGATGACGCAGCAAGCGTTATGATTCAGTCGCATATTTTCCCGATATTTACTTTTCATAAAGCCATTAATGAAATAGTCTAAGCTGAAACATGTATTGCAATGCAGTGTGTGTGCCTATAATGTTATTTTCACTGTAACACGTAGTTAATGACCTTAGTCGTCGGTGCCGCTTTGAATAAATTTAAAAATGTCTTGAAATATTGGTACTCATTTTTAAAAACGTCTGAGTGGACCTCAGGATTGCTCTGAATAGGTCGTATCCGGATAAAAAACAGTAAATTTGTTTGAGTGTGAATCTGGGTCCCTCTTGCTGGAAAACGTTTGTCCTAATCACTACACTCCCCCAACCCATTTCTTATTTCTTTCTTTCTTTATTAAATTCACTCATTCTTTATTCGGTGAAAAAAACAACAGTAGGACCTTCATGCCCACACATCAGGGGTCCCTTCAATAATATTTGAAAATTATTGAAACACGTTTGGTTATCAAAAGTAAAAAAATTAAATCTTCTAGAATTAATTTATATTATCCAAATTATTGATAGAAATTTTGTATTAAATATACTGAAATGAGTAAGAAATGCTTTCTAATATTCCCTTCTGTAGCATGTTGTACTCGTAAATTCCTGTCAAATCTGTAAGCAATGACTAATACTTAGCGATTTCAGAAGTACAATATTAATGCTCACTGAACTGAATACAAAAATAAGCAGCATCAAAGGTGACCTAATAACAAGGACTGCAACTATTAGTATATTATACATATGGATGTATGGAAAAGTGAACTGATCGTAAGACCCTCACCCGTGTTCCTGCTCCCCACTACAGACTCATTTCATTACCATATACTACATAATCGAATTAGATATTCATGAAGGATACGTCTCTAATGGTAATAGCTTCTACTATGTCACTGTATACTAATAAATTCCAAACGACTTCGCGATTTATTTCTGTATGTCACTGTATAGGCCAAGCCAATGCGAAAAGGTCATTCGGAAACTATCTTGGGCATCTACTGCAGAGTTTGTTGCAATGTGTCACCGTTGAGCAATGGCCACCATTAAGATCATGCATTATTTCTTAACGGCTCATGTGAACGCACGAGTAGAAAGAGGGATGCGACGAAGGGAAAGTAGAGAGTCGCATAAAAATAAAATGTAAGGAGTATTAGCACGACTGAACAACATGATGGATAAATTTACTTCCACAAAACCGTGTCGCCCATTTCAGAATACAGGCTTTTTTTTAACCACCCTGAGTTGATACAAAAGATGCTGTAAAATAGGTACAATATTCTTAGCAGTGATTATATCAGTATTACGGGTTTTCAAGTTTGTCTATCTTTAGAGTGAAAAGATACACGTCACAAAATTCAATTTTCTTTTTTCCGTATTTGTAGGTAGTAAGTAGTATCTCAGTAAAAGCGATAATTCTAGTAAAACGCTTGTAATACTCATATTAATCCGTATTCGATACGTCAGTTCTTATCATCATTAAACCGTGATGAATTCACGGGAACAATCAGCAGATAAAAATTCTTCGAAGTAGTGATTACTCCCCACAAACCTCGTTCGCACGAAACACATTACATCAAAACTCAATACCGGAAGCCATAAATAGCAAAACGAACTTCATAGGCGTGGCGGAGTTAAAACGAAAACCCCATCGCCAAGTTACTAAATTGCTAACAGAGTCCTCGCGACACGCAACCTCGAGCTTCATCTCAGTCTCCCACCTCCAGCCTTGCTCCCACAAAGGCACCTTTCGGCGTTTGCTCACCAGGCCCCTATTCAAACCTCTCCCCTTTCAAGCTCAGTATCTCTCTCTCTCTCTCCCTGTCAAGTTCCCGCTCCCTCTGCCTATCTCTCCCTCCTTCTCTCTCTCTCTCTCAAGACCCAGCTATCTCTTTTTCACTCGAGCTCCCTTCTCTCTCTTTCTCTTAGCCACAAGTTCCTGCTATTCCTCTCTTCCAAGCTCTCTCCATTCATCTCTCTCAAGCTCCTTCCATCCAAACCATCGCCAAGCCATCTGCTCCTTCAATCTTCTCCCTCTTCTACCAGTTGTCTTTCTCTCTCTTTTCCTCCACTTACCTCTCGCTTTCTTCCTCCAGTCCTCTTCTTCCCTTAAACCACTCCTGTCTCTTGCTTCAGTTCTCTCTCTCCAGTTCCTTCTCTCCCCTCCCTTCGTTCATCTCTCCCTTTTCAGATAAAATATCTATCACACCAATCTTTTCTCTATCTCTTCAGTCTCATCTCTTTGATCTCCCGGACTTCCAGTCCTCTCTCTGTCTTATAAGAATTCTCTCTGTCTCTCTAGTCCTCTTTTTTATCTCCCTAGTTGTCTCTCTCTCATTTCTAAATCAGCCGAGTCCTACATATCCCCAATCCTACGTCACCCTAGTTCTACGACAGCCTAGTTTTCTCTCTTTTCAGCCCTATTTCACCCTCTTCCTCAAGTCCTCTCTCTCCATCCTCTTTGATCAACCCTGTTTCTCCATTTAAATTCCTCAATCCCCCACCCCACCCTCTGTCATCACCCCTGTCCCTTTCAATCTTCCTTCGCGACTTGCTCTTTTGAATACGCAGATTAGGGTTTAATTTAAAGTCCTCATCACGGCAGATCACTCCCTTCACAAGATCGTTTCTTCTCGGGGATCACAGCGCCCGGTGCGACACGGTCGTAAACTACGGGAGAATATTACGCGGCCGCCGCGCCGCCGCGATCACCCGAAGGACCGCGCGCGGCGACGGCGGCGGCGGCGGCGGCGGCGGCGGCAGGCAGTCAAACCGGTCATCAAAACGCTGCTCGGCTGGTAATTCGAAATGTTGTACTCTCGGACCAATCCGCTAAGCAACACCCATACCTCCGCGATGCACATTTGATGATCGTTTGCTTTCGGAGTTCGTTACTCAACAACATTTTAAGTGGCGGACGCTGTTTGACAAAAAGGAAAGTTGTATGCTCAAAGAGCACCGCGAATAGAAGAATAAATCTTGCTTTCCTTTTTGCTTCGAGATTTCTTACATATTTAATGGAATGTATGCAAGAAAAATAATAGTTTCGTTCTTAACCGAGTGTCTCGTATTTTATGGAGAAGCTGAAGCGGGATCAGTGGCAGTTCCTTGCGTGTCCCTTTCACTACTTTGTATTGAGAAAATAAACCTGTTTATTGCCGGATTAGGAAGTCCCTACATTTAAGATTGTAGCTGAGTAATATCAAGTTGTAAATTCAGATAATACTTTGAATGAAAATTGAAACAAATTACTACTAACTTAATATCTCTTAACTGATATGAAGTACTGGGTAGAGGAAATTACACAACCGTTCGACTGAAATTCTTACTGAACTTTTAGTTATTTGAAATATCTTCCATTTCCCTTTTTGAGATGGGTAGCTAATTCTTTAGAAATCTGCACACAGAAATGCCGTCTTTTAGAAACCGGAGAAAGTTAAAGCCTTTGCGGTCGAACAAAGAGAGTCGGAGGAAAATTCATAAAATGGAAAGGATTCCCAGTACGATTTCAGTTCAACAAATCCAGATCAACTTTTAAACAATTGCACAAAAATTAAGATAGATGATCCTTTGTGCGTAGCGTAGATGAGCGTAATTCAAACATTCAGATTTTAGAGAAAATAATGGTGGAATATGTAATGGTTTTACTGAGAATTCTAAGTGACAATCATAAGTGCTTCACTCAGAATTTTCGGGACATTTACAACCGAATCCCTTGTGTTCCACTAGGAATTCCCTCAGCTAACTTTGTAATATATCAGGAGAAACCTTGTAAATACATGTTTTTAAAGAGGAAGATATTATAAAAAGTAAACGAATTTTGCGAGATTGTCAGTCCAAAACGTGGCAAATTTTCAATATTTGGAGGTGAAATTACCTTGCAACAACACAGTTACGCAATTGTAATTAATAACAATGTATTTTGTGACACAATTTAATGAAGAGAGAGAAAGAGAGAGAGAGCAAGAAAATTGGATCATTGCATTCAATAATGATGTAGACTTAGCACATATTGATATGAAACGGCATAACCGATATCGACACCATTATCTGCTAAATACACTCTACGGATAGGGAAATTTTTTGCACTTTTAAATGACACACACTTCGCGAAAACAGCAAAGCCTTTTTGAATACGAACGAAGACATACTGTGAGATTTGGATGGAAAAAACAAATCAAAACAGGACAACAACAACAATAAGAACATCAAAAGGAGGCTCTCCCAGGGGCAGAGAATGAGAACGAGGAGAATACTTCTCCTTGTTTCCGCACAGTTCTAAACACAATACTAGGCACAGTAAGAAAACCAAGAAAGGCCACAAAAACTACTATAGGAAGAAGAAGCCAGAACAGATTAAAAACCAAATTCGTAAAACGCGCAGAAGATGAATGAAACGGAAATGTGGTTGGCAGAGAAAGTGTCGAGACGAATGCGACGAAGACATAGGGAACAGCTTTAAACTTAGTTATGGTTCCAGTACTTAAAATCGAGAATAAATTGATAAACCATAAAGTTTATGGTAAAGAATGAATAAATAAACAATTGTGGTAATGAATGAATGAATTTAGGATTAAAGAACCGAAAGAACAAATTATGAATAAAGGAGAAATGACGGGGAGAAGAAAATAAATAACCCTGATAAAATCGACGTTGTTCACTGCAAACTCAACCTGGAAGAGACGATATTTAAATCCTGGAAATCAGAGACGGAACGCTAGCGTACAAGTCTGTACGGGTCGCGGTTGGAGTGTGCCGTGGGAGAAGCGAGGAGCAGGAAAGTTCTGGTTAGCAGAAGGTGGCGGCGCTAACGTGTGGACTCGGGTGTCGCGCCGCCAATCGATCGCAGCGCAAACCGCCCACTTGGCGCCTGTCTCACCCCCGCCCCAACGCCCCCCCTTTCTCTCTCCTCCACAACGCCTTCCCCTCACCCCTCCAACGCCCTTTCCATCTCCTCCACAACGCCTTCCCCTCACCCTCCAACGCCCTTTCCATCTCCTCCACAACGCCTTCCCCTCACCCCTCCAACGCCCTTTCCATCTCCTCCACAACGCCTTCCCCTCACCCCTCCAACGCCCTTTCCATCTTCTCCACAACGCCTTCCCCTCACCCCTCCAACGCCCTTTCCATTTCCTCCACAACGCCTTCCCCTCAACCCTCCAACGCCCTTTCCATCTCCTCCACAACGCCTTCCCCTCACCCCTCCAACGCCCTTTCCATCTCCTCCACAACGCCTTCCCCTCACCCCTCCAACGTCCTTTCCATCTCCTCCACAACGCCTTCCCCTCACCCCTCCAACGCCCTTTCCATCTCCTCCACAACGCCTTCCCCTCACCCCTCCAACGCCCTTTCCATCTCCTCCACAACGCCTTCCCCTCACCCCTCCAACGCCCTTTCCATCTCCTCCACAACGCCTTCCCCTCAACCCTCCAACGCCCTTTCCATCTCCTCCACAACGCCTTCCCCTCAACCCTCCAACGCCCTTTCCATCTCCTCCACAACGCCTTCCCCTCACCCCTCCAACGCCCTTTCCATCTCCTCCACAACGCCCTCCCCTCACCCCTCCAACGCCCTTTCCATCTCCTCCACAACGCCTTCCCCTCACCCCTCCAACGTCCTTTCCATCTCCTCCACAACGCCTTCCCCTCACCCCTCCAACGCCCTTTCCATCTCCTCCACAACGCCTTCCTTCTCCCCCGCCCCCAACGCCTGCCCCTCACCCTTGCTTCAAACGCCTTCCCCCCTCCACCCCCAACGTCACTCCCTCTCACTCCCCACGAGACCTTTCTCCAAAGCCTTCACCTCACCCTTGCTTAAAACGTCTTTCCCTCTCCTCCCCTAAGGCCTTCCCCACCCCTCCCCCAAGGTCTTCCCCATGCCCCTGTCCTCAACGCCTTCCAATCACCCCTGCGTCAAACGCCTTCTCCTCCCCGCCCCCAACACCTCTACCTCCCAGCTCCAACGCCATCACCTCCCCACCCCCAAAGCCTTCCTCTCCCCGCCTCCAAAGCCCTCCCATCACCACAACCCCAACGCCTTCTCCAGAGCCGCCCCGACGACCAGCGGAAAGGGCGGGCATGCTCACTTAAGTTCCTATGGCGTGCCGAAACCTCCGCTTGCTGCTCGACTACCGCGACCACTCTCCCAGATGGACTGATTGGCGCAACTAACGTGTGATCTAGTCAGTTGTCGTCTGTTATTTGTGACACGATGCCAAGCCACAAGGCTTTATGGGTAGTTATTCCATAATAACGGGCAGAACGATCGAGTATCCCATACAGACCGTTATCAGATCCACGTGAAGTGAATTTATGATAATTTGTTCCACGATCCATGTAAAATGGATTTATGAGTGAAGTATCTGCATACTTGTAATTAAGAAAGGGGTGACTGCGAATGATGTGGGAGAAGGGAAAACTAAAAGTAAATTTCTTGTTACATTTTGAAACATTCATTTCTTCCTGGAAAGAGGTTGGCCTTGAAGGCGACCACAAAAGGTAACAAACAGATGTTTGTGACATTTCAATGACAACCTGCGCGATACATTATTACGACACAAGGCCCTAAATCTTATGACCATTCCTGGAAATGGATGAATAATAGTAATGTGCAAATAAATGTGAATAATAATTTCTTCCTGAATATTAGCGAACACTCGGTGGCAGGTTAGCAAAAAATGAATAACTACAAAAAAATTAATGTAATATTGAAAACAATATACTACAAATAAACAAAGCACTCAAGGTAGCACATCACATACTTTCTCGCATAATTTCTAATTGGCAATTTAAAAAAAATCAGAGAATTAATCAAAAATGAGACCTGCACCATTTTGACGTGACTCTACATGAGGGGAATATTTAAAGAAAAAGTGGGGCCGTTTATAAGAAAAATAAAGTGCATTTATTTCCTGTCGACATGTCAAACCCTAAGTGTACGAAAAAAATGCACAATTTCGTTAATATTTACAAACTTACTTTTCATGTTTTACACAATATTTTACAAGTATTTCACGCAAGGGTATTATGTTTATTATTTAATGAAAAATATTGCAAATATATTTTATTTATAATGCCAGATTAATTAACAAAGTATAACTTCAAAAAAATAAAAATATTCGCTCCTAAGAACGAAAAGCGTATCTAAATGAAAATGTGTTTACAATGGAGTAATAAATAAAAGAATATAATGACAAAACAGTATAATACTCAGCAAAATAATACAACTTTATTATTGCTAAAGAAACATTCTCATAACTGAAATGAGATGCTTAACTTACCAAAATGTAAAAGAGAATGAAACATGTCTGCTAAGTCTCAATAGACAAATATGCCAGAAATTTTATGTTCAGAAAACACATTGTACTGTAAAAAGTAAATTGACACGTTTTTAGAATTTGTTCTGGGATTTATTAGTATCAATTTACATGCAAAATTACAATACATTTCATAAAACTGATAAGAAATAGCACATATAAAAAGAGATGTTCATGTGAGTAATTTTCAGCTTTGCCAAACATGATTTGAGCCTGCGGTCACAAATGACCCCAGAGTCAAAGGGTTCATGATACGCCGAGAAGATGGGAAAATTTATTGTTCCTAAATTCCGAAAAAAGAAAAACAAGGAGAAAAAAGTTTTAATTCTTCAGGCGATTATTGACATGTTTGACCTCAAAGTTAGAGGACGCCTTGTGAGCATTTCAGGATTCGATCTTATTTACTTCTCGGGATCTACGATGGTGTCTTGACCTGCTCGTATAATCCTCGCCCGTAATTAGGCAATCTCGTTTATCCTTGGGCAACAAACGACAGATCTTCCACCGCTATCAACACCCCATTCTCATTCAATTCTCAATTAATTACATGCCTATTACGACTGTTACCTCTCGCACTGCTTTCCCTTTTGCATTCTTCCAACGTCTTTCTATAACTTTCCCAAATATGAAGAACCGCCCTCGAACTATCATCCAGCTTTTCTTGCTCTTCTTATCCGATACACTCTATCACCACTTCCCCTTGCCCTACTGAGTTTTCCACTTTTCCAGTTTTGTTGATCACTTAAAACATTCTCTCTCCATTTAACTTTTCCCTGAATTGACTTAAAAATATTTGCACATTGGTTTTTGTATGAACACTATTGTTTTTTACTGGATATTACGGTCTGATATATTCATCGTAATGTAACGTATCTATCTTCTAGAATTATGTAAAAACACATTTCTCATACAATAAAGGCAGTTGTTTCTTTAAGCCTTCACCTTATAGTTTATGTAAATATTGTTCAAATCTTCAAATTTTATGAATATGCTAGTAACCATTCATAAATTATTGTTTCATGTACAAGAATACATTGCGAACAGTGTTTACGAAAAAGAAATTAAAAATTCACGTACCTCTCATTGGATGCTGATACAGTTCTGAATTGAAATGATCTACTTAATCAATATATCCACCAAAACATATTTATATACTTTCTTTCTTTTACTGTGAGTAACGATATAAAATAGTCAGTGTTAAGTGAAGTACAAAAGAAAATCAAATGAGTTTGAAGTTTCACGATTGTTTGGAGTGTAAGTCACAATATGTAAATTATCATATAAGTGCGTTCCAAAGGAAATTGATCCAATTCTTTAGAAAAATATGTAATGGTTATCTTGCTAAATAATATTAACACTCTGAATCTATTAGTTCTGTGTTTCCAATATTCTTAAACAATCCACAAAACGTCCGCCAAAAGTCATCATACATGATCTTGTAATCCAGAAACTTAATGTTTGTTTCATCAACTGTTACCTGCTGTAACGGAAGAACTAAAACAACGTCGAGAATTTCATTGCGGATGATCAGTCTTTCAATCGATGGGGCGGAGTCGGTTGCCAAGAATCTAAACGAGTAACTTTTCCCCCTGGAGAAGGGGGAGAGAAACAGGCAGGAGTTGAATCGATTGGAAAACAGTCTTTGAAACTGATTGATAGCGTTGATGATTGACGTGAAAGCTGTCTGTATCTCCCCAGAAGGATCAACAGCAAAGAGTAACAACACTAACATTGGCGATGGGCCAAATTGATTCCTTGCAATTTTCTCTTAGCAGGTTACACTCACCCAAAATTAAAACATCTATTTCAAATGTCAGTTGTTTCGATACACGTCAGGATAGGAAGAAAAATGTTACTGGCAGTACGACCTAAATGAAATATCGGTGAAAAAATCTTAACACGAAACATTCGTAGAGATAAAACCGAATGTCAAACGAAAATAGAAAGTAAATATAGGAATTCATAATGATACGATTATTTTGGTAATAAACTTAACTTATTTTCATAAATATAATACGTACAAAAAATATTGAAATGGTGCTTAAATTTCGTTCTTACGACCCTTTTTATTTTAAGGATTTTGTATACTGATATTTCTTTCTACTCAAGATATGCAAATTTATCTAATGGTGGCCACAGGCTGTAAAAACAAAAATTGATACAGTTTGACATGCTAAAACATCTAGTTTGTTTCATTCGTCTCTGCAGCATTGTAAACCGTATTTACAAAAGCACTCTTAGCACCGAACAATCAGTCCAAACAGACTCCAGAACGATTATTTCGTCATGATCTGACCACTGCATGATCATAAAAAAAGCCGTCGATCAGGAAGCCAAATTTGCTTTCGCTTATACTGTACATTTTGTGTAAAAAGAAATAATGATAGTTCATAAATGAAAATAATTTTTTTCACGTATCTAAATGTGTCAGGACTGAGTACTTAATTTTTGTTACTTAAAGCTTGTATTTCCAACTAACATCGATATGAAGGGCCAAGTGTTCTACATTCAACAACGGGTGTAAAGTGAAATTTTGATGATTTTTTAGTGTCATTTCGAGACTGCATTCCAGCAACATGGCCGAAATTTTGCAAAGCAATATCTTCAGTGCCATAAATCTTCACCTCCTACCAGGGGCGGATTCAAGGGGATTACATGGATGATGTCCCTAATAACAATAAACCTTCTCGGTCTTGAACATAGGAAAATATTAATTCCTCCATTACTAAATAATAAAATACTTAATTCATTATAATTATATATAAATATGTCATTTCAACATTAGCATATTAAAATATTCAATTTACACTAATAGCAAAAGAAGATTTTCCATAAAAACATATGTTGTGCTCTCCTGAACCTCCCTCCAAGCATTTAATGAAAATCTCAAAAAGGGATTCTTTCATCATTAGCGCACACCTCTGTACGACACGCCCGCACAACAATGGAAAAAAGTCGCCGATCGCGAAACCGATTTTGTTATCGTTTCGCTAACGCATTTCGCCGCATTCCCGGCGACAGACGTATTCACCCCGCACTGCGCCTCCCCCCCCCCGCTTGGGCTTCAGCCCCGAGCAGCGCGAGGCCCGTTAAACAAACAAAAACAATATAATTCCCTCACGACGTCCGCAAAACAATTTGCAGCCGCGGGGCGGCGCGGCGAGCGCGCGACTGGCGGGGGGGGGGGAGGTAACAGAAAAGCATCGCTCGCCTAATGGACGCGAGAACACAGCGCTAGTGTTCCAGCCGGTCGTGCCATGCGGTTCATACCAGAGCTCGTGTTTGCGCGCGCCGCCACCGCCGCGGCCGGAAGTGACAAGCGCAAATACGAGTACGAACGAAAGTTCCTAGGCATGGTGCACGCGCGTTCAATATTTAGCTGTAGTGTTTGTTCGTCGTGTGGGGTGGTCAATGAGGAAATGGGAGAGATGATTTTGTGAGGGTGATTTTCGAACAGACTCGGGTTCACAACTCAAAAGGAGTTTTATCTATCTCACCAAGCAAACAGGAATGGAAGGAGAGAAATTTAACTGTATGGTTTTGTCCCGTTACGTTTGGGGCTTTAAACTAATTATAAAGTTCCAACATACGTGTACTCGTAGTGATAACATACTCGTATTTGTAGAGCAACGCAAATACTAGACAATTTTGAGACTCCACCGTTTTTTGCGAGTTATTTGTATTTTAATGATTTCATATTTGATTTTTATATGGTACCTATGAAAAGAAGTCTTATTAAGAAAGTAGAAATAGTTTTAGATCATTTTTGATATTTCTCTATTCCCTGGTAATTATAAACAATTTTATATTAGAGTACCGAATATTCATTAGTAAGGCAAGGAACATACAATTTTACTTACTGAAGAGACTGAAGAATAAAAGAATAATCATGGTCTCGCGTCTACTGATGAAACACCGTAACTGTCAGGTTTCATCAAAAAATTCTGAATTTATTATCAAGATTATGTAATATCGTTGGCTTATTGCACAAACATTCTAAGACACATGGTCATTTTTGAGAAAAAGGCATTTTTGGAGACCTTGATAGTTCCTATCGTATGTCTACATAATAGCGAACATGCCTTTTTTCCAGAGATCAAACAATGTTGTTCCACCAGTAACTGCACGTATACAAACTTCCACAAAATGTAGACACTAAACGATCGATACAGTAATATCATTTAAGTATTTAAATAGCAAGGAAAGTTCCGGATCCACTTGTTCTTTTCTGATATCAACAATGTCAATATTTTTGCTTCCAATTTTTTTCTTCTCAACTTCAAGCATGTCTCTGTTCTTTTAACAGAGCCAAGTCATGACGGTCAATTGCTCGCCTCTTGTCGCTACACTTTAGAGAGTTGGCGACACCTTTCAGGGTAGCCGGAAAGAAAGGAATCTTTTCTCCGCAATTAACAGAGTGGCTCGTTCTAAATAATTAATTTCGCCTCCTTTTTAAATAACGTTAAATGTCGCGTGACAAAGGGGCGCGTCAAAACACTCGCGTGGAGAGCTAATGTCCCGCGCAACGAGGGCGAGGGGCGAGGAGATGCCAGCCTTTGAAGTGGCGCGCAGTGGGCGCAATAGCGTTTAAATTTGGTCCAAATGGTGGAAAAAAGTTGGTTTTGCGCGATGGGTTGCTTCCGACGGTGGCAGAATTTTCGACTCTTGTTATAGGTAGCTAGGTCGAATTCAATCGCTATCTGGACGAGAATTCTAGCGGCCGGCTGCTCTGATCGCTAGATTTCCGTGGTTTTCCGATCAACACCAGGCAAATGGCGGAGCAGTACCCTAGCGAACGGGCCACGGACCGCGCGCGATCTTTCCTTCCTCTTCCTTGTCCTATCCTCACCATTTAGTTACACATACACTGACATGCACTGCACTACCACACATGCCGGGAAGACCGGTCGGGAGCTTAGAGTTTGTCGCGGCTGTGCTTCACTGGTGGGAGATACCTGGTTGGGAAAACACCGTTAGCCAACGGTTAGGTTGGCGTTGGTTTTAACCGTTCAGCGCGGGAAGATCACTGCCACCTCCCGAGGGAAACCACGCACTCCACCTACAGGACTTATGACCTTAACAAATGACGCGCCCAGATTCACTAATCAGAAAAAGCGAAGGATTCCGGAGAGCAGTGACAATAGCTATTTAAAATTGTTTGGAGTTATAAGGATATTTCTTATCGAGTATGGAAATGTATTGTAGAAAACACTACTTCCAACTTTAGGGAAATTAGGTAGGAACAGAGATTCTCTTTATACCTAAATTAGAGACAGGGAGGGAGAAAGCGAGAGAGAGAGAGAGAGAGAGAGAAAGCGAGAGACACAGAGAAACAGAAAGTGACAGAGAGACAGAGAGGGACAGAGTACTGAAGGGACAGCGAGTTTTCGTTAAGTAGAGACAACAATATACGAGTTTTTGTTTATTTAATGTAAAATTCGGAACTGGGTATGATGTATGGGGCAGAAGTGCAATCCGTGAACTTCCTTTGGATGCTTACATTGCAGAGAGCACTCGTTAAAAAGTAGTTTGTTATGGATGATTTACTCTGTACTAGAACACAGCACAGAATTTACGTCGTCCATATTAACCTACAGTGAAGACAATTTCTTTAATATTCGAAAGCGCATACCTACGTAAAAACATACAAAAACTAAGTTTTTGTCTTGAATCATAACTTAATTAAACCTGTATTCAAAATAACTAAAAAATGTATGTTCAAATAGTTATTGGATTGCAAACTGATTCAGTAAAATTCAGTACACCTGTAGTCTTTTTAATTTGTTTCTGCTATTTCTTGGAGATTATTTTCTTTAACTTCATGAGCATTTTACGTCTGCATCTGAAGTGTGTTCAAAGATTATGAATACTTCCTATAATCATTCTTTCGTCTTATGTGAATACAGTTTTACTTCGGGCAGTCAAGAATTATGGTGCAGTCATATAAATATTAAATCAATTGTAATTTCTGTTTTTGTGTACTACTTGAGCAAAACGTGAAGTTTGAAGACTTGCTTCAATAAACGCTGGTTCTTCATAGTTGGTACCACTGTGTGGAGGCTGCGGCGGCGGCGCACGTTGACGTTAAAAGAGGGACAAGGAAGAAAGAGGATGGGAGAGGAAGGAAGAGGGGGAGCGAGGGACGGAGAGAGAATCCCGGCGCTTTGGCAGCGTCGCCATGGGGCGACTGAATGAATAGGCGTGAAATATTACAAACACGCACACTCCAAAGGTGTCTTAGCTCGGCTTAACGCAATGTGGTGAGGAAGTCGTTGGCATCGTTCTATGTTTCCACCATTTTTCTTAAAATAATGTAGCACAGATGTTGATGCTTTCCAATATCGCACGTAAAATCTGTGAGACACATGTGGTTGGCATCATGTAGCCATAATAGAAACACTCTGTAAATATTGTAAACGTTTATGGATCGACAGGCTATTGTTTTCATGGCAACAATTAAGGCAAAAGGGTAATGGGGCTGCTATTTATTTGCCTTGCGCAATTGACATTTAAGACACACACATACAAATCTATGTATAGAAATGGATGTCGGTATATATATATGAGGGAAACTCCGACACCGTATGACCGATCTCCATGAGTGTTGGCACTTCTATGTGTTTTGTCATCCAGATGGTTTATGTGCAGTTAATTCTGTTGTAACTTCACTACATGACGCTGCAGAACAAAATTGCACTTTATTTTAATTCAATTTCCATTCAAACTGCGTTTAACCTGGGCTTCATTTTTCCTTAGCGTTGCTGAGTGACGCAGGGCGAGGTCCAGGAGAACGGGACGGGGGGCGCGAGAGACAGATAAAGAGAGTGAGTGCGTCAGAGAAGGACGGAGAGTGATGGAGAGCGACGGAAAGATGCGAGAGACGAGAGTGATGTAGACAAACACAGAGAGAGACGGCGCGCGTAAGAGAGAGAGAAAGAGACACAAAAGAGACAGCCAGAGAGAGATAAGAGACAGAGATGGAGATAGAAAGAGATAGAGAGACAGAGAGGCAGAGAGGGACAAAGAGACAGAAATACATAGAGATAGAGAGAGACAGAATGACAAACACGGAGAGAGGGACAGAGACAGAAAGACAGAGAGAGAGAGAGAGACATAGGCAGACAGATAGAGAAAGACAAACAGACGCAGACAGAGGCACTGACGCAGATAGAGAAGCACAGAGAGAGAGACAGACAGATAGACACCCAGAGGTAGAGAGACAGAGAGAGGCAGGTAAAGCGAAACAGATACAGAGAGAGACAGGAAGACGTTTTCTCTTTCACAATGATTGAATACGAAAAAGCCCGGGAAATGCCGGTTTTTGCAGCTAGTATGTTCTACAAGGAACATGAACAGTGCATATATTCTCGAGGCATTTAAGCGTTGAACTCTGCTATAATACGCGTTTGACGTTTTAAAAGATATTCTTAATTTTGGTTTACAAGATCAATGTTTTCTTTTAAACTCTTAAAACTTAATGTTTACATTCTTGTGACAAAATTTCTGTTTATTTGAACTACGGAGATTTAGTGTTTAAAGTTGAAGTGGTCGATTTACGATTGATCCCGTTGATCACTCCTCTGTATAAAATATTATCGGCAGGTAGCAATATATAGCTTGGGTCTCGTACATAGCGTTTCTGTAATCTCCAAGAACTTGCAAATACATGCAATGCAAATAAATGCAATGCAGATTTACCAAATAATTAAAATAACTTAAAGCTAAGATAAAATCAAAGAGGTTATGTTATAGTACATACGAGGTTTATTGGACATTGACATAGCGATCGATTTGGCACATTTTGAAGCTCTTTTAGATATAATTTCATTTGCGGAATAGTCATACTAATACCACCCGTGGTTTGGAAATTATCAGAAAAATCCCCTTCTCGTTTCGCGAATCAGATATTTATCGATAATTTCTAAAGCACTCGTGGAATTACCAATGAGGCATGCTAATATCTTTGTTGCATGCTAATGATGTCATATCTTACCCATCACAAAAAAGGAAATGCGGGCGTCCCAATACAATTATTATTTATATTTCAGCAACTGATTTACCATACAATGATCGTTTTATTGCAAATAATACGTCCAATAAGAAGTTATTCCATGTTTAAGAATAAGAAGAAGTTATTCCATGTTTAAGAATAAGAATAAGAAGAAGTTATTCCATGTTTCGGCCTGTACGATAAGCGGGATTCAACGTAAAATGGCTGGTACATTGCGGGGAACGCTGGTATTATCGGTTGCATATTCTCTGCTGTTATCCCACGAGCCTTTGGCTCATAAATTGCCATTCTGAATTCCATCGAAGGTGTTACGCCTTGCGGATGGGAAAGGAATAATAATATCTTCCTACTCGTTGAAAACGCCTGAGACATGCTGCAATAACATGCTGTCAGTCATAAAGAACGAGACTTACATGCGTTTTTTTGCATGTTCATTAGATGAAAGCTGTGAAATCCAAATATTTACTTCGCCGGCTGCAAGTCTCGCCTACCTGCAAAACAGGCTGCATCGGCGTCTTTAGATAGAAGATGAAGGGAATGCTTTTTTCTCTTAAGGTGGCTCGCCTTTCAGTGATATGAATATTTATGTCCCTAGTTGCTCTTATTCATTGAATACCATTTAAATAGTTATGAAAGCAATTGCATATAATAGAAGTGTAGTGGAATTATTAGCAAAAGAAGCAGTGGTGTTTAAATATTAAATTTCTTTTTATTTTAAAGAAGCACTCTAAAAAGAAGCACTTTAGTTAGAATTCCTTTTAGAATTTTTTTTGTTTTCGGAATGTGGCATGGGCACTTTGGCATTTCGTAACAAATTAAATGAGAAGATACTAGTCTCATTAACTAGGATTCGAAACTTCTTACAGCAAACTCCAGATTAGTCAGTGATAACTGACTGTTGAACAAGTAATTAATTAAATTTTGCAATTTGTTAGCAGATGGAATAATTAGTTAAAATCCTACTCGTAGTAATTGAGTGTTATGAGCGCCCGTTTGCCCGTCACTCACGGTTAGGCCCCTTTCGAACTACCGTTTGATGAGTCATTTGTTGTGTCACGTTTGCTGGCAGGGTTTTGATCTTTTTTTCGTAACCTCATTTAATTAAAAATCTCCAATTATTACATGTGAAAAACAACTTGAAAACACTTCAGTGCGTGGTTGACGTCACTCTGAGCTGGTACTTGTCTAATTAGATAGGGAATGACGATATTCGTTTGGTTGATTAGTGATTCCGGGCGTGTCAACGGCTACGGTCATTAGTCCCGTAAGTATGATGCATGTTTTTTTTCTAGGGGGTGGCGGTGATCTTCCGCTGGATGGTGAGATCCGGCGCCGACCTCTCCCCAGCCAGCAGGGATTTCCCCAACCAGAAATCTCCCACCAACGAGCCACCACCCAACCGAAACAAGCTCTAAGCTCCCGACCGGTCTCTCGATATGCGTTGTATTGTAGTCCATTGTAAATGTGTGTGTGTGTGTGTGTGTGTGTGTGTGTGCGCGTGTGTGTGTGTAAGAAGTGGGTAGGATAGGACAAGGAATGGGAAGGAAAGATCGCGCACGGTCCATGGCTCATTTGTTAGGATACTGCTCCGGCATTCACCTGGCATTGATCAGAAAAAAACGCAAAACTACCGATCGGAGCATCCGGTCGCTAGAATTCTCCTTCAGACAGCGACAAAACTCGACCTAGCTATCTAGGTAGTGTTGAAAATCATGCCACCATCGGGACTCGAACATATTAATTCGAATATTAAGTTATTAGTTGTGATTGCCACATAGTTACAACTGTTTGCAGATCATGTCTCTGGAGGCATTTCTCATTCAATACCTTTTTTCCTTCAACTCGCTGGCTGGGGAGAGCGCCGTTCATACCGCGTGAGGCTCCTTCACCGAGCGTAATCGCGCGCACGCGGTCTCAGAGGCGCCGGGTGAGGGGGTGGGGGAAAAAGGGGAGGGGTGGGAGGCGAGGGATCTCGTTGGCGGCGTGGGAGGCGGTGCCCGGGCTGAATGCGGTGGCCGAAAACGTGACGTAATCTGGCCTCCATTACGGCGCCGCGAGGCGCCCCCGTTGTTCGCTGCAAATCCAGCGGAGATCCGATAGGGCGCGCTGTCGCCGTCGATGCACATCAAGCGTCTATTCAGCCGCCGACGGGCGCGCGGCGCGTCGCGTTGCACCGGGCGCGCCCGCATGCTGCCCGCTCGGAGAGCGCTGCAGTCGCAAGCGTATGTGGCGTCATGCAGGTTGCAATAATGCTCAGACGAGAGTGGGGTTAACTTATTGCTAGTTTATTAATAAATAAATCCACCTCTGAAATAAACCTTAAGTACAATAGTTAAATGAACGAAATAAATCAATCCCACTACTAGGAGTAATATTGATTCTACGGCTACAACACCCTCTGCGTAATTATCGAATAAATGCGATCGTGCGAAGCACCGCAGAATTCCTACACGACTCGTCACTTCAGCCTCACTGCATCACGACAAAGTACATTGCCGGCCCTAGCCTCCGCGCACGCGGTCCGCACCCCACCCGGCGGCTGCCTCCGATCTGCACAGATCGACTGCTTGAAGGCCGGTGGAGCGTCGCAGCTCGCCTAGCTTGGCTGGGCCGCACCCTTCCACCTTTCTCTCTGGGCCTTTCCGCCTACGTCACATCCTGACGCCGCGCCCTTAACCCCGGTGTTGCCTTGCGGCGAGCGCGTGGTCACCTGCGCGTCTCTCCTACGTCACGCGGTCGCCCTCTTGTCACATCTATGTTTGTGCACGACGTTGCAAGTGCTCGGAATTAGAGATGCTGCATTTCGTCGACAAATTTGTTCTTTCATCTACATGACTCTCCCTTAGCACAATTTTAATTACGTTAAGTGTTCACAAATAATGAATTAATTTTACGAAATATTTTTACCTCATTTTACGCAATCATTTTATTTATTTCACGTTATCTTCCATGTTCCATTGTTTTAGGGCTTACATATTTTTAATGACAATTGAGTATTTATATAGACAATCACTAATTTTATATACATTGATCCCCGAAAACAACCTGAACGTCAAAGTATTTCATTAAATACGTAATATTTATAATTCTAGTTTGTTTTTCAACATAAATAATTTTTCACTATAAATAATTTCATTCATAAATGGAGATATTGGTATTCTAAAAGTGCGTAAAACTATATAAGAATATTGGCATGTCCAGGTAAATTATACATTTTCTATTATTTTAAGTAAAATTTTAACGGAGTTACTTAAACAATTGTCATTTAATAAAATGAAACAAACATTTGTTATAAATTATGTTCTGAATATTTTGGTAAGATAAAGTTTCGTAAGAACGAATTTCAATTACTTAAACAAAAAATCCAAAAGACCGCTGTAACTATTTTAACGTCCGCTTCATATTTTAAAATTTCTTTTTATGTCGAGAATTTAATTCGTTGTTTAAATGGTTCGTTGTATTGGATCTAAATCCCTTTGTATGTATATGAATAAAAAATTAAAATTATATAATTATAATGACTTGAATAAATCTTGTGTCAATTTAACTTTGGACATGTTTGTTACGTCACTTTTAAATTTAAATCAGCTATTTATTTGCCAAATAGCTAAAACTGATCTATCCAAAATAATATTATTTTTATTATTGAAGAAATTAAATGAATCATGAAACTACAAAAGAGATCTATCGGAGGGAAATAGAAAACATGGGGTACACAGCTTAGACAAGGGACACATTCAAATGCAATATTTGAAACTGCATTTCAGAACACCAGTTACAAATGTGTACACTTTGATCAAATGTCACAAGATTACCGTTCTGGAACAATAAAGGCACAAACAAGCATTTCCCTCAATATCGATGCCACATTTGGAACGACTAATTTCCAATTCTCCCTTCCAGCGTACGCCCTTCATCTATCCATTGCCTCGTAATTGTCATCGAGCTTCCAGCTACATTCATTGACATTGATGTGTCAGCAGTTGCAGCCAATAATCATTAATTACGTCCAAGCAACGCATTTAAATATTGTTCGTCCCTGTCACAGATCAGTTGTTGACATCATTCATACCTCGTCAGTGACAGGTCAATCGCTAGATGCAGCCTCTGTTACCGTTACCTTTGAAAGACTAGAAATAACTATTGCCTCAGTGGTATTGATATCATCACTCTTATTAAGGTTGTCATAACTTGCGATAAGTTTGTATTTTATACTAGACGGCGGATATTTAGGTAAAAACCTATTTTTTTCCTGGGTTTCTTGTTCTAAATGAAGTATTGTCTATACATTTTAGGACTATTTGAACTAAAACCTGTCAATTTTGTTGCGCCTAAAAGAGCCGATTTCAACATTAAAGCCTATTTGTGCCTATTTTATATTTAAAAACCTAAAATAAGACCGATTTGTCTAATTTCTTTTGTCTGTGGCATCTTTTAACTTTTTTCTTTTGCGTCGGAACAACAGACTAGGATGATATTAATTTTGAGTTGTGTTAATCTGTAAGATAGCGAGAAATGAATGTACAGGACAAGGATCTTGCAAAGTCTCCATGCCACTACTTCCTGACTTCGTGGAAAAGCCTGCCTCCGCTTCTAAGATAATGCAATTGAATTTCCGCGAAAGAAAAGTGATCTTGACTGATAAGAGATACATTTTCTCTTGCAAACTTGGAGAGTGTTAGTAATTTGTTATGAGGCAAAATACGGTACGAAAACTTCTAACTAGAGGACAAAAAATTAAACATTTTCATCAATAGTATTATCGCAAAATATAAAATACTGTTTGTACGTAATATTGATTTGTTTGTGTATATATAAGAAATTGTTTATATATAATAAATTGTAAAAATGTGTGTGTTTTCTGTCGATTTCCTGTTTTGTGCTTATTCTACCATTTAAAAAGCCTTACTGAGATGTTGAAAGAACCTACTTAAAGCACCTAAAACGCATACTATTTTAAAACCTAAAAATCTATTGGTCTATGTATAACTTAGATTATTGTCCACGATTCCACTGAGTTATTGGCAGTCACGCGTTAACAAGTTCCTTTTGGAATAAAAACAATAAAATCCCTTCAAAATTCATTTTTTTAAAAATAAGATGATGATTGAAGTAACACTCTATTTAATAAACAAGAAAAAACTAATGTTTTCTAAAATTTATCAAATTGTGATCTTGTTAATGCAGGGCTATCAAAAAGTGTATTAAATCAGGAACAATAATCTAAATGTATGTAACAGATAAAAATACAAGTGTATTCTAACATCTGTACATTTTTATCTCTGTTTAAACCAACATAAAAACATCTCTGGAAACCGCCTTTGGTGGACGAGTCGTTTCCTTTTATCATTAAATGATATCACTTGATTGAACTGGACAAAACAATTTGAGAAGAGTGTTCAATAGCAATGATTCTGTTTATTTGAAACGTTATTCTGTACCGATTTATTTTGAAAAACCGCGACAAATCAAAACCCACAAAAGATAGGGGACATTCTCCAATCAATTTTCTTTTGAGAAACCTTTCTCCCAACGTTCCGGAACGGACTAAATGCAAAGCCAGCTAAAAATTGGAGGCAAATTTAACCGTTTGCGACTAACTTATTTATCCATTCCTCGAGTTGCCCCGCGACCGCAAACACTGCGGCAGTAGCCGCTGCCCCATCCCCGTCCACACCCTCCGTCCTCGTTGCACCTGCGCATGCGCCTCCGGCCGCGCGTGACGTAATAATTAGCAGATAGTGCTTGCCTAATTACCTCGCGTACCCGGGCGGCGCGGTGGGCGGGGCGGAGAGCAATGGAACGGCGAAGCACCAGGCGGTCGGGGTGCTGAAAAGGGATGTGGAATGGGGTTGGAACGATGTGGGGCGGAGTATGGTGGGGACGGACGAGGAATCGGGTGGAGGAGGAAGAGGTGATGGGGAAGGGAGAGGGAAGTGGAGATGGGGGAGGGTTGAAGTTGGGTAATTGGGTTAAGGACCGGGAGGTGAGGGGTGGAGTGGGAGTGGTGAGGAATGGAGCTGGAAAGGGGAATAAAAGGAGGTTGGAGGAGCTGGAGGGGGATGGAGGGATGGGGGAGTGGCGGGAGGAGGGGCTGGGCGAGGGATGGCACGAGGGACAATATGGGGACGGAACGTGGCATGGGACGAGGTACTAGGCGGAATGGGACAGATGTGACGGAGCGGGACGGAACGGGGCGGAACAAGGCAGGAAGAGGCGGTTGGGGACGGAACTCGATAGAACGGGGCAGCTCGAAGCGTCATATGACACGGCGGGTGGCACAGGGATGCGTTGGGACAGAACGGGGTGGCACGGTGCGGGGGGAACGGCAAAAGTCGGAACGGGAAGAGGCGGGGAGGGGAAGGCGGGGAGGGGAGGGTGGGAGGGGAAGGGACGGGAGAAGAAGGGTGGGGATGGGCGGGGAGGGGATGGTGATGGATAGGGAGGGAAAGGAGGGGCAGGGAAGGGCGGGGAGGGCGGGAAGGAGCGAGGAAAGGCGAGAAGGGGCGGGGAGGGCGGGTTGGGGAGGGGCGAGGCAGCAAGGAGCGGAGCAAAACGCAGCAGAGCATGGATGGGCGCGACGAAGTGGTGATGAAGCAAAGGCGGAATCGAGCGGGACCAGCCAGCGGGGCGTGCAGCGGGGAAACACCGAGAGAGATTGTGGGGGTTCTATGGCGAGCTGAAGAGCGGCGCGCGGAGTGCCCCGCCCCCGCCGCCGGCCCTCTCCGGTTGACCGAGCGCTTGTAGTCGCTCGGTGGTGAGATCCCGGCCCTCACCTCGCCCGCTCCGCCAAAGCGCCTGTGTGCCCATGCCGCGCGGCCTCTTGCTCGGCCGGCGCGCCACAATGGAGGGCGGACTGTTGCACTGAGGACAGTCCTGCTATATCTAGACGGCGCGGTGGCGCATTAGCGATATTGGAAGCCGGGAATGCGATTTTCAATCAGGCGCTCGGTCTCTCTAATAGGGAAGATTGACGGCAGCCCTTCAACTAGAATCTGTTGGTAACCTTGTGTGGTTTTGAACGATATGTGATCGGATGCTGGAATCTGGAGTGATGTTATTAATTACGAGTTAATAATAATACTACAAAATTGATGAAATGAAATATCTGTGTAATTCTAAAAAATGTAGTTTAAAATAACGTCAATTTTTCAATTGATGAATGTAAAGAAAGCAAATATAGGAAGGAAGTTATAATAAACGGATGATCTAATTTTGTTATGTGACCCGATGGATCATGAATGCTCGTCAGAAACCATTTTCTATCCTCATTTTTAATACTTTTGTAGAATTATCTTGGAATAAATAGTACAAACTCCAATAGCAAGTAGGTGAGTAAAAAAAATGATAACTTTTATGTCAATTAACAATGTAGTGGGAAATTTCTTATAAAGAGGTTACACACGAGATATTTGTACCTGATTGGTTGGCAACGCATTATGCTGTGATGCGGGGCAGGTCACGTTCTTGTATAATCTAAGGGATTTCTTTTATTTGCCGAGAATCTGTGTATGAAGGGTTGCCTAACTATTAGGGACTGCTGTGCTACAAAACCATGGAAAGGGAAATGGATGGGAAAGGGGATCTGTTGGTTCCAACATAGACACGTAACGCTCTCCCAGAACTTATTAGGTGATAACATATTTCACTTCCTGAAAGAATTAGGAACATTTCCGTGGAAAGTTCGAACTATTAGAGAAACGGTAATCAGGGACTGGGAAAACAGCACTGGTTAATAGTATGAGTGGAGCCTGGACATGAAATAAATAAGTCAATAGGTAACCGATGATTAAGTTAATCAGTACTTAATTTAGTAAGGTGATAAGTAAATCAATAAACAAAGAAGTAGACCATCAAATAAAGGATCACTTTAAGTCTTTTGCTCCAGAAGTAAGCGCAGAAGCGATGGTGCGAGCGATCTTCTTTGGCGCAGTTTGATTTCAGCTGCGGAGGAGGTCAAAGACTGGAAGGAGAAGACATACACGCCAGGAAATAAATAAATAGTTTAGAAATAGTTTGGTAGTTTAGCATGAACTCGTCTTCTGACGGCAGGCTTTTCCCCTTCAGAGCTTTTTCCTCAGCCGTACATTATCGTCTTTTTTCTGTGCCTTGGATGCGATAAAGAGACCATTTGGGGTGAATGACAGAATTCGAATAAATAAATTAGGGACAAATGTCACATGGATAATTTCGTTTTATGAAATGTCCAATTACGAGGTTCTTTGGCAAAGTGTTATTATTTTCTACCAATCTACATGCCCTAGAATCTTCCAACTTAACTTAGAGACACCTGAATTCCAATTTTCGAATTTCTAATGAATAAAAATTTACCTGGCTTGCTGAGTTGACGAGAGACGGTTGATCCTTTGCCACAAACTCCACTACGTGCACCTCTCACTTGCACAACAAGCTCTGAAAAAGATAGATTTGCTTGATGGTTTAAAATATTCGTAACAGTTCAATATAGTTAACTGCATGCAGAATGCAATGAATATAAATGTGCTATAACAGGATAATTGAGAAACAATTAATTTCCCTGTTGATTGGAAGTTTCTCATTTCACGCTATTTATCTTTTTTATTTTCGGTGAATAAACATTCTTGTCAGGGTAGATGACCAATGAGCCAATGAGATGATATACTCTCATTTAATTTCAAACACAATATGTCAAGTGAAAATCAATCATTCAAATGATAATCAATGCTAACGGGTTCTATTAATTTTAGAACTTTTCAATCCTTTTCCAACTAGCTTTTTATTATCAATCTAATGAAAAATTTTGTAAAAATAAGTCATTCTAAAGGAGCACAGCAAATTTATTTTCTCAGTTTTTGATTTGACATAATAAAACTACAAATGTGTATTAATTAACCATTATTTTATCTCATTTTCTCTCTAAATAAATTTGGATTTGTACTCTTAATCTAAAAAAATGCATCAACATTCAGATTAAATATAACAGTTCAAATACATTAAGATTTCCCTTCTCAAGTAGATATGGGAAAGAACCATCAAGTTCGTGGTTGAAATAGCTGTATTGGATAGCATTTGTCAAGCCATTGGTAATCATTATCGATGAATATCTATTTGCATTGGTAGAGTGATCCCCCAGATTGCGTCCTTGCCGGTAGCTCGAGAACTGACGCATAATGGAGCAGAAGCCAGATCGACATTGGAGGGGGGCTGTCACCTGCTACTGCTCCGTCACTGTTCCGATCTCGATCACCGTCCAGCACACATGCCCTATGTCTCCCGATCGGTGGCGTTCTGCACGGCCGCTCTTCCTGCACCGGTGCCCTGTTCCCCGCACACGTGCTGGTGCTCCCGCTTCCCTCGTCTCTGAGACGCTCGTCCCCGCTTCTATCCCCGCCCCTACTGTCGCCCCTGCTCCATGTCTCTCTGCTCCAGACTCACCCGTTTCTCTCCTTCCCTGCAAACCTTCCTGCCGTCATTTCCCACCCAGCTCTCCTGTCTCTGGTTTCGTCCTCCCATCTACCTTCGCCAGCCCTCTTCATCTTGCCGTCCATCCCTGTATGCCCTTCGTTCATCTTCCCATCTCCCCCAGACCATCTTTCTCCTCATTGACGACATCTTTTCCCCTCCCCTCGCACAACCTGCGCACCCCACACACCCATCGTGTCTCCCCGCTCCACCTCGAGCCTCACCCCACTTTCGGCCTCGCCCTGCCCACGTGAATTCTGCCCTCCACTTTTCCGGCCCACGGTTCCTCTTGCCTCCTGTCCCGTTTCGTTCACGCCGTCATCTTCCCCATGACTCTGCTTCTCACATTCTGTCCTGCCGTCATTTCACGCTCCGCTCTCCTCTCCCCAGAACCGTCCTACCATCTTCCTTCTCCATTCCACCCTTCATCTCTTCGTCTATCCCGTGTAGCTCTGCCCCTCGTTCACCTTAACGTTCTCAGATTCCCATCTTTCTCCTCATCATGCACGTCTTTCCCTTCTATCCGCCTCACCCCGTGCTACTCTGGCGGCGCAAACGTCCAACCCCCGCCCATGCTCCTCTCTCTATCCAGGGCCTCGCTGTCCCACATGTCTACACTACGCAGCACAGTCCCACTCCTTTCCTCCCCCTCGTCCCTCCCCCTCGTTTCTCCCCTCTTCTGTTCTTCTTTCCCTCTACACAGCCCCTTTTCTCTCCCATCGCTGTCCTACCATCTCCCATTATCCTCTTCATCCTACTTCTTGCCGTCCATCCCACATCATTCCGCCGTTCTTCCACCTTCTCACCCCTCTTTCATCCCATCCTTCCCCTCATTACCGACCCTTTCATCGCCACTCCGTCCCCTCCCTCCCCGTTGCCACCCTGACGGCTCTTACGTCCTCGCTCCGCCCGCACTTCCCATCGGCATGCTGCCCCTCTTCTCTACTCTCTGCCTTTCTGCCTCGCCCCTCCCACCCTGATTGCTCTGGCACAGTGTTGTCAAGGTCGATGCCACGAGCGAGAGTCTGTGGCACGAGTGCCGCGACGAAACCGCCCCTCCAAGCAGTTCATTACTCCGCCACCAGAGACAACGCCATCCCTATTGTAAAACGGCGGGGTTACTAATAGTTCCCCTTCCCGACGCTAGTTGCGCAGAGAAGCTCGTGGCATGGCACGATGCCACAACGCGTGCCACTGCCACCAGTAACTGACCTTGACACCACTACTTCCCCACTGCCAAGTTGCCCGACGTCTCTATCCTCCACCTCTCCACCGCTCCCCGTCCTCCCCTCCCCTCATTTCCCCTCCCCGTCGCCGTCCTGCCATGCGCTGCGCTGCTCTGCGCTCTTTGTCAATGGGCGCCGCCGTCAATACCACTCGGCGGCCCCCCCCCACCTCCCCCCCGCTCTCTTCCCGTCGACGCGTTCTCCGTCTCCCTCTGCCGTGCTGCCGTCTCCGTCGCTCCCCCTGCCCTCGCGCCCGCACGACCTCACACGTGCGGTAGTCAGATTATATCTTCTTCGCTCCCCACGCCGCGCCGCGCAGCCCGCTCGCCCGCTGGCGGAATGCACAAGCCCAGCATGGAGACGGCGAGTGACTCTTCGCAGTCAATGTTGGAACGCTTGCGTCTATTGGTGGCGACCCATAGTTTTGATTAGCGTGGTGGTGGGTGGTGAGCACTAAAGCTGAAGGCGGCGAACTGAATTTCTCCCATCCCGTCTGCTCTTAGTAATTCGCCATACACCTGTTCTTCTTCACTTCATATTCCTACAATTCCTACTATTTATCCTCCTGTTCGTACTATTCCTCCCTTACCCGTACCATAGAGTGAAGACCTCTTTAGTCTATGTCCGTACTACTACTATTCCTCCACTACTCCCACTATTCTTTCATCTCATTTTCTTTCTTCATTTCCTCTTTCCTCTCCGCCTCTTCTTTCTCTTCTCCTACTATCTGTATCATCATCATTTACCATTGTTTTGAAAATCATTACACTCATTATACTCGTACAATCACATTGTTCCTTCTTTATTTGATTTAGCTTTTTACTGCAAAGAACAGTCACTTGAACATTTCATATTCACGTTAAACACAAATAATAACATAGTTTGTCGTACCCTCCGGAGATTGAAAGGAGAAATACAGTTATGGGAAACAAGGAGACAATCTATGTCGATGTCTACTGACTCTTGGCTGACGGGATGAATGACGATTGCATCGAGGTGGTTGAGTATCAGCCAACATGTTTCAGCGTTCTTCAAAGATACACTGCAGCTCTGTATCGTTAAACACTGTTATTGCTATTATTTCAACGCCTAAAATTAAAAAGTCAGGTCTGAGTGCTCACTGCGGAATCAACATGAATTATGATTTATGAAGCTCCTCTGCTCTGCCACGTCCGGAGGGTTCAACAACGAAGCTATTGCGCAATCAGCCGTGGAGTGAAGTGCGAAGAGAGCGGTGGCGTTTATAGCTTCCGATAATGTCAATTAATTAGGTTATTAGTCCGCTTTATCATAATGCATTTGCACTAATCGGGAGGTAACTGTTTTACTCACATTATAAGGTGAGATTTGACGCCGTCCGATGTGTCGGCATGCGGGGCTTTTCTTACACTGTTCAAGCCGAGACAAACGCTCACCTCCCGTCTGTTGTAAACATGAGGAGCGTGGTGTATGTCAGTGTGTTTGTAAAGGGAAAGAATGAAGGGAACGGAAAAATCGCGCACGCTCCTTTTGTCAAGGTACGTATTCAGCATTCGTCCGGTATTAATGGGAGAAACCACGGAAAACTACCGATCAGAGCAATTGGCCGATCCTTTAGACAGTGTCCTTTGTTGTGAAGCTAATATCGAAAATCCGCCACACCGACGGGACTCAAACTCTACGACCTCACGGACAACGATGCGGCACACCGTTAAAGGTGGCTTCATGCCACTGCACCGTCTCTGACCGGGAGATTCAAGGGTTAGAGACTCGACGTTGGCCGGACTTTCGATACTAGCTTAATAGCAAGGTCGAATTTAGGAGAGGAGAAGTCTGGCGGAAGGCTGCTTTGATCTGTAGTGTCCAATCAACACCAATCAAATGCCGAGACGTGCCCTAACAAACGGGCCTTTGATCGCTCGCGATCTTACCTTCCCATTTCTTGACCTTTCCTTCCTATTACTTGACCTCTCCCACTTACATACACTATCACACAAGTCTGGAGCTTAAGGCTTGTCCCGGCTGGAGCGGTGCCATTCTTGTGGGAGATACCTATTTGGGGAAATTCCCCACAAACCGACGAATGTCGGCGCGGGATCACGTGAAAAGATCTCCGCCACCATCTGTGATAAAAACATGCACTAACTTACAGGAATGACCTTAGCACTTGTTGCGACTGGTCACTAATTAATCACCAATTAATCAATCAAAAAATGATTGATTAATCTAAATCACCAATTAATCAATCAAAAAATGATGATGCACAGGAAACGACGTTACCGCTGAGCCACCACTGTTGGAACAGCGCTGATCATGCACCCCTGAGACCGGAGCGGTGTATGTCGCACCGCTTCTCTGTCTCCGTCCTCAGAGGCGGCTGTCTCTCTCTCTCTCTCTCTCTCTCTCTCTCTCTCTCCACTCAGGTGCGGGGTCCGCCTATCGACTCTTGACTGTCCTCGCCCGTCCCTCCCTGCCTGCCTGCCTGGCAGCCCGTGGCTGATGATGCCTGCGGCGGCTGTGTCCGTGCGATGGCCTTCGCTGTCGCACCAGCTGCCGCGAAATGCGAACCTCATAGCTGACAGCTCACCTCATGTTACCTCGGGCAGGGCGTGTTCACCACCGGAATCGGGAATGGCTCCGTGTCCACCGCCGGGGTTGCCTTGACGGATACTGAATTTGTGATAATATGCATCGCTACAACGCTGATGGGGTCAAAGAGCAAACAGACATACAAATAGGAATTTATTTGATTAAATACCAATATATAAACGTATTTTAATTTATCTTGTTAAGCTCATTCTCGCAAGCAACAATTCACCGAAGTTCACTGTTCCAACGAAATCTAGAATATAGTTATGTTTTAAATCCAAATTCAATATTATATTTTTAATGTTTACTGATACGTTATTGCTTGTTATTGCCTTCGATATTCTCTGTATAACTTATCTGGATCGAGAGGATCTTGGTGATGAGGGAAATATGAAAAGAGTTCAATGTTGCTATGTGTTCTTTTAAGGAGGGAATTATGAATGGGAGGTACGGGAGGGAAATATGAAATGACAAACACAGTCAAGTTAACAACTAGTGAGTTAGTAAATAAGTAAATATGAATAATTAAATTTAGGTAAAAAATAAAATCATGTACGGGCGTTAAGGTGAGACGGTTAGCCGTTTTTTTAAAAAAATGGAATTTTCTTTTTTTGCATAATTAAAAAATATGTTATTTTATGAACATTTCTAGATAAGGTTCATTGATTTATTCCATCTAGAAGTGTAGGAAATTTATTTTTAAAGATTCCACTGACAACTGTCAGACTGAAATATCACTTACTCTCTGGTGAAAAATATTCCGATTTTCTGAAACTCTGAAACCCTTGAGTGCCATTTTCTCAGAAGTTGAAATTTTCAAACGTTTGCCCCATTATCGCCGAAACTATTCAAGATACCTCCATGAAATTTCTAGTGGTGATAAACCATGTTATACTAAGAATGTGAATCATCAATCATTTATTGCTTCTCTAGTTCATGCGTTAAGAATTGTTTTGCACATTTTTTTAAAAAAAATGTTTTTTTGGAAAAAAATTAGTAATCGCTTCAGAAATGAGGTAACAACTTAACTGAGGATCAGTTATCTCTTCATTCATCACTTAATAAGTATTGCAAAATTCATTGAAATTTATTCAGTAGTTCCTGAGAAAATGGGTCACCAAGTTGCGTGTTTTAACATTGATGAGATAGGGCCTATCGTCTCACCTTAACTGGTTCAAATGATATCGGGTCAAAGGCCTTCGGACTTTGTCGCCGCTCGACCGTTAGAACACGTATAACGTTCTTGGTGCGTAAATAACTATTAAATAAAAAAATGGAAAAGACAAAATGAGGATAACTTCCGTTGTGCCAAGAGTATCTTTCATAATAAATAGATAAAGAGGTGTCATAACTTAGAATTTTAAATGATTCACCCTGCATGTATATGCACCCGTCATTTTTCGATAGCCTAAGAACATGATGTGTGGTTCTAATTTCTCCTGATAACTGCTTTCCATTTGACAACTGAGAACAATTTTCTACGTTTCTGGCCAAAGCGATTGGGCGCCCTTAACCCCTTGCCGCTTTTCCTAGAGAAATTCCCCGGGCCTTCGCCCACGCGGCACCTGATGCCAGGGGCGTCCAGAAAGGGGGGCAACTTGGCCCAGACCCCGAATTAATTGGGGCCCGAATGTTTTCATTCAAAGAAAATGAAAAATATACTTATCCCCAGTCTAAATTGAACGCTACAAGTTATTTCTGATGCGTGGAGAAATGAATTCTGTTTATGAACTGAGGAGGAGGGAATATTTTGTTTGAATTAAGGGGGCACCTTGGATCAACAGCGCCAGGTTCCTGGTTTTCTCTGGGCGCCCCTGTCTGTAGGGGATGCACTGAGGCGGAGGTGGAGGCAGCGGACTCGGAGAGTTTAGAAGCGATGGATGCAATGGAAAAGGAGGAGACGGCCAGTTGGGTTGTCGAGGCAGGAAAGAGGGTGAAAGCAGTGTATTCCGCGAGTGGGCAGAGAGGCAAAATCAGTAAAGGATGAGGTAAAGGCAAGCGGTGAATTAGGCGCGGGGAGGGGATAGGGCTCTGAGCAGAAACGGTGGAAGAGTCGGAAGTAGAAGCGATGGAAACAGGAGTAGACGATGGAAGTAGTGTCGATGTTTGTAGAATCAAAGACAAGTATACTCAAAGGCAGGCAGATAGAGAGGCAGAGAAAGTTGATACAAATGCGGTTGAGGTACATGCTGAGACGGCATGCAGGCAGAGGCAGTGGAGAGAGAAACTGTGAGGTCATAGGGAAAAGAAATGAGGCAGGAGCGATGGAGCAAGAGGCGGTGGAGGGTTGGGTAGTGACGGTGGAGGCAGAGGTAGAGGCAGAAGAAGTTGATTCAGATGTGGCGGAGGCAAGGCAATGCAGTAAGGGGCAATAGAGACAAGCACTGGAAACAGAGACCGAGGAGTCATGAGGCAGGAACTGTGAAGGCATGGCTAGGGGTGGTATAGACATGCAAAAGAGGTTGATTCACATGCAGTGGAGGCCAAGGCAGAGACGGTGCAGGAAGAAGCAATAGAGACAAATAATGGAGACAGATGATGGAGGCAATGACGGAGAAAACAAGAAGCAGGAACTGTGTATTCACAGGCAGTGGAGGCGTGAGGTGGCGGACAGATCAAGAAGAGGTTGATTCAGATGCGGTGGAGGCAGAGAAGAAAAAGGTGCTGGTAGAGGTACTAGAGGCAAAAGCGGTGGAAACATGAGGCGGGAATGGCGTAGTCTGTGACGATAGAGGCTGGGCAGTGACAGAAGCAGAAGCAGTTGATTCAAATGCGTTGGGAAGCACGGTTCAGGGAAAGGCAGTGGAGACAGAAACGGTGGGGTCAGAGGCGGCGGATGCAGGTTCAGCAGCGGTGAAGGAGGAGTCAGAGGTGGTGGAAGCAAGAGTTGGGGTGGGTTGAAGAGGCGATGGCGGAAGCACAGGCGGAGGAGGCGCGTGAGGCGGCGAAAGAGGCAGAGGTGGCGAGAGACGTCGGAGCGTGGGTGGCAGCGACAGGCCCAGCAGCGCCAAAGCCCCCGGGGAGGCAGCGGGCGGATGGCTCCAACTCGGCCAACTGAGCAAGTTCTGCGCCGCCGCCTTCGCTGCCGCCTCCCCCGCCGCCCTCGCTCTCGCCGCCACTGAACTTATTGCTGCCTTTGCAGTCCCCCACGCGCCGACAGCCAGAGAGATTCAATGCATAGCGAGCTTCTTTTACTCTCAGAACACTAATTTGAGGGAGATCAGTTTTTAGAATAAAGAAACGAAAATAATAACTATTAACACAGGGCTACCTTCTCCATGGGACGCCCTAATCGTTTACATAAAATAAATATAATCATTCATTTATCCTTTGAGTAAAACTTCAACTTTATAAATGAAAGTTTTAATGAGCATCTCAGAGAGAGAGGGAGTGAGAGGGAGGGAGAGAGAGGGAGGGAGAGAGAGGGAGAGGGAGGGAGAGAGGGGGAGAGGGGAGAAAGGGGGAGAGAGGGGACAGAGGGGGACAGTGGGGGACAGAGGGGGACAGAGGGGGACAGTGGAGGACAGTGGGGGACAGACGGGGAGACAGAGGCACAAAGCGAGAAAGTGATACCGCACACTCAAAACGCAAATGGAACGTAAGCTATAGGTAATGGTTACTCCGGACACACTCTTGTTGAACGTTAATCCGCTGTGAATGATTACAGAAAAATTAAAAGAAAATGTTCCCTTTGAATAATAAAATTAAAAGTCAGCCACTGACAACAATTATAAAATATTCTTACTACATTCACTGGAAGTTAAAACTCTTCTAAATATTTCAAACCCTATCCAGAATCCCTCTATCACGCAACACCCCCCATTTTCACATGTACCAACTTCAACAATTTTGTTTTCCATTCCACGAAATTCCCAATTGCGTTTCCACGAAAATCAATAAACGTATGAGTTGTGTGTTTGAGATCTCCTCTCCTCCGGTCTGCCCCTCGGCGGCGGCGCTGAATCGCGGGATCCGTCGCGCCCCGCGCTCGCCGCGGCGGCGCCTCTGTCACAACGGCCGCCTGCCTCCCGCTCCCTCCGCCGCCGCGCCGCTCGCCCGCCCGGAGTTAGGAGCTCGTTACGTGCGCGCTAACCAAATACTCGAGGCGCTTAATTACGCCGAAGGGCGCAGCGCAGTGACGCCTGCCCGCCCGCCCGCCCGCGTGTCAATCCGGCCGCCCTTCGCCGCCGCCCACGCCGCCCGCCTGTTCTGCCCACGCGCAGCGCGGGGAGCAAGCGCCGCCGCCGAGCCGACGCGATGCGTGGGATGCCGGTGCGTTGCCCGTGGTGATGGTGTGTCGGGGGTGACATTTGGGGACGTGAGAAGTGGGGGAGATGTGGAGCGTAAGGGTTAGGGGTTGGTGATTGGCGTGGGGGGTGAGCTTGGCGTGCGTGATTGGCGTGGGGCGTGGGACGCGGGACGTGTGGGTACGGGATGGGAAAGGGGCTCGGGACAAGGGGGAGGAGAATGATGTGTGGGGCGTTGGGTACAAAGCATAAGGCGTGAGTGAGGACGGGATCAAGGGACGTGAGCGAGGGGCGTGTGCGACTGGCGTGAGCCAGGGGATTGAGCGAGGGGCGTGAGCGAGGGGCGTGAGCGAGGGGCGTGAGCGAGGGGCGTGAGCGAGGGGCGTGAGCGAGGGGCGTGAGCGAGGGGCGTGAGCGAGGGGCGTGAGCGAGGGGCGTGAGCGAGGGGCGTGAGCGAGGGGCGTGAGCGAGGGGCGTGAGCGAGGGGCGTGAGCGAGGGGCGTGAGCGAGGGGCGTGAGCGAGGGGCGTGAGCGAGGGGCGTGAGCGAGGGGCGTGAGCGAGGGGATTGAGCGAGGGGCGTGAGTGATATTCGTGAGTGTGGGAAGTGTTTTGGGGGCGTGAGTGATGGACTTGAGTGAGGAGCTTGTAAGGTGGGCGCGTATGAGGACATGAGTGAGGGCCTGGCTGTAAGGCGTGAGTGGGGCGCGATAGAAAGTTGTGATGACGGACAGATTGAGAGTCGTGAATGGGGGAAGTGTTTTAGGGGCGTGAGTGACGGGCGTGAGTGGGGACTTGTGAGAGGTGGGCGCGTGTGAGGAACATGAGTGAGGGCCGTGAGTGAAGAACGTGAATGAGGGGAGTGAGTGTGAGGCGTGATGGGGGGATGTGAATTAGGTACGTGAGTGAAAGCCATGAGGAAGGGGCGTGATTGAGAAGCTTGAGTGAGACTAGTGTGTGGGGGAAGTGATTTAGGGGCGTGAGTGAGGAGCTTGTAAGAGGTGGGCGCGTGTGAGGAGCATGAGGAGTGAGATGTAATTCGTAGAGCGTGGAGAATGTGGCATGGAGTGTGTGGGAGATGAATTAAGAGAGTAATACAAGGAAGCTGCAGCTGGCAAAGCTGAGAAGAGGATTGTGAATTACACCGAAGATCGGATGAATTCTGTAAATTCTGAAGTACGCCGCTACAAGAGAGAGAGAGAAAGGGAGAGAGAGAGAGAAAGGGAGAGAGAGAGAGAGAAAGGGAGAGAGAGAGAAAGGGAGAGAGACAGAGAGACAGAGAGTGACAGAGAGAGACAGAGAGAGAAAGGGAGAGAGACAGAGAGAGACAGAGAGTGACAGAGAGACAGACAGAGAGGCAGAGACAGACAGAGAGAGACAGAGAGTGAGAGAAAGCTCCAAAGAGTAAGCTCCCTAAGAAACACGGCGTCAGACAATGAAAGAGCGAGTAGATGGGGAAGATCTCCAGAGGGTGGGACGGGGCGCGTCGGGTGGCGTGGCGTGTCTTCGCCCGAAGAGCGACAGCAGCTCCTGAGCGACCGGGCGCCCCCAGCGACGAGCCCTGTGCAGTCGTTGGCGAGAAGGGAGGACAGACGGGAGGAAGGAGGGAGGGCGCGGCGAGGGAGGTCCCCGCAGGTGCGAACGACTTGCGGAGTAATGAGGGCGGAGGGCGGAGGGCGTCGCAAGGACTGTCGGGGCCTCATTAATCTCATGCTTAAGTCATCCGCCGCGGGAACTCTCCCGATCCGCCTGCACTGTGCGCTCCAGGCTGATTTTTTTTCCAAGCGAGGACGTGTCAATATTTACAGCTCGACCGTGTGTGTAATATACGTGTGCTTTGAAAGCAAACTGATATTTCAGTTCACAGAGCAATTAAGCTGTAAAGCGCATGGGACAAGCCGGATAAAAATTGATATATAAAAATGTTCAACGTATTTGATCGGCGCGAAAGACGAAACCAAAATATTTTGTCTATCAGTTTATTTGTTTTACATTCAAACTCACTATATTATGTAACATGCTACGTTGACGATAAACGCATTCAAGAAAGAATAAATAAAATAAAATGATGTAAGAATTAGATGAAATATTTTTTAATAAGATGGCATTACGAAAAGTATTGAACGCCAAACTACCGATAACACAAATAATTAATTCAATTGGTTATAAACTTCAGCTATGGCCTCTCAAACTTCAACAGCGTCCCATGTTTGCTCCATATCGACCTAATTATGTTAACAAGTACATCACCAGGACTCAGTTGTGTAATCTACTTAATTAACATGTTAAGTTTGCACAGTTATGTAATCTAATTAATCAAAGGATTTTGCCACGACTCTAAAATGAGACCAAAATGTAAAGAAAATATTGATCATAATGTGACATTATTCCTTCCTCAAGGTCTCAAAGATGAGATTTATAATAAACGCTTTAATAAACGCGATAAACGTTTAATAAACGCAAAAATGCGAGATTTAAAATGTACAAAATATAATTTTGTACATTTTAAATGCAATGTCAATTTATTATTATTATTATTATTATTATTATTATTATTATTAGTCTACAACATTCCATAAAGGGCAAAGGCCTCCTGCTTTAGCAGTATTTTATTATTAATTATTGTTTTATTTTATTTTTATTCATTTATTTATTACCAAAACGTGTCAAAGTATACTTTAAGAAAAAGTCGTTAAGTGCATGATAAAACGTGGGAAATTAAGAAATAGTGAGTGATACTAAGCGCATTGCTTTCGTCGTTTCAAAGGTTTTATTGATTAGTGATTCCGTGCGTCAATTCATTAGTTCCGTACGTAAGTAGTATATTGTTTTCGCGAGATGTGGCGGTGATCTAACCCCACTGGATGGTGACATCCGATGCCGACCAAAACGTCGGCTAGCGGGGTTTTCTCGAACCAGGTATCTTCCTCTAGCGGGACACCGCTCCAGCCGGGATAAGCTCAAAGCTCCCGACTGGTTTCCCGACATGGGTGATAGAGAAATGTATGCAAGTGTAAATGTGTGTGAGTAAGAGGTGAGGATAGGACAAGGAAGGGGAACGAAATATCGCCCGTAGTCCGTAGCCCGTTTGTTAGGGTAAAATGCTCCGGCATTCGCCTGGTGTTGATCGGAGAAACCACGGAAAACTACCGATCAGAGCAGCCGGCCGCTAGAATTCTCATCCAGTCAACAGGTGAATTCGTCCTAGCAAGCTAGATAGTGTCTAAAATCCTGATGCCGTCGGGACCTGAACCCAAAGACCTATCACTCACAGGTTTGCAGTGACATCAGTTGATGCCCCGAGCCATCAAAGCTGGTCTGCTTCGTGGGGATCATCGATTTGGTATGATATGGTTTCCCTTAATTGCGACGAGCTAACAGCGTCAGGTCGTGTGTGACAAACGTTCTGTCAATACAGAGCCCAGCAGTTCTTCGCTGGGGAGAAAGCTTGCGAGTTTTCAAGATCGAGATATCACTCACGACCTAAACCGTGACGTCAGTGGTGGTTGGTGCAAGTTTTGTTAAGAGGAGGGAAGAAAACAGTTCCATTGAATTAAACATACAACAAATTAAATTGCATGCATCGATATGAGATGTGGATAAGAGAGAATGAACTATCAGTGTGTTTTGTCTCTTCTCTCAGATCACCAACCCAGGTCGTAGCATTACTTTGATTAACAATCTCTCGGCTCTTTCCGGGGAGAACACTATGATGTTTTGAAGAAGTTGAAAGAGACGTCTCTTGACGGCAGTTCAATAAAAGGAGGTGCCGTAGGGCTGCTTTAAAAATGTTTCCTCTTCTGGCCGCAGGAGCGCTGGGAGACATGTGTGATTCCTGTACGAGAGAAGGAAATGCTGACAGTTCTTTTTCAAAACGATCTCGATCATTTTCGCGTCGCTTACATTCGCGCGAAGTTTATAACTCGTTTCAGTAAATTTCACACAGCTGTCAATTAAAGAATATATCAAATTTTTCTCAAACATTAAAAACAATATTGTATTATTTAATAATTAGAAGAAGAAAATGTGCGAGCTCTTTCTTGTTTGATTGCTAGTGATTCCGGGCGCGTCAACTATTAGGGTTAATATTCCCGTTAGTGTAGTGCTTGCTTTGATCGGGAGGTGATTGTGGCCTTCTCCCGCTGGATGGCGAGATTCGGTCGGCTAGAGGGGTTTTCCCTAATCAGGTATCTCCCACCAAAGGGGCACCGCCCCATCCGGGACAAGGCGAGCTCTTTCTTCCTTTCGCTCCCCTAAGAAAGCTCAACTGCGTGAGGGCGCTCTATTCAGAAGCTTCTCCACTCTCACTAAACTAAACGAACCAGCTGTACTTCACCAGCTGGAACTTGGTCCATTTTGCCTTGCGCCCCCTAATTCCCAAACTTGTCGCGACCAATCAGCATGGAGATGGCGAGTAACTCTTCGCAGTCAATGTTGGAACGCTTTTGCTTATTGGTTTCGATCCATAGTTTTGATTAGCGTGTAGGTGGATGGTGAACATTAAAGCTGAAGGCGGCGAACTGAAACTCTCCCATCCCGCCTGCTCTTAGTAATTCGCCACACTCCTGTTCTTCACTTCATATTATTCCTACAATGCCTATTATTCATCCTCCTATTCGTACTATTCCTCCCTTACTCGTACTACTCCTCTACTACTACCACTATTCCTGCAGTACTCCCAATATTCTTTTCCTTCATCTCCTCTTTCCTCTCCGCCACTTCTTTCTCTTTCTCCTACTATCTGTATCATCATCATTCACCATTGTTTTGAAAGTCATTACACTCATTATGCTCATAAAATCACTTTCCTTCTTCTTTATTTGCTTTAGGTTTTTCTTGCGAAAAATAGTCCCGTGGATATTTCATACTCACTAAACTAAACGAACCTGCCGCACTTCACCAGCTGGAACTTGGTGCATTTTACCCCTAATTCCCAAACTTGTCGTGCCCCCTCAGCAGCCTTTCCCCGACGTGAGGCGGCGGGGATGCGGCGATAAGCGGCGCGGAGAACTGGCGACACATCTCCGATATCCGCAATCGGCGACCTCCTCCTTTCCTCCCTCTCCCTCCCGCGCCCTCCGCCCCCGTTTCCTTCCGGCTGACCAGCCCTTCTCGCGCTTCGCTGCGCGAGGGAAGTGGCCCTTCGGAGGCCGACGCGCGCGCGCACGCGCACGGGCCCGCCCTCCGTCAGAGGCGAGCGCGCTGCGCCCATTTCAACCGCGCGATGTCAGCCGCACGCCTCAGCATAAGGATGGGACGGGAGAATCCTCGAAGGGTCGAAGATTGGAGGCGGGATAATTTAAATGTTCAATTAACCTTCCGGCGGGCGCGTCCCGTCAGTTCCCGCCAGCGGGCGCGTGCGGCACTCCGTACCGCATTTATCAACTTGGATTTTCGCGTCAAAAGTTATTACTTTTGTTATTGAATGTGAAGGAAATATTCTTTATTTATGTTTTTATACATTTTATTTCATAACAACTAACTAAATACCAAACGAAATAACAAAATTAATAACAATCTGATCCAAAATTGCTGCCTCCGTGTTTTGGCACGTTACATGTCGGGGAATGAATACGGTGCAAAGATGCCTTCTAACGTTTCTTCGGAAACAACGCATTTAAATTTGAATTAGTAGTTAGTACTCCAAAATCTGTGTCATATAGCTCAATACCAAAACACCAGTAAGAATTCTAATGTATAAAATACGCAAACATAACACTTACATGAGAAAGCGCATTCGGCAAGGAGTGCCGCAACCGTTGTAGAGTTCGAATTACTAATGAATAACGGTCGATCGGCTGTGTCTAAAATCGTGATTTGAGTGTCATCCGGTTGAAAATATAATTAAAGAAGAATAACTATGAGCTCAACAGTGAGTCACCAATTATTTACACGCAATCAACAAAAATGTAAGAATGCGGCACTGAGTGCCGCTACGCGCCCGCCGGAGGGTTAAAGTAAGGGATGTAACTTATTCAAATCTTTGGAAAATGAATTGTAACGAATCGTTTGCAAACTACACAAAATGTTTAAATTATTACTTCGTATCAAATGCTGTCGACTTCTATGAAATATTGACGATTGCTATCATAACCTGCGGATTGCTATTAAATCCTGCAGACTCCCTTATACTTTCTTTTGGACTTGTCGATTCTTTCGTTTCCTAATAAATCATGTGAATTGTATATCCTTGAATTCATACAGATTCTTGAAAAGGTGTTTTTAAAAAATTGTTTCTTCTTCTCTTTTCTAAATTGTAAGGTCTCTCCTTCTTCCCCTCTTCATCTCCTTTCCTTCCTGTTGACCAGACCTAGACTGAGCAGAGGACTGACCCTCATGCCAGTGAGACTCATGCCAGGCGCAGCGGAATTCAACCTAGCTATCCTTTTACCTTAGCTACTTTTAGACCTAGCTATACTCGAAAATTCTGACAACGACGAGACTCGAACCCTAGGACAGTGGTGTCAAGGTCTTATACTGGTGGCAGTGGCATGCATCGTGGCCCCGTAGCATGCCACGATCTTCTCTGCGTCACTAGCGTCGGGAAAGGAAACCACTAGTAACCCCGCCGTTTTACAATAGGGATGGCGAGGTCTCTGGTGGCAGGGTAATGAACTGCGTGCAGGGGCGATTTGGTCGTGGCACTCGTAGCATCGATCTTGACAAAACTGCCTTAGGATATCCTGGTCAGAGGCACTGCAGAGACATCAATTGACGCTCTGAGCCACCAAGTCGGGAAAATTGCTTAAGACCTGGAATTGGAGGTGAATAACGAAAAATCCTGTATATCACAAATCACCCAAGAAGTCTCTCATACTATTAACGGCAGCCCTTTTGGGAAAGAATTGGAAATAACTTCCAAATTTACAAGACGTACTATTAAATAAAATGTACAGTTACAATTCTACTCTATTTGTTTAAACACACATTATCTTCAAGCCGGGGTCATTACAAAAGGTATGGTGGAAATATTTTCTTTAGAACTTTTGTATTTGAATAACTAATAGAATATTGTTTGAAAATCTTTAGAGAAGCGGCAGATATTGAGGAGTTCTCAGAAGGTATAAAAAGTAAGCAAAGAAAATAAATCATACTGTAACCTTTTTCAGCCAGACGGTTTATACTTTCGAGCTTTTTTCGCGATAAAAAGTTTGAATGCAAAGGTTTTCTTCTTGTATTTAATGCTACAGGGTAATTGAAAAGCCATAGAGGAAAGACTTTAAACCGTATAAAGATTCAACCGTCTTGTTGCAACGAAGCTGGGGCAACTTTTCAAAAGACGTGACTTAGCCCGAATAATTGGATCGGAGAAGAGGCTGGGGGTTTATATAAGATACTATTTTACATTTCTCCGACAGGAAATAGATGAAAGGCGAGGAGCGCAGACTTCGCAAACGAAATCTGCGCCTTCGCGGGTCTTCACAATGGACTGTTTCCGACTCGAAGAGGTCGAGGGGGAGGTTGAGAGGGGATGGAGAGGAGAGGAGAAGGGAAATTCTCTTGACGGCGTCACAGAACAGACGGTGGGGAGAAAACCAGCGGTATGAGGCGGTTCAGGGTTTGATGAAAAGGGTAAATGATAGACGGGATAGGAAGAAATCAAACGGTTTTGGACGAAAGGGAATGGGAAGGGGGGAACACAGCAAAACAGGTTGAGACGAATGTGAACGGATGCTATAGTGTGGTTCAGGATGGAATAGATAGAAGGGATAGGAATGGCATGCGGCGAACTGTGACAGCGAGGAATATATTCTAACAAAACGTAGTTTTCCGTGGATTCTCCGATCAATACCAGGTGAATACCGAAGCAGTACCCTAACAAAGGACCCACTGACCGCGCGCGATCTTTCCTTCCCCATCCTTTTCCAACCCTCACCCCTTACTTACACTTAAATGCACTAAACTATTACACATGCCGGGGGAGCGGTGGGGAGCTTGGAGCATGTCCGGCTGGGGCGGCACCCTGCTGGTGGGAAATACCTGGTTCAGGAAAACCCTGCTAGCTTACAAGTAGGTCGGCGCCGGACCTCATCATCCAGCTGAGGAAGATCACCGCTACTCCCGATCGAAAAAAGTACTACACTTACAGGACTAATGCTCTTATCTGCGGAATCAGTAATAATCAATCAATCCTTATCAGCCCTGGAATCAGTAATCAATCAATAAAAAATCCAACAAACGGTAACGGGGAGGGGCAGATTCCGACGAAGCATGCTAGACATCAGAAGGACGGATTGGAATGGACTATGAAGATTCCTCGAGGCGAGCAGCAGAGGGAAGGAATGAGGTGCATGGGGGTGAGGCGATGAGGGGTTAGGGCGGGCAAGCGTCAGGTTGCGAGGGCAAGGGTAGGCGAGACTCGTCGTCGAGGGAAACTGAAAGAGAACAATCGTCACTTCTTCCGCGGCGGCGTCAAAAGGATTTCATTTTTCCTGGCACGCGGTGAAGTTGCCAAGTATTCAAAGAGCGCTTTGCTTCAACTCCACCGGGGAAGTGGCGACTCCCAGCCTCGGCGACACTGGCGCGTGGAATTCAGCGGCGATCTATGATGAAAAACATGGGAGAGCTCTTGCGCATCTTATCCGACTAGGGTATTCTTTATAAGGTATTTAGTGGGATCGAAGATCATAACCTAATGTCAATGAACATGTACGAAATTTCATTTAATGAAATTACGTATGACAGTTGCTGCTGATTGTCGCCAAGCTTCGATGTTCGGCAGGTGCAAGAAATCTCATTTCATCTGATTTCGATCCCCTCGCATGTTCTATAAGATTGTCACATTTATTCTACTACACGTGTAGTGATGTATCAATCTCTATCCTGACTCTTTGAATAAAACATGATGAAAATGTGTGAGCTCTTGCGCATCTAATTCGACTAGGGTATTCTTTGTAAGATATTTAGTGGGATCGAAGATCATAACTTTATGTCAATGAACATGTGCGAAATTTCATATAATGAAATTACGTATGACAGTTGCTGCTGATTGTCGCCAAGCTTCGGTGTTCGGCAGGAGCAAGAAATCTCATTGCATCTGATTTCGATCCCCTCGCATGTCCTAGAAGTTTGTCACATTTATTCTACCACACGTGTAGTGATGTATCGATCTCTATCCTGACTCTTTGAATAAAACATTATAAAAACACTTGGTTGAGCTCTTGCGCAACTAATCCGACTAGGGTATTCCTTGTAAGGTACTTAGTGGGATGGAAGATCATAACTTTTAGCCAATGAACATGAGGTGGGAAATTTCACATAACTATGTTACACATGACATTTGCTCCTGATTGTTAGGCAACTCGTCAAGAAAAGGTGTTCGGCAGGTGCCCGACATCTCATTCATCAGATTTCCATCAGCCACCACGTTTGTCACATTTATTCTGCCACACGACGAATCGATCTCTCGTCCAACTTTTTGGTCAAAGCATGTTAAAAAGACATGTGTGAGCTATTGCGCAGCCTATCCGGCTTCAGTCAATGAGCCTCAGGCACAAGTTTACGTCACAATATTAGCGGGAAATTTAAATGCTGCCAGACACTGACAACTCCCTTGTTACAAGACACTGAAACAGAAACATGAAACATTTTTTAAAATATTTAATCTTTTATTTCAACTACACCTTCATCATGTTATTTTTGGTTGGGTACCATTGAAAATTGTCACGTTATGCCTCTGTCAAAACGTTTTCTCAACACTTTTCTCTCTCCATGCAACATTATCGCCAGCATCTGGTCAGGTTATTCAAACGAAGTACCCGTGTTATGGTCACGTGGTTCGTGACGTAAACTGCTGCTGCGCAGAACGAGCAGAAATCGGTGCGCCGGACTAACTCACCCGTGACTTTCCTCATGAAGCGATGTCGTCCTGGCGCCGCTTCTGTGTGTTTATCGACCTCTCCTCATGCCCATCTCGCTTGGAATGCTTCAACGCTCAGCCACACACGTTTGGCAAGTTCACGCTACCCTTCCTGGCACAAGTGAACTCGCAAATTGTTCCCCACACTACTATTTGTCTTCATTGTTCTACTCGCAGGTTAGTTACTTCATAGTTAAATCAGTAAATAAGAAAGTACTAAGGAAACAAACAAATTAAGTGTTCATATTCTTCAGAAGACTTGTCCTAATACATTTTTAATAAAATCAGTGAACAGCAATGTCACGACCGACTGACTTATTTTTCTTCCTTCTTCCTATAACTCAAGTATCGCAGTCACTGGCAGTTTTCCTAAATTATGATGATTGGCATGGACATTTGCTTGCAGGTTATACCGCAACAGTTGCGTGTATATGGTGCTATCATTGCAATTTTCTATGAAATGTTGAATGTCAACTACAATTATAATAATTATTTAGGCCCAAACGTCTATTGCGCGACTAATTAGGTAAATGTAAATAATTCAAATTATTAGGAGGAGCAACACTTGTGTCATGAATATCGCCAAAAATCATGCATATTGAATATTATATTTATTATTATTATTACTAATAACCGACGCTTAATTCAAAGTTGGTATGTAACATCGCAAAATTCATCGGACCAAAGATCTGTGTGAGCAGAGCAGCCGTACTCAACACTTACGATCTGACCTACTTAATACCGACCGACTTACATTTGTAGCTGGTGTTGCAGATCCGCCATCGTCGAACTTCTAAATCCATTAAAATTTTGCGAAATCGTAAAACAGTGGTATCAAGATTTTCTATTGGTGGCAATGGCACGCGTCGTAGCTCCGTAGATGCCACGAGTTACTCTGCGCAACTAGCGACAGGAAAGGAAACTATTAGTAACCCCGCCGTTTTACAATAGGGATGGCGTTGTCTGGTGGCGGGGTGACGAACTACGTGAAGGGGCGATTTCGTCGTGGCACTCGTGCCAGGGACTCCCGCTCGTGGCATCGGCCTTGACAACACTGCCGTAAAGCTTCAATACATTTGTATGATCTAAATCAGGGACGGGTGCGAGTGCAAACGGCGAGCAAGAGCAATAGACCCACTCTCGAAGTGAGCCATCGCGGGCAGTTACGCGGACTTGGGCAAGGCGACGACTGGCGATGAAGCTGCATCAAATGCGTTACTGCCTCTCAAACGCTTCATGGCGGCATCTTGCAGACATGGCAGTAAAATGAAGGATACGGAAGCTAAACAGCGATTTTCCTCTCCCACAAGAGTTAAATCTTTTAAAACATCATGGGATGAGTTATATGTTTATATGAATACTTACTACTTTCGCAAAGTTAATGTCATAAAAATCAAAAGCAATCACTACCAAATACGCAGGGGCGGATCCCATTTTGAAGGGGATCATCATAGATTTTTGTTAAATAATAAACATTTGTTATTATATGGTGTATTATTTTTGTAGTGTACATTTGATACATAACAATATTGTTTCAATAATTGCATAATACTAACATAAATAAATATTTAAATCAATTTTGCCAAATAAAAAAAGGGAACAAACGAAAACTCTGGGCCTTTTGAGCCTCATTGGCCCCCCTTGGATCCGCCACTGCAAATACGATGGCTACATTTCGATTTTAAATTTAATTCTTAAGAGATGGTTTCACATTTTAAATATTTGACTTATAATGTGTATTTGTTAGCCTGTAATCAATAAATCAGTAGACAGTTATATCATGTCCACTGATTTTCAATTACAATCAATTGATGTCAGACGTGATAGGTGAAAGATCGAACGTGTACTCGACCAAAGGCACAAAAGGAATAAGATATTGTAGCCTATTTGCGTAACTACAGTAAAACCTGAATTAAGCGACCAATGTGGGAACCATTGGGATGGGGGGGTTGCTTAATAGAGATATGTTATTTTTTTTTACAAAGAAACGGAATGTCATTATTAGATATTGGATATTAAGGAAAGAGCCTATTTTAACCTGATGAACATAATTAATGGCTTTTAGTACCTATACGAACTACGAGAAAAAGACTTTGGGAACTTTTTTTGCCGACAGACGCAAATGACTTTTCATACATATTTATTTCAAATTGTATATCTAAATCTATTTTTCAAAAATATTCATACCTTATTTCTCTCTTGGATTAAAATAAACTTTTTATCGGGGTATTTCCAATAGTTATTGACCGATAAAAAAGCATTTTCTGTGTAGATTCATTATGCCATTTCAGTTTGTATGGCATATTATATGTCTCAGGAGCCCCAACACTACTATCTTTCACCTCTTTTCACAGTTAAAACAAACATCATGTGGTGGGTTTTGGCGAGTGCGTATCAGTGATTCAGGACGCAAACCAAACATTCGCTTGTTAGAGGCTAGTGGAGCACCTTGACTTCCGACAATAGGGAGTTTTTGCCACCACGAACGGTGAGCACTATCGTTCTTCTGCTCATGCGCAGTTCAAGTTTCACATCACTTTTGTGCATCTGCGCATGCGCAGAAGATCGATAGTGCATAACGTTCGAGGTGGCAAAAACTCGCTATTAACAGTCTACCGTTCCAGATGTTCTTCACAAAGGTAAGTTAACGAAGGGTCTATTAATTGAAAGAATTAAACGTTTGGTCACTTTAGAAGAACCGTCTTCACAGTAGAAGAAATGAAACTGACATGGAGCTAGTATCTGAGTATCAAAGCAGTGTCCATGGTACATTGTTACGTGATTTCCGTAATCTTCCTTGCCCCCTCTCCCATTCCCTGAAAATTGAAGTTCAGGCGCAGAGTAAATCACGCGAATGCCGATAACAGCGTCGCTAAACATTTTGCTAAAAGTGACCTCATAAAAGGGGTAAATTCAAAACGTTGCAATGAACGGGCTGATTAGTGATCGGGGAGAGAGGTGGTCTGTTAACAGGCTAAGATTATCTTACAATATACGGATTTCTATATCCGTTCTAAGAAAAACAGGTCGTTGAAAGGGGTGGTCGTTCAGTGAGGTTTCACTGTATTCACGCAAATTTACGCTTTCTTTAGCGAACACGCGCATGCGTAATAAGGCATCCGGAAACCCAGAATTCTTGCGTCAGCTAAACCGCTGAAGTCTTTTTGCGAACGAGGCGTGTAAATCCGCTCTTCCAAAGCACACACCCGGTAAGATATCCTCGCGTCTCTCCCCTCGCTGGAACCGACGCGTCGCGGGCAACCCTCAGGCGAATTCCTGAGCCTGAGCTCGTCAGAGCGACCGCAAGAGGGGGCGTGCGACACGCTGCGAACTTGGCGGCTAAGCGCGCCCCTGAATCAGCGGGGGCGTGCCCGCGCGGGATGTATAGTTAATGCGACGAGGGCCGGAACGATTTGTGAAGGAAACGCTGCCCGCTGCGCCGCCGCCGCCGCCAGCCAGCGATGGGGCAGCGGCTGAGAAGCCGCCGTACACCGCCCTCTCGTAGCTTGGTCCTGCTTCCCACGCTCGCCCACTTGCCCCGTGCGGCGAAACACAGCAAGCCCCCAACAGGAACTACTACCCGCCCTCTCAACCCTTGACCTCGCTCTTGCCTCAACAGGAACACCGTAGCCACTACCGGCCCCGTCTCAATTCTTAACTTTGTTCTTGCTTCAACAGCAACACCGCAGCCACTACCGGCCCCGTCTCAATTCTTAACTTTGTTCTTGCTTCAACAGGAACACCGCAGCCACTACCGGCCCCGTCTCAATTCTTAACTTTGTTCTTGCTTCAACAGCAACACCGCAGCCACTACCGGCCCCGTCTCAATTCTTAACTTTGTTCTTGCTTCAACAGGAACACGCAGCCACTACCGGCCCCGTCACAACCCCTGACCTCGCTCTTGCCTCAACCGGAACACCGCACCCACTATCGGCTCCGTCTCAATTCTTAACCCTCACTCTTATCTTAACAGGAACTCCGCCGCCACTACCGGCCCCGTCTCAACTTTTGACTACGCTCTTGCCTCAACAGGAACATCACAGCCACTACCCGCTCCATCTCAACGTTTGGACTCCCTCTTGCATCGTCCTCCGCCGCCACTAAAAAGTAAAACACTACACTCCGATTTAAACATAGTGGCACTTCATGGTTACGATCTGGAAGAAGAGGGGGGCATTGTCAGTCAGACGACAGCTCCAGTACCGAAACTGAATCGTAAAAAAGCACCCGTTTGGAGGGCAGTGTCCCTCTCTCCGCTCAGCTCATGACCTTGAAGTGTCTATCTCAGAATCAGAGTATAGTAACTGTCTGAATAAGATAGAACATCTCCCGCAAGACGAGAGCTGCTAGGATACTTCATTGGCCTCTTCAGCGTGGGTGAGCGAGAGATTCTAGGGTTGAAGTCTCGACGGTGGTGGAGTTTCGATACTATCTAATGGCGTCCAATTCAACTCCTGTCTGCAGGAGAATTCTAGGGGCCAGCTACTCCTGATTGCTAATTTTCCGTGAGTTCTCTGATCAACTTTCAGCGAATGTCGGTCTAGTAACCTAAGAAACTGTCCACGGACCGCAGCGGACAGTAGTGTGTTCAGTTGGTGGTTCAGTAGGCTGATATATACTAGAGTGATGTACACTACACACACACACACACACACACACACACACAGGTATACATTAGGCTGCTATGTCTCACTAGTGTTGACAGGGGTGGAGAAAAACAGCCGCAATTCTTTACTGTCTTCTGCATAATTCTTTAATGTCTACTGCAATTTTAATAAACGCGAGGCAAGTGAACGGCGCGAGTTCTTTGATATATGGTGACTGTAGTTTGTGCGCTTACCTCCAATTATATCCTTTTGGCGACTTAACACAGAAATTCTAATTAGGTCTTCAACATGATTTGAATCCATCCTCTTGTCTGTGACGAAATCGGAACAAAAGTAAATAACTCGTGAAAACTATCACTAACCTCTACCAGCACGCCTCGAACCGACACTGTGAGCCATTATCAGCTAGCGCCACTGCTCAACTGGCTGGCGGAGGGATACATTTTGCCGAGCGATGGGGTCAACTGTTTTAGAACCTGTCAACAAAATTGGTCGGTGGCCTAAAACGATTATATAATCCAGTTGCTTTGGCAACTTTCCAAATGCAGTTTACCAAGAAGCCACAACAATTTCTGTACACAATAATGAGGGTAAAACAAGAAATATTAAAATAAAGAATGGAAAGTCACGTAGGGCTAACGCTTGATGTTAAATTATAGTAAAGTTATTTTTGTGTCGACACAACTGTATCAATAGAGACAAAATCAGATGAGGTGTGATCACCATGTAAGTAGTTTATGGACAATTACTTCACAGTGTCCTGTAGCATGATGAATGTACAAGTTTCTGAATTGTTTTGTCCGCTTCGAATCCGTGGGTTTTTGTAATGGTTAATGCACCTTCATATAAGAGTATGTAAAGCATTGCGTAACAGAAGCAATGGATATTTCCTCATACATGTACCCGAGAGAAATATCGTTTCTTTACATTATCTAAACTGGGGTGGCGTCCGGACCTGGCGCTCGAAGGCTTATCTTTATCTTTAAGTATATTGATGAGAGGGGCCCAAAACAGCTGTCAGCGTTAATGAGGAGGCAGATTGTGGAAGCGGGGGTGTAGCGAGACTTATGAAAAAGTGATGTCAAAAAGGCGAAAGGACAGTAATGTTTGTTTATTACATCCGAGACATGTACAATTCAGGCGGGGGTGGCGTAATGGCCCCATAAATTTCCCTGTTTTCTATAAAAGGATCCTCTAGCGCTGATAACGGGACAGACAGCCCAGAGACACTGTTGTAGCAACTTCACGCTGCTCTGCAGCTCTATTTTTATTAAACTTATTTTCATACTTCATCGGACTTGGTCTCTGTACTTGAAACCTCGCTCACCATCACGCTCCTCCAGGGAACTTAGCTTCCCTGCGAACTCAGTATTTGCATCCTGTATTAGAAGCATTTGTAATTGCCTGTAAGCACTGCTGGTAGCACATCACATCTGCAGCGAAAGGCATTACATTTTATAAGGATGATTCCAGTTATAATTTCTAAGGTTCAAGTATTCAGAATTCATGAAAGAGACAAACGGTAAGCTCAGTTTCAGATGGGTGCGATAGCAGCAATCATGTTAACAGCGAACTGCTTTCGATATGAACAGGCAGTGTTTATGTATTGCAGAAGCGATAGCATAGAAGCGACACGTGGATGCAAAAGCTCATGCACGGTGAAGGAGCTGACGTACCGGCAGAGACGGCGGTGAACATGGGGGAAATCTACATACGGAGCAGAACAGAAGATGAAAATAGCAAGAATGTGTTGTCAGTGTAACATCAAGGGGTGAAGGGGAAGACGAAGGGGATGGGAGCGGTGCAGGAGGAGGCGAAGGCGTACACAAATACGAAAGAGGATACTCAGATACGAAAGCAGAGGCAGACCAGAAAACGAACGAGAAAAAGTTGATAGTCGAAGGTGAAGACTGAGGCAAGGAAAATTGACAGTGGCGTAAATGAAGGCCAAGGAGAAGGCGCAAATAAAGAGAGTGACGAAGGCGAATGCAAAGGTTGAGGTGAAAGTCAAAGTGCATGTGGAGGGAGAGGGAAAAATATGTACGCAAAGATTAAGGTGGAGGCGAAGACAGAGACGAAGGCGAAGTCAAAGATGAAGACGGCGAAGTCGAAACGACGCGAAGATGTAAATAAACGGGAAGTGAATGGCGAGACGAAGAGGGAGACGAGAGACGTACGAAGAGAGGGAAGAAGGCCGAGTAGAAGGTGGCCGCGCAAAAGAAGACGAAAGACAAGACGAGAGTAAGCGGGGGACATGGAGACGACAGCAGCTGTAGAAGCAGCGAGGTTTGCGCTTTGCAAGCGGCGTGGGCGGCGTGGGGCGGGGAGACCGACCGCAGGGTGCGGATGGCATTATGCAGGGCCGCGCTGGAGGCGAGCGGCGCGGAGCGGCGCAGCGCGAAGCGGCGTCCGGCGCTCGGCCCATTCAATTTGCTGCGGCCGAGCGGTCTCCCACGCCGCCACGCCCCCCTCGCCGCCGCGCAGTCATCACCATGGAAATGGTGGCATCTTGCTGTGCGCAATTCCGCCTCGCCCAGCTTCGCCCCGCCTCGCTGCGCGCCGCCTCGCTGCGCCCCGCCTCGCCCCGCCCCGTCTCGCTGCGCCCCGCATCGCTCCGCACCCCTTCCCTCTATTTCGCCTCGCCTAACCCCGCCTCGTCCCACCTCGACCTGCCTCGCCTCGCCGCGCCCCACCTCGCCTCACCACGCCTCGTCCCGCCTCATCCCGCCTCGCCAGGCCTCGCCTCGCCACGCCCCTCCCCGCCCCGCCACGCCCCGCCCTACCACGTTTCGCCTCGCCTCAGCCTGCCTCGCTCTGCCTCGCCTCGCCGCGCCCCGCCTCGCCTCACCCGGTCTCGTCCCACCTCGTCTCACCTCGTCCCACCTCGTCCCGCCCCACCCCGCCTTGCCACGCCCCGCTCCTCCCCGCCACTTCCCGTCGCGCCCCGCCTCACTCCGTCTCGTCCCACCTCGTCCCGCCTTGTCCCACCTCGCCCCACCTCGCCAGGCCTCGCCTCGCCTCGCCACACCCTGCCCCGGCCCTCCCCACCTCGCCTCACCTCGCCTCACCCCGCCTCACCCCGCCTCACCCCGTCTCACCCCGCCTCGCCAGGCCTTGCCTCGCCGCGTCCCACCTTGCCCACCCCGCCTCGCCGTGCCCCGCCATGCTCCGCCCCGCCTCAGAACTCCTTCCACCTCCCTCTCACCCTCCGAAGCTCAAACCGGCTTCGCCTCCTCCGATCCGCTTTGCTTTGTGTGCTTCGCTCCGCCTCAGCAGCTCTAGATATCACCTCGTTCCACCAGGGGTATGAGACTCCCCTTAAGACACTGCGCTGCATCACCGGGGCCGTTAGCCCATTACTTCTCCGTTGCCCGCTCTCAAGGTGTGTAACACATCTAAGACAGCTATTCCTGGCGGAATCTGAGATCATATCTTGGATCAAAGACATGGAGGAAACAGAGGCAAATAAAGAAACAAACACGCGTAAACAGTTTCTCGACAATGCAGAAACTTCGATTTTATACAATTTGGTGTTCATTTCGATTTTTAAACAATTCCTTTCATGAATGGGTAATATCGTGATTTCTTCGTATGCCAGCACATTTCATCGACCGATAAAAATCTAAATACATAAAGTGGAACACGTGTCCGCGTTTTTTCTGTCGTTTCTTCTCGCACTCAGTTTATGAATGGCACACGTCAGAGCATTCATCTTGTTCACCTTTCGGAAGAAATGTCTCAAATTCTACAAGTTTTAATAGATTGCGCGCGTGAAGATAGCAATATAAAACGGTGGCTTTAAGTATTTGAATTGAATCCTTCTGTAAATAAGAGCACCTATACCTAAACTGCTGAATATTTTTTATTAATTATTTTTCCTGAATTAGCAGTCAAAAAGCAGTAACTAATTACATTGATCTATCCAATATTTATGTATGCATGAAGTGTTTGTTAAGACTTCAGTAAAATACTTTGAAGCTGCCGCTCAGGAACTGGTGGAGGCAGAAGCTGTACCGGTAAACGACAGCGGTGACGACGGTGGTGGCAGTGTTGATGATCCTGGTGGTGGCAGAAGATGTAGTGGTTTCGGCCGTGGCCTTGGTGGAAGGGGGCGATGACGACCATGGTAGGGCCTATGATACTGACTGTGGTGACAGAAGCTGTAATGGCTGCGGCCGGGTCGATAAGGGGACGTTTCAGGAACGGTATCTGTAATGGCGTCTGTGGTGATGGCAGAAACTAAACTCGTAGCGACTGCTGCAGAGGAGCTGGTGGAGGCAGCGGTGGTGATGATTGTGGTGGTAGCGGTTGCGGCCGTGGCGTTGGGAGGGGGGCGGTGACGACTACGGTAGTGGTAGCTATGATGGTGACTGTGTTGGTGGCAGAAGCTGTAACGGTTATAGTTGGGTCGATATTGGCGTCGGCGGGGACGATTTAGGCGCGGTAGCTGTGATGACTGTGTGACGGAGGCAGAAGCTATTCTCGTAGCGACTGGTGAAGAGGGGCAGTGGAGGCGTCGGTGTCGACAGTGGTGGCGATAGAAATGGTGATGATTCTGGAGTGGCAGAAGCAGTATTAGTTGCGGACGAGGTGATCGGGGTGGCTACGTCGGTAACGATAGCAGCGATGGCAGCTGGAGCAGCGGTGACGATAGGCGTGGGGGTGCTGGCTTCATTGGAAATGGCGGGAGGGGCAGGTGAGCGGCACGGCCGGCTGGCTCAGAGCAGCGTGCGGATCGAGCTCAGGACAGGTAGCGTGAAGTGCAGCGTGGCAGGGTGGGGCGAGGCCGGGGGGGCAGGGCGTGGCGGGGTGGGGCTGGATGGCGCCGCACGGGGATAGAGGGGCGGAGAAGGGAGGAACGGGGCCGTACGGGTGTGGCGGGGAGGCGCCGCACGTTGATGGAGGAGCGGGGAAGGGTGGAATGGGTACGCACGGGCGTGGCGGGGCGGGACGGGCCTGAGACGCACGGGGCGGAGCGGAGCGGGGGAGGGCGGAACAGGTCCGCACGAGTGTGGCGGGGCGGCGCCGCTTGGTAATAGCGGGGCGAGGGAGTGCGGAACGGGTGCGGTGCGGCGCCACACGGTGATAGCGGGGCGGGGGAGGACGGAACGGGTCTGCACGGGCGGGACGGGATGGGGGAAGGCGGCGCCGAACGGGGATAGCGGGACGGGGGAGGGCGGAATGGCTCCGCTATGGCGCGGCGGGGCGGGACGGGGCCTGAGCCGTACGGGGCGGAGCGGGTGAGGGCCGCACGAGGAGGGGCGGGGCGGGGCCAGCGGCCCAGTCACGTAATTACACTAAGAGGATCCACGTCACCGGGGCGCTTGCGGGGCATCGCCCAACTGCCACAGGGGAGGGGGAGAGCAGTCCCCACCCCTCACATCCCCCCCCGTTAAACGCATTTTACGGACGTGCTAAAATCTGCTAGGAGCATCTCGAATGCTCCTTTCGCTAGATCAGCGCTGAACGATATCGGAAAACTTTTCTTGCCTAGAAACTTTTAACTGATTTGGGAATGTAAATGTGTCAATAAATTAATTTATATATCATTACATTTTATGAAATAAGCATGAAATAAAATAAATGTAATGTGTTGATAACATTGGATAGCATGGATGAAAAAGATGTTTGTTAAATTATTATACATTTCAAATTTGATGTTTCCGAAAAGAAAATCGTCATAAAAAATGTGCTTCTCTTAATTCTAACATCTCAATTTTCACGTATTATCCTTCTAGTTCGTAGTATCGTGATTTTTTTAATGTATTGTCCTTGCAGTAATTGACGTAACGAATAACGATTAATAATTGTTGATGAGACATGCAAAATACCATAAACATCTCGTTTAGTGACAGAAAATGCATCTCTTGTTTGAAGTATGATTTGAGTCAGTACTCTTTTTGACATACGATCATTTTACTGCCACGTTATCGGTCAGAGAGTCTGGTCTGTAGGATTTTCTCTCAAGTAATGGCAAACAAGTTTACTTGGTATCCTCGAAAGGATTTGAGACTCCGTCATCGCGATCCAAACGAACTCGTTACACATTGAAGTAAACTTCACGATGTCACGATCTATTCCGTGGGTTGTAGTTAATGCTATATAAATATATTTTTAGTCGTTTGTAACTTGGCCTGCGATTATTTATCAATGTAGTGGCATATTCTTTGCAATTACCGATTTTAGAATCATTAGTACTAGAGTGAAAAATGTGATGAAGCAATTAAGTATAATCATTAAATGCCTGAAAGGAAACAGTAACCAACCTGAGTTTCAATTTAACGAAATAATCACACATATAATCCCTTTCTCTTTCGGATATTTAGAAAAAATAATTTTACTGTTATTTAAAAACACTTGTTTATGACCTGGTAAAGCAATTAAATAGTGTATTTACTTTCCCTTTGTAACAGGTTTAAAGTATGGAAAAAAATCCCTGCCTTGTTTGATTTAAAAAGTGATTATTAAATTTAAAATCATGATATACAAATAGAATTATCTGATGTTATATTATAATTTCGCTAATTATTTCAATACTCCGCATTATAAATGCTTTAATTTTTGCATCCATTATTCATCTTTTATTTGTACTACGCGTGAAAAATTAGCCACCTCTTTGTATTTACTCGGATAATTTGCCAAAACTTTATTGTTCAAAAATACAGGTGAAAAATATTACATCTGTGGTTTTATTCTATTTCATTTATGACGCTTCACAACAAATATAAAGTTATCTGATTTACAATGTTGGTTTACGCATTATATTTTATGGTATGCAGCAAATTACATTCTCTTGCCACAAGTTAGTTACAAATATTTAATTATGACGTAATCACTAATTAATAATTTTTAAAATATTAGCAAACACGATTATTCACATTACAATCATGATGCAAAAGCGAGTGAGCAAACTACGTTCAATCTCTTTTTAGAACCTCAAGTGATTATTAAAATGGATGCGCCTATTACCAAAGCAATCAGGGGATGAATTACATCAAGGGTCGACAAATGGTTTGCTTTCATAGTGTTAACTTCTAATGTGTGTGTCTCGGGTCCGGTTATTTTGTTCTTTGTAAGGAAAAGTTCACTTCATCAGAGAACCCAGTGTCTTAAATTCTTACTAGACATTTATGGGAAAGAAACAAATTTATCCGACGATTTCTGGACACTGCGTTTATACACCCTTACTAATATTAGCTTTTAAAGATACTTAATTTCTCGATTTTCTTTTCGGTAACCATAAGCTTGCTCTAGCTATGAAATGTCGACTGTAGATCAACTTCAGCTAACACAACGAAACGGTCAAGACCAATTACACTTAGTTCATAAGAATGCACAGCCGAAAATAAGAGGGCGCCACTACATTTTTGGCTCCCCTTCACACTGAAGTTTTCCATTTTTTTTAAACACGTCATATTTTTTTTACTGGTAAATGAATGAAACGTGCTACAAGAAAAATGAAATGATAACATTCATTTCACAATTAATACGATGAATGTACAATGAAATATGTTGATAAATACATTTATATTAAACAATTCATACGGCTGACAGCTTTTAGAGCCAAACGTCGTAAAACTGCGAATTTTCCAAGCCAGACTAGTTAAAAAAGGGGAAACTCAGGGATTGAATATATTTAAGGAAACAAAATGTTTCATTTCATAAGTCAACGAAGCCTGTTTGGAAATGTGCAGAGGAGGAAAGGTTCCCCGCTGCCCCCTTCACAAACGTCTATGATGTAGTTAGCTCTTAATGCCGGGTAATGATGTAAATTTTAAAAACGGTCATTCTATTAATTTCATTACAAATTTGCATTAAAATTCAGTATTTTTGCTTTTAAGCCTGTTAATAATAGCAAGCGATAATATATCTATAGCCCTCTACATTTAATTTGAAATAAAAAAGTCACGACATGACTTTAGAGAGTTCTCCGTCTAGATAGACCTTCACGAAACAACTGTCCAGACGGCGTCATTTTGAATGGGACTGATCGTAGTATTGTTTTTCTCTTACTGTTCGTCGTCGTGTATCGCCTGCGATTATGACAGATTTAAAAGAACAAAGTGTGTCAACAGGCTTGCGAGGATGATGATACAAGCCACATACAAGTTTGTGAGAGATTTGGGCGCTTTAAACGAGGTGAGATGAGTGTTGATGACCATGCTTATTCTGGGAGCCCTTCAACGTCTCGAAACGATGAAAACGTTGAGACAATCCGCCAAAAAATCAACGAGGATCGTCGTTTTTCTATCGACAAAATTTCAGAAGAAACAGGAGTTAGTTGATGCTCATGAAGTGAGTTTCAAGACAGAATTTGCGAGAGGATGCGTAGAGGAAACCGGCGGAACTTGGGCGATCTGGCGACTGGTTCCTTCATCACGACAAAGCCAACGCACACACGGTCTTATCTGTGAACCGCTATTTGACCTCTCAGGGGTGGTCTGTCGTTCCTGATACTCCCCCCCCGTATTCTCCGGAACTAAAAAAGGTTATAAATATTTTTTAAAACGACAATCCGTTTTTTCGAGTAATTTTCTTATAGACCAGTGTTATTAAGGTCGATGCCATGAGCGGAAGTCCGTGGCACGAGTGCTAAGACGAAATCGCCCTTTCACGTAGTTCGTCACCCCGCAACCACAGACAACGCCATCCCTATTGTAAAATGGCGGGATTCCTAATAGTTTCCTTTCCCGACGCTAGTTGCGCAGAGTAGCTCGTGGCATGCTATGGAGCCACGACGCGTGCCACTGCCACCAGTAGAAGACCTTGACACCTCTGATGTAGACATTCTATGTAAACCTGTACATTTCCTGAGGTCACATTATTCTTACGCGTCATTGGCCGTCATTGCATCTAACGGAGAATGCTCTGGATGAGACTAAAGATAATTGTAAAAAAGGTTATAAATATTTTTTTATAATGACAATCTGTTTTCTTTTGAGTCCCGCTTCGTATAGACATTCTATGTAAACCTATACATATCCTGAGGTAATATAATTCCATTGGCCGGCATTGCATGTAATGGAGAATGCTTTGGAGGTGACTAAAGAAATGTAAAAAATTATAAATAATTCTTTTATAACAACAATCCGTTTTCTTTTGAGTAATTTTCGTATAGAAATTTTATGTCAATCTATACCTTTCCTGAGGTCACATTATTCCTACGCGACATCGGCCGTCCCTCGCCGCGGCCGGGGCCGCCGCTTCCAAGAGCAGCAATCGTTTTAGCCGCCCCACTACGCCCGCGGATCGCCTCAAAGCCAGCAGTAATTAAGAGCCCTCCGCGGGCACCCGGCAGGCGCGGCGCGGCGCGGCGGAGGATTCAATGTGTTCGCAAGGCGCACCTGCAGAAAGCACGTTATTCCGCGGGATCTGATAGCGGGCGCCGCCGCGCCGCTTTGATCCTTCAGCGCCTGCCGCTCGCGGGGCTTGGGGTAAACACCCTGCGCCGAAGCTCCTCCGGAGGAGGAGATGTGAATAAAGTGAGGGAGCGAGAACGTGCAGAGCGAACGAGGGGGAGGGGGTGAAGGAGGGAAGCGGGTCTGCTTGGCGATCGAGACGCGGTGAAGAGAAGGAGGGGGTGGAGGAGGAGAATAATTTGTAAGGTTGGTAACCGAGAGATAAGGGAGGTAGAGTAATTTTAACGTAAGCACTATATACGTGCGATATGCTTTGATCTGAGTTGAGATGGATGAGGTTAAGCTGAACGATAGTGACCTGGTCAGAATGCCGTGGATGATGTTGAACTGGGTGGGTTAAACTGGAAATGTGGGCTAGAGTGGGATAGGTGGAAGAGAGAACGATGGGAAAGAGATGGTGTTGATTCGGGTGATTTAAGCTCGGCGTTTTGCACTAAGTGGAGTTAATCTGTGAGCTATAAGTGACACAAGGTTGTGTTCGGTGGGGAAGGGTTGAGTTAGGTGAACAGTGCTGATAAGTTGAGAGGGAGCAAGGTGGAGGGGTTAATCTGGGCGGGGGTGAGACGGGTGATGTTGAATAGGGCAAGGTAAGACAAGATAAGTGATGTTGAATTGGACAGGTAGCCTCATAGGTTTAATTGGAACGAAGAAAGCTAGATCATATTGAGTTGAACGGAAGAGTTAAGTTGGACGCGCTGATTTGGATGATATTAAGATGGTCGGAATGAGCTGTGCGGATTGACTTCGGCGTATTGAGCTGAGCGAGCTGAGTTGGGCAGGTTGAGCTGGGCGGGTTGGGCTGGGCAAGTTGACCTGGGGTAGGGTTGGAACTGGGCATGTTGAGCTGAGTGTATAGAACTGGCGATGTTGAGCTGGTGTGTTGAGCTGGGCGTGTTGAGTTCGGTGTTTTGAGCTGGGCTTGTTGAGCTGTCCTGGTGAAGTGCGCGTGTTAAGTTGAGCATGTTGAACTGGACATGACGAGCATTGCGTATTGTTGAGAAGAGCATGTTTAACGACTTGAGCTGATCGGTTCGAGCTTGGTGGGTTGTGTCGAACAGAAAGCACGCTGTGCAGATTGAGCTGAGCGGGTTGAGACGGGCAGTGCAAGACGCGAGAAAGGGAGCAACGGAGAGGAGTCGGGTACAGGCGACGCCGCAAGAGGCGAAGTCGAAGACGGCTCGGCTCATGCGGCTCGCAAAAGGCAGGTGCAATTCGCAAACTTCTCCGCGGAATTGCGAGGGGGTGGGCGGGGCCGTGGGGCGGAGTCTCAGGCAGGCGCCCTCCGGAGATGCGCTCGCAACAACAGAGCAGCGCAGAGCGAGCGGAGCGAGAGAGAGAGAGAGAGAGAGAGAGACCGAGGGAGAAAACGGGGTTTATTACACTCTCTGCGTCCCGAGAGAACTAATGAATACTGTATGCATGTTGCTCTTCTTTTCTCGGATACTATTGCGTATTATGAAATTTTGACGTGAATTCTTTCCTGTTTTGCAAGTTTGTTGATTTTCATAAAAAACATTAATTTTGAGAGATAGGAGATAAGGGAGGCTTGCTTAGGCGTTAAATTTCGACTGCGAAGTGATTTTGCAGAATTGAAGGATAAAATGTTTGTATGTCCGAAGGATTTTTTTAATAAACAAAACTTGTACTTTTTCACTGGTACACGCGTGATGGTTATGATAGACACGCTATAAATTACCAAATTAAAAAATGCAGTAAGTGATCATTCACTTGAAATTAGTATTTTCATTTTTCTTTAAGCGCTTCAAATAAGTCTTGTCTTTTAATAATTCTTGTCTTGTTTTTCAAAGCAGAAGGACACACGCTTATTTGTCTACAGTAACAGAAAAACTTTAAAAGAAGAAAATGTGGCTACCACGAAGAAAAGACGGTGAATGTAATCTATTGAATTGTTTAGTCGACACTTTCCAGTGTTACATTGCATCAATTATTTGGTCTGTGTATTTGTAAAATATTATTGTAGATCTCAACAGGGTATGCTAGGATACTTTTTTGGTTATTTTTTAGAAGAATTGAGGATATTAAAAAAATTGAAAAAGTTGTAGCGTTATATTTTCAGTTCATTCACATTCGATTTGGAAAAAAATGGGATTTTGCAAACAAATTGTTGGGCTTTCTTTGCTTCATAAACTTGTTTTATGAGTAATATTGTAGGTGTTTATGGGTAGTATTGTATGTGTTTGAAGATATTGTCTGTGTTTCCAAAATACATAAACATAATAAGTTTTTTTTACGGGTTTTTAAGGGTTTTTATAGTTTTCTCTGTAGTTCTGAATCAATAGTTTTTACGGATTCTCTTGATTTCTCATTTGCAGAGATTTTTATTTATATTGTATATTTTAAATACTCAGGGATTTTCATTTTAAATGTGGTTTTATATTTTCTTCCTTCATGGTCGGATTTTGAAGAGCCAAGTACCTTTGAATGTATAACTTTGCAGAACTGAAATGCTTTCTTAAATTGTAATGTCCATAAAAACAACAAAACATATTTGTTTAGATATACTGTTAGTATCTAAACCTAATACCTTTCCTAATGTACAGAATTTATAACCAGAACTGTATTAGTCATGACTGTGCTTTTACTCTTAAATACACTATAAAACCAAATAGGCATCCCTAATAGTCATTTTGACAATTCAATATACAGAACATTTCCAAATTCACAAAATGTCTAGACAATAAATTTAGAATATTTAAATGTCAGTGCATTGAGCGATAACCATTCTGTTAAAAATAGTGAAACTTCAATCTGCGTCATATTACTCGCCCATGGGTACAATAGATTAGAATAGTCTGTAGTGGAAGCAATGAATTCAACTTAAATACATTTTTAATTTCTGCTCTGCTTGTGTATGAGTTCTGAATTGTGCGATGAAAATAAACATTCTGGCAATTCCCTTCGACGGTCAATTTACCGAACGCTGAAAAATGAAAGAAGATTAAGTGCATTATACCCGTATTCATACAATCCGTCCTAATATTAATCCGTTACATATTTAATTACGCATGTAAATGCGATTGTCGTTCGTGATGGAAATGAATCGGACGAGGATATATCAAGTTTAATTTAAAAACATTGGATTTACACGAAATGGGCTACGAAATAAAGCTCATTAATCAGTGGCTTGTGTATCATAGTCACTTGAATGAATGGCGCGTCATGGATTCCAAAACAGCACATTCAGATTATGTACGCGGTTTACATTTTACTTGCTTTAGGCAACTAATTAAGGCATTAGACAAACATTTATTTTCTCGGTCGTTAAACGGGCTTAACAGAGCAACCTTCGCGATTCTCGCTTGTTTCCGCCGACAGTTGAGCGACCGCGCAGAGGGATCGCTGTTGCGTTGGGGCGGTGGCGGTCTCTATCGGCGGAAAAACAAATTAAATCCCGCGACGCAAGTCTCTTTAATTAAGGCCCAATAAACTCTGGCCTCGCATCAAAATCCAATCACATTCTACAATGAAGAGAGAAAAAGATTCACGGCTTCAATAAGGTGAAACACCAACCTGAGCTTCATGACCATTTTAGAGGCAATTGAGGCGGAAGGACTGTGTAGCAGAAAGAGAGAGAAGCACACGAAAGTAAGTGAGGAAGGAATAACGAAGACAAAGAGGAAACAGAGGGAATTAATTTTCATGTGACGTACTTTACCCTAACACAACATTATTACATTACCTGCCTGAATAATCAAGAAAAACAAGACGCTGTTATGATGACATGACATGATGATGCGAAAAATCCGATCAATTGGTCCATTGCTCGGCACAACATTCAAATATTGTAAAATACTGTTAATGTAAAAAGAATGTTAAAGTTATAGTAATAGTTTTATATGAGCAATTTTACTTCTAATACTTTCATTTATTATTTTCAAACGACATTCTTTGAAGAATATTGCAAGTTCCACAATTTCTTAACAATGTGTAATTCGTAATTCTTTTTCAGATTCTAGAAAATCGTAAATTAAGAATGTACGGAAGCAAAATGGTATGGTTGGGGAAAACTTAATATGTTCAAGGACAATGTTGCTGGCAAAGAAAAACATTCACATGTATTGTTCACAGAAATTAGTTTTGCCACCGGGCAATAAAAACTAAAGGGCAATAAAAACTAAACCAGAACAAATGTTTTTTTGTATGAAGAAAAGCTGGACATTCTACTAAAAATACCTAGCGCCAAACGGTTAATTGTATATATCTTGCCACCAAGAGAATGACGATTTGGAAATGGAAACAGAAAGTATCGCTGTTGTAGTTGTTGTTGATGTTGTTTCTATTGGTGGTGGTACACCAATAGCCGTAACCTGGAAACCTATTTATTTATTTATTTATTTGGTCAAAAAAACAGTAAAAACTGTATGTAACGTATGGGGAAAGAGATTACATGCGCACATTTTCTTGAGGAAAAAAACCCTATTCATTGGCCCATTCTCAACCTTGCTTGTTATGTTGGGGTTCACTAATTTAGCTCCACTTTGAGCTCCGAAGACTATGTATTTTCACTCTTATATTCGCCGACGGAGACAGACTCAACAACAATGCTCTGAGCAGGGATATATTAACACACTAGGCAAAGTGCATGCTTAGAGACCCGGCTAGAAATGAACCCCCAATAATTTCCAAAGGTTTATATTCGTTAATAAATATTCATAAAATTATCATAAAATTCTATGAAGTAAATATTGCCAGTGCAACTACATGGCACCTGTGGCGGCGGCAAATGTTCCATGCCGGATTCCGCGAATAACAGCCGCTGTTTAACGCCCAATAGACGTGAGAATGGGGCTACGCGAACGCCAGGAGAATGGCGGCGCAAACCCGGAAACCAGCCCCGCAAATATTTGGCGTGCAATTGAGGGACAACAATCGCTAAGAGGTGACGCGTCGGGCGCGGGCGCGGACGAAGGGCGCGGGCGGCTGGGAGGGGGGCGCGGCTGATAACAAAGGAACATCGCAGGAGGGTCTGCGCAGATAACGCGATCGGATGTATAAACGGATGCTGGTGGTATTGGAGTTTAAAAAAACAAGGATCATTTTGTAAGCTGAGGATTATGCAATATCTTCGGAACAAATTGCAGTCGTACAAATTCTTACATCGTTGGTGAACAAGAAAAATGGCATAATTCAAAAATTGTAATTTCGTAGGATAATGGTTTTTATGAGTTGAATATGGTCCAATATATATTTGAGACGGTCAATTTTGTAAGAAAAATAATCATAACTTAATTTCTTAACGTATTTAATAACATAAGGAGAATGGCTTTTAGGTTGAACAGAGCCGTTACTTCGCATTCCAAGAAAAGTAGTTTTCTCCATATTTTAGATACCACGTAAAGAATCTTTTAGATGTTGTTTTAGAAAAATGTATTATTTTCTAAACATATTTTTACACAAACTAAAAGTGACAATTTGTTGATCTGTCATGTTTGATGTACACCAACGAAACGTGTTTGAAAGCTACTGAAATTTGTTTTCAATGCTACATCCAAAATGTTTCTATGCTCAGAGTTCAATACGTAAGTGAAACGATTGTTTTAGTATGCACAAAAATTAATATAATTCGTGTCGATTAAGTAACACAATAATGTAAATTGCTTAGCAGATATTTTGAACACCTTTACCAAGAATGAGAGTGGCGAGATCTATATCCTGTATTGAGGTTATGGTGGCTTTGAATCACAGAACAAGTAGAAAGAAATGAAGAAAACCATCTACTTCTCTTTAATTTTAATATAATAAGTGAACATTCCTGCAAAATGTAACAGCGCGTTTCCGAAATAATTGTGGCTTGTAAAAATTTACCGTTTGGTTAACGTTACTCTCACTAAATTGAATTATCCAAGATTAGTTGTAATAAGAAGAGATAAGAAATATGTGTTCCGAAGAGGTGAACGAATTTGACTAAAGTCGAAAAGGAAGGACTGATGAACAGAGATAACAGAGGTAATAGCTATGACATTGTGTAATATTGTTTTGAGATACAGAAATCGGTAATGAAAAAGCAGTAAGTTAACATAAAAAAGTGATTCAGAGTTTTAGATGTCTTGACCTTTCGCAATAAAATTTAGTACTGACAATAATTGTCCGTCTTGGAAGGTTTCCACCTGGCACAAGAGGGGAATCAATAACTTCCATCGTTACATACCAATTTTTCAATGTAACTATTCTAACTAAAAGCAAATAATTAAATCATAAATTAATTTACATATGTAATAATGGAAACATTTTAAGACTGGTAAGAAGAGGATAAACTAAGAAACGCAGCGTCATTAAAGAATTTACATTTATTTCGCAAAGCACACAGTGAGATTTATTTAACGCGCGTACGAATTGTAGTTCATAATGCAATTCTTAAAGAATACTTAAAGATTGAGCAACAGTGATGTCGATGTTTATTGACAACACTGGTCTGTGAGAAAATTTCACCTTTGCCATAATTCCAACAACCAGAATTTATTCACGACCCAGGACCTTGCCAAATACATTAATATAACAAATTTAAAAATACATTTTCTTCCTAGCTGGATTATAAACACATGTAGTTCTCTAAAAATCATTCAGTTTCCTTGTAAGGCTTACTTCCGAGATGAAGTGGCCATTTTCGCGTATAAAATCGTTCTAAGATTTTTTGTTAGTCATGGAACGTTCTTTTCTGCGGTCACTGGGTGTTTGCTGTAATTACTGTAATATCATATAATGATCCGAGAGTGCTACGAATGAAGACGTACTTTTAATTTTTTTTTTCGAATGGCTAATGTAATGAAGTTTCAAGTTACAGAGCGTCAAATCGTTTCCGGTATACAAGGAATTCGAGGATTTAAATTTTCCGACAAGAATTTTATTACTTGATAGTTTACCAACTAAATTTTACTATGATTAATTTTACATTTTCTTTCTTTTAAACACTTTTATATTAATGTTTGTTGGACCGCCGGGCTCAGCATAAATAATTGAGAGATGTGGACTGTACGGACACAACTGAGCGCCGATTCCAACGGCAGGAAGCGAGGCGGGGTGAAGAAGGCCAGCAGTGTGGTTGCGAGAAGGGGGGCGGGGGGGTCAGGGGGGCAGGGGGCCGCACCAGGGGCGCTGCCGCCGCCGCCGTCTAAAATACTGCGCGCGTAAAGCAGCCTCCAAGTATAAATTATCGAGCGGCGCCAAAACTTTTCTGATAAATATCTGTTGATGTTTTTAATGGCTTAGAAAATTTGTGTGGAGGTCCAGAAATACCTCCGGTTCCTGCGCCTTGTCTGGACTATCCCCTTCTCTTTCTCTTTGAGTTTCTCTACACCCCCTCCCTCCCACCTCTCTCACACTCTCTCTCTCTCTTTCACAGGCCCTATTCCTCTAAGCGATCCATCCTCCGTTTCCCTTCTCTCTCTCTCCCTCTCTCTCTCTCTCGTCCTCGCTTTGAGACGCTCCGGAACCGCGCTGCGTTTGTCAAAGGACTCGCCCTTCGCGGAGAGTAATTACAGCAGATAAGGTAGCGCACCGCTTTATCGACTCGACGGCCTTATTAACCGGGACATATTCCCGCGTTTTAATGCCCGCCTCGACGAAGGAATAATACCGGCCTTGTTTTCGCGATCCTAATGCCTGCGATGAAGATTCATGCAAATTAACCTCGAGGTAATCTAATAGGGGCGGTCGACCTGTCGGAGAGCTCGGCAATCTCGGTTGGCTTTTTGCGGGCGAGCGCGCCGCCAGCGGCCGACACGTTTTTGCACAACTACTTAAACAGCAATTCCCTCAAGAAAAACAACCGCGCGTCGGTGGCGGGGGCCGCGCGAGCGAAAGTTTTCATTGTGCAAAAAGTCACCAACGAGTTTCTATAACTTACGTCCGCAGCGGCGTGCTGCCTCACCGCCCCCGTCGCGCCACGCCCCGTTGGAGCCAAAGCGATGAAACTTACACCGCCCGGAAATTTTCATTGAATAAAGCCACCGTATTTATCTTCAATTTGGCGAACGGGTGGGCTGACGCGTCTGGCTGGCTCGCGCCGCGGGATCGGCGGCCTGGCACTGCTGTGCTTGTTCAGTGCTCGCGTGAGTTGCCGTAGTAGTCGCTCGCCCGTGTTTTGGTAGACGGCTCGGGGTCTACTGCAGAGATTTTGAAGCTATTCCGTCTGTGAACTTGCCCCTAGGTTGTCATAGTAAAGAATTTATACGTCAAGGTCTGTTCTCACTAATGCGTTTTTTCAAAATTTGGGCAAGATTTGTAGTTTAAAGATTTTAACGTGTTATTTTATTCTAATTTATGGCTTCTAGATTTTACAAATTTTCACAAGCATTATTATTGCGTTATTATCATCACGAAAAAATATTTTTATAAGTTAATTGGCTGCTGAAATGAAGTTCTTGAGGAGAACGCTAGGCTGCACGAAAGAAGATCATATTCGTAACGAGAAGATTAGGGAAAAACTTCATGTCGAAGGAATTGTTAGCAAAATAACTAAATACCGGAACAACTGGTACCAACACACGCAAAAAATGGATAATACAAGAATACATAAATTAGTTTTACTCTATCAACGTCTGGAAGAAGAGACGCGGGCAGACCCAAAAAATGATGGAAGGGAAACTTCTGAAGACGGATCACGCTCAAATCTAGTCCATGAAGTGGAGATGAAGAATAAGTTTTTTGCAGTCTGAAAGTGGAGTGATCAGTCGAGACTAAATCATGATAGAGATATCCTCATAGTAGGACAGTCCATTGAAAACACATTGAAATAAGCAACTATATTAATCTCAGTAATTCCCTATTTTCATGCTAGTTCCGTTAAGTAATGGGGATCTGATAAGAGTTTCTTGACGATAAGAAAACGTTAATAAGAGAAAAAGTCGAATTATTCCAAGTCAGCGTTTATTTCTCTTCCGAATATTTTTTCATAAAAAAATCTCACTATTATCACTTATTGGTTGCCTGGTTTTCATAAGAATCTATTTTAAATATATTATTTACGTTTACACGAAATAAAATAATAAAACAATTACTTGATGAGTCGCAGTGAGTGTATTGTATTAATAGTTGATGACATAATATTGTATGTAATATTTTAATAAAAATCAAGAATTTAATAATACTCTCAAGTAATTTTAACGTAATTTAAATAATTAAAAATTTGTTTAATTTTATGAATTGTCTTTAAATGAAATTATTACAAAAAATGAAGATATTAAAGAAAAGAAACAATTTTATGTGCGTTTCTCGAGAGTGGACTGAGCAGGACCTCAGAGATCCTGCTTATGCATTCATGAAGTTTCCTGATTCCATGCATCCTAGGGTTAACAAATAAACAATATTTTAGAAACAATTGAACACCAACCATTTTGCATTTTAAATCAAGTATTAATTTTCAGATTAAAAAAAACATACTAGCGAGATATTTTAAGAATGTGAAGACATCAGTTTGAACAGCTTCTATCGAGAACTCCCGAAAAGAGGAGGCTCTAAGAGCCAGGTTGTTCCTTTCCTCTCTTGAAGGCTCTTGAAAAATCGAAACGAATGAAACTACAATATCTCCAGAAGAGACGACATCCAGAGAGTACATCCTCGCAATCTGTGCTCCTTCTTTTCTCCGTCTGAATGAAGATCGCGCTCGATTGGGTGCCATCTCAAATGGAAGGCGGGCGGTACTTATGAATCGAGTCGTTATGATAATGTCGCGAGGCGCTTACGCTGGGACGTGAGCTGCGAGTCGAGTGTGGCGGGAGCGGCAACTGGGAACGCGATGGCGAGGACGGGACGAGCAACAGAGGAAACGACACTGGGGGCCTTGACGGAGTGGAGGGTGGAGACGAGTATGGCGGGAGCGGCAACTGGGAACGCGATGGCGAGGACGGGATGAGCAGCAGGGGATACGACACTGGGGGCCTTGACGGGGTGGAGGGTGGAGACGAGTGTGGCGGGAGCGGCAACTGGGAACGCGACGGCTTGGACGGGACGAGCAGCAGAGGAAACGACATTGGGGTCCTTGACGGAGTGGATGGTGGAGACGAGTGTGGCGGTAGTGGCAACTGGGAACGCGATGGAGAGGACGGGACGAGCAGCAGGGGAAACGACACTGGGGTCCTTGACGGGGTGGAGGGTGGAGATGGAGACGGAAGGGGGAGGGGGATGGACATGATATGGGGACGGCGGTGAGGTGAGGTGTTTCGAGGTAAGGTGGGGTCGAAGGTGAAGTAGGGACGGTGGTAAGGCGGGGCCGGAAGTGAAATGGGGACAGAGGAGAGGCTGGAGGTGGTGGTGTTGGAGAGGACGGTGATGATTCCTGAGAGCAGACGTAAGAAACGGTGAAGACAATTTCAATATTGACATTTACCTTCTGACATTTATAAAATTTATATAGTCTTACATTTATTCTTCACCAGTTTAACTTCTATCTTGAGCATTGGTTTTACAATTTTCAGCGTCTTTTACGAATCTCTTGTTGGACAAACCTCTGATGGTTTCGTTCGTATTCAGTCAAAGAACCGTAATTGCTGATTTTTCGAACAGTCGATTTATTACTGCTACATTTCCTTCCCCGTCCTTCAAGAACGCTCTGCCGTACCTCCCTGGGTTTATTGCGTCCTGGGAGCTCGCATGCGGGCAAGAGGGCGCTCCCAATCAACAGCGGGAGCCCTATCGATTTGATTAACCCATAAATTAATTTCGGCGGGCGGCGCCTGGGCTTAGGCGCCGGGGAGGGGGAAGGAGGGGAAGGAGGGGAGGAGAGGGGGGAGCGTGCTGCGCAGGGGAGGGGAAACTAACCCTACACCCCCTCCGGGCACGCGTGGCCTGTAACTGTAATTTATGGCACGAGAGAGAAAATGATTTTATTCATGAGTAAAAGAGGTCTGTACCCGAGACGGCGATGTTAGAAGTCGAGAGTGCTAATTTTCACTGGGTGAATAAAATGTGTTTACAATCCGGTGCCGTACATTGTTTCACACATTTCTACATGTGAATGCAAATTTGTAAAAATATATAAAATAAACAATATCTGAAATACTATTGTAAATATTATTCTTAGTAAAAACGCTTTGTTAACCTTCAAACATACTTTCCATCACAGCAGAGTATTGTATACTAACAAAATATGAACTTATTAATAGCTTGCATGTACTCGTTTTATTTATAATACTAAAAACAGAAATGTACCGATGTCACAAAGCATTTATATTTAGAATGACATTTTTTCTGTAGATAGGGAGGGAGTTCGTGTTGAAAAAACAGTAATCATTTTAACACATGCTTCTTTTATTTCAAAAGGGTTTCGCTGATAGGATTCTGCTCGTTCACTTAATTAGCTTCTCAATGTGTGTTTTGGTTTTGTTAATTTTAGTTTCATTATAAACGTGTTACTTTTTGCACAATAGAATAGCTGTGATATTTCTGCAACCTCAAAATAAACAAGGCTTTTAAATCTCTACCACAACACATTTCGGACGTGTCGTAGATCCAGGAAGAATTAAAAAGATAAATTAATGGTTCTGAGATGCACTAGCCGAAGTAAAAAACTTTGAAAGTCATGAGCTTCTTTTCTTGTAATGCTGTTAAGCTTCTGTTAGTTGCAAGTTTAGCGAGGGGCTGTTTATGCTGTTATTCTCTATTTCTATCTGTGAATTACAGCTTCATGTCAGAATTGTAGGTGGAAGTGTGTACATTCAACACATTGTTAGCAGCGAAGTCTAAATTGCTGAAGTCATTAGCACCAACGACCACGTCCAGTGCTTTCATTGGCAGCGTTGCCAGATGCGAGGTCTGGACGAAGAATATGTGGTATGTTTGTTAAACATGCATCCTTAGGTCATTCTTGTCTGCCTGTCTATGCATGTCATTCTTTGCTGGCAAAGAATGACATGCATTGATTTTGCTGGCGTAGAATTGTCGGATTCAATTTCTCACTTTTAGAAGTTGTTCCTAACACCAGTTCTCCCTCGAGCTCGGCAATTCTTTTTTCCTGGTGCAGTTTGAGATGGGTTTTAAAAATAAATATAATTCAAGCAGTCATAGTATTTCGTCCATGTTCCCCTTGATCCGCGGAGCAAATGCTATAATGACCTCTGGCTTTGTATTTGGGCAATAAATAGTATGTATTTTCTTCGCACCTAACGTAACCTCCTGTTATTTACTGTTTTTGTTGAACACAATGTAAATAAATCAATGTGAAATTGGAGGAACAAGACAATGGGCAAGAAAAGTATTCTGGAAAAACTATGGACAGAGAACTGAAGTGGACCCCAATGTATTATTGTCTGTGCGAAAAAATCTTTTCTCGAATCCGCTCCTTGGAAGACAAGTAAACTCTGTGAACACGTTACCTCCCAGTCTGACTTCTACATTATTTACTAATTTGTACGTAGGATTGATATTACGTCGCCATTTTAGTTTAGTTTTCTTTAGTTCAGTTCATTCCTTATTTTATGTGGTGAGATTCGGGCCAGCTCTGTCGACTGACTATGCAAATTTTGCTACGCTCCTTTCACTATCTACTGAGAAAAAAGATATCACTCAGGCTACGAAATACGCGATTTGAATTTAGATTCTTTTATGCTTGAGGAACTTTCACTTGCAGTAAATCTGCAACATGGGACAGTCTGCTTTACTTCCCCACCAAAGGAAGGCATACAATAGAGATTTTCGCTTTTAAAAATCCACTGCATCGATCGGGTTTGAATCCGCAAACTTTGGTTCACGCTTTTGTACAGTCCGATACGCTAACCGTAGTATTACCGAAACCACGTTCCACCACCGCCATTTTAAAATCCCAACCAGGGTATTGGAATTAGTGTCTATGGTAGATAGGAAATGGCGATCGCGAGCGTAGCCGATAGCGGTCGGTCGTAGTGTCACACTGTCGAAAAGGAACCCCACTAAACATACGTTTCTCTCACGTAACGAAAGGTAAAGGAAGATTGAAGCCTAAATGGTTTGTTTGGCTGTGCCACCAGCAAAATATAACGGGCAACCGTCCCGATTCATCCCCCACCCTGGCTTCGCCCCCGAGAGCTCTGCAACTTGCTGTTTCACGGCGCACATTCGCAGAGAATAATGTTCTGTGATTTGTTTGTTCGAGGAAAAGGCAACGTTCATCCATTTTAATCTTTCATTTGCAAATGTAGGGACAAAACAACATGCCTCTCTCGCATTGTAATTAACTGTGTGATACAGAACTCAATAGAAGAATTATTCGCATACTCTGGATATCGTGAATAAATACGAAATATGAATTTACGAATGAAGACTCAAGTGTTTTGGAGAAGTGGAATCTGCGAATACGCACCTGAAAAAAAGGTGGATCTTTGTGTGCTAGAAAACTAAGAGACAGGAACGATAATGAACGAGTGGAATAATCTAGAGGTCAAGCTAGGAATGAAATTGTATATGAAACCATTTGACATTTGGTACCGACAACAATAAACCAAATGCATCCAAACGCTGAGTGCATTTGGAATCAATCATATCAACAGTTGATATTCATTGTAGGTTATTATTAGCACAAATTATTGTGGATTATCATGAAACGAAAATACAATTTAAATATATTTATGAATATTAAATATTCGAATTTAACAAATATATTTTTAATTTGATTAACACGTCGCAAATGTATCTACAGAAAGCAAAATGTACAAAAATAGAAAAATATATCTAAATATATATTTTTTTATAATTTTACACATAAATTTCTCTTGTCAAGAATATCAGAATATTACATCGTGAAAACAATGCAGAAGGTTGAAAACCAGAGATAATTCTCGAGTATAGCGTAAGGAGATACGAAGAGCATTGGTAACTAGCCAGTCGGCAAACATTGTGAACAGTTTTGGTAAGTTAGTATTGGACTTAGAAGGAGGTTAGTAGAGATTACTTCATTCACACAATATCTTCGTAACTAGTGACCTGGGTCTATCCCGAAACAATAAGGTAACTCTTTTATTTACTTCGTTTTCCTTCTCATCTGGAACAGAGTAGTTCCATATTTTAACAAAGTTTAATTTATTGACATCCTTGAAAGTTTATTTCGTTACATTTCTATCAATTCATCCTTGTACATATCTACACTACTTTCAAATCGCCTTCAACGAAATCCCCAATGCAACGTACGACACCAATGCAGCGAGTATGGAGACATCTCGTATCAGAAGTCTGGCAACGTCCCTAGGCTAGGCGCGAAGGCCGAGGGGGACAAAGACGCGTGGAAAGAGTCAGCGATCGCGGTGTCGGTGGATAGCGGAGGTGGTGGCGGCGGCGGTGCGGGGTGGGAACAGGGCGGGTCGAGACGTAGAGGGCCGGGGTGGAACCGAGTGGGGAAGGGCGGGGCGGGGAGGCAGAGACGGAATAGAGCGGAGCAGTATGGGGAAGGGTGGGGCGGAGCGGAGCGGGACGGTGAGGAGGCGTGGCGGGGAAGAGCGGGGTGGAACGGATCGAGGTAGAGAGGGGCGGGGCGTGGCGGGACAGAACGGTGAGGAGCCGGAGCGCGGTGAGCATGTGAGGAGGCGGGGCCGGGCGGAGCGGGACGGTGAGGAGGCGGGGCGGGGCGGAGCGGGGCGGTGAGGAAGCGGGGCGGGCTGGAGCGGAGCAGTGGCCGGGCGGAGCGAAACGGTGAGGAGGCGGGGAGGGAGGAGAGGGGCGGGGCCGGACGGTGCGGAGGCGGAGCGCGATGAGCCTGTGAGGAAACGGTGCCGGGCGGAGCCGGGACGGTGAGGAGGAAGGGCGGGGCGGAGCGGGACGGTGAGGAGGCGGGGCGGGGCCGAGCGGAGCGGGGTCCGTGCGGAGCGAGAGGGTGAGGAGACGGGGCGGGGCGGAGAGGGGCGGGGCCGGACGGTGCGGAGGCGGAGCAGGGTGTCGGAGCGGAGCGGGGCGGAGAGGGGTGGAGCGAGGCGGGGCAGCGGCGCCGGGCGGCTGCCTTCACTTGTTTCGAGTCAAACACGGCATGAATAATTCATCGGCGTGCGGCCCGAGCGCGGCGCAGCCGTGTAATGTCGCCTGCGCCCGCGCCGCCGCCCCCGCTGCCCTCCTGCTGACGCACAGTGTGCCGGATCGACGCCGAACGCGTTGAGTGAATTACTTTACCAGGGCCGCCTAGAAGCATCAACTGATGTCACGTCACTGCCTCTGACCGGGAGGGTCGTAGGTTGGAGTCCCGCATACGGCATGATTTTCGACACTAACTAGATGGAGTCAGTCGCTGTCTAGAGGGGAATTCTGGTGACAGGCTGCTCTGATCGATTGGTTTCTCCGACAAACGCCAGGCGAATGCCGGAGTAGTACCCTAACAAACCGGCCACGGACCGCGCACGATCATTCACTCCTCTTCCATCACACCTTACTAACACACTATCCTCACCCCTTACTAACACACACTGCACTTCGACAAATGCCGGGAGACCTGTCGGGGGCTTAGAGCTTGCCCTGGCCGGGGCGGTGCCCCGTTGATGGGAGATACCTGGTTCAGGGAAATCCCGTCAGGCGACGGTAGGTCGGAGCCGGTTCTCAACATCCAGCGAGTTTTTAAAAAAATAGATAACGCATAAAATTGTGAATCTATAAGATACAATCATCCTATGACACATAGGGAGGTAACTACATTTCTGGCCCCCTCCCCACTTTCCATTATTATTTTTAATAATACGTAAAATCAGTAATTAAAAATATCAATTACCGATTTTGTTTCACTTTGAATATGAAAATTGGATTCTCCGTAGAGCGAATAAAAGAAAACTAGAAGCCACAAAAATGATATTTCTTAGACCTTTATAGAGCGATTCAATACGTACTATGAAAGATATGATCATTTAATGAGAATGCCTGAATATCGAATGCCAAAAACCATTTACAAGTACAATCCGAATGGGAAAAGGAGTAGGGGCAGACCAATGAGGCGATGGATGGACACTCTTGAAGACGGAACGTGAAAATAGGCTCAATACGTGACGATGCTAATGATCATCAACCAATTACATGGTTGCGAGATGGCTTGGAGACTTTTCCCCAATTAATATGAACCAATTCTACAAATTATAAGCTTATTAAATAGAAAATAAAAAATTGAACGTATTTATGGAAATAAAATATTTTCACAGAGAACGGAAAATTTTAACATTTTCACGGAACCCACGGCCCCTCCGGCCTCCCCAGTGCATACCCCCATGAATTCAACCTACTAACAGAACTTTTTTCACATTTAAGAAGTGCATCGTTGGGAACGTACTTTCATATCATTTTCATTTCTTTCTCTATTTTGTTGTGTTTTAACCTTTATTTTCATTATGACAAATGCCCATTTGTTTTGAAAATAATTCACACTGGCAATATAATCGAAAACGACACAATGTCATTCTTTTTCACGCTCTATTCTATGGAAACATTTTTTTCTTTTACAGATTAATTTATCGTTCAATTAATTAACAGATTAATTGACCGATCAGTTCCAATATCGTATTTAGAATAGTGTTACTTTGTTACTTGGAATAAACATTTTTTCCTTTTTATAATAATCTCCTTTAATCTATGTAAAGTTGTGCATTTTAAAATAAGTCTCACTCTCAATTGTATTTTTTTCAGGTTATGTTATCACTAAACTTAATTATTCTATATTATTATTATTATTACTATTATTATTCTGTATTATTATTGCTGTTAGCCCCTCGGGTGACTCATGGACAGCTTGCTAGCTTTCTGTGAGGCGGTTCCGGGTTCGCTTACCGTAAATACTTATGTATGACTACGTACTCCTAAGTAGCCTAATGAATATTCTAATCAATGAAAATTGTATCTTTTATTATAACATGCTCTCCTTTCGACTCGATTCAAGAAGCATACCCTGTCTCCCGCTCTGTTCCGCATCCCCCTTCCTGTCGCCCTCCATCGCTGCCACCCAATACGAGGGTTGGGGCATAAGTCATGGCAATTATTTGTAAGAATACGAGTACGGGTAGAAAATGAAAAATATACACATTAAAGGACAGAGTATGAAGTGAATGCCTGGACGCGACACACCAAAATTGTCGTTCTCATGTTTTTTAAAGTATTTGAAATGACAATACTGGTGTCATGTTCCAAAGCATTTTCGTTTACACGAGTTCACAACCTTCCAAAAGCATTACATACCCGTTCTAAAGGCCCAATTCGGTAAATGCTCAATTACTGCACGTGCCACGTCTTTCCGTACACTCACATGTCGCCACGTGCGTTGCTGGTCACTGGTTGCTACGCGTCCTCGCAGAAATCCTCGTGACCATCTCGCGACTGTTCGGTACGGAAGGGCATTATTCCCATGAACTTCCACCAATTCCCTGTGACATTCTCAAGCATTTCTCTCATAGAGAATGGCAGACTTGAAGAACAAACGCTGTTACATTCATCTCGCACAGCGGTAGTTCGACAACCGATTTCACGTTGCTTTCAGTACTATAGAGACACTCACAGATACATCTGTGAATGTGAACACCTTACTGCAGCATTTCTCTCACTCTACAAATAAAATTTTGCGTTTCGATAATATTTCTTTTAGAAAAAAATAGTTGCTAGGATTTCTGTCCCAACCCTTGTAGATACTAGGACATTTGTAATGAAAGCACACAGGTATAATTCGCCTTGGCCAGGAATCGAATCCGGTGTTGCGTCCTGGAAAGCGAACACGCTAACCAACGAGCCATCGAGGGACGCGGATTGTTGAACGGCACAGCCTTTGATTTTGCGACCCCGTCAGAGAACTACGGTTGCTAGTGGCGGTAAACAACAAAGTTTGGGAAGTCTCTTTGCCTCGAGATCGGATCGACTTCTCAATACATGCCCAGATTTCATCGGCACGGCAACTTGGAAATATTGCTGAAATGGGATTCTACATCGAAAATGATCTGGCATTCATGTTTCTTTACATACATGCAGTAGGTTATTCTTACAGTGATCATGATATTATTTCAGTCGTCATTTATCACGCCGGAAAACATTTAATGATATATTTTGTTTTCCAGATAACCTACAGTCATTTCGTTGGAAATGTGTAAATTGACTTCTACTGTGTATATCTAATGCGTAGTATTGGCATGGTATTCCCTGGAGAACCATGTAAATGTGAAACCTGAACAATTAATAAAGCTAAACGTAAAATAATAGTCGAATAGATCGTTTGGATTGTGGTGTCATGGAGATGAATATTATGAATTCCAAGGTCTGCGAGAATACCGGTCAGATATAATGAAATTGATCCTTGAATAGCTTTGAAAGCCAAATTCTATGAGCAAGGGTTAAGCGCTTTGACTAAATAATGAAGGGAGACGCATTGGAGAAGAATATGAAGTTGAGTAAAATTGAAGTCAATAGATTAAGAATAGGTTTACACACAATTCTAACATTTTACTAGAAAGTGGCAATGATTAGACTAAATAAACAATTGAATATTTATTGAAAATAAAGACTAAGGGCATGGGCACATGTAATAATTATCTATAAGTTTGTGACTATTGTTTTGCTGGTATTAGGAATTGTAGAGAAAAATAAATATTGTCATTTTATCTCAAGATAAGTTAAAAGCGCTGAGTTCACCTCTCATTATTTCGTTTTAAAAATAATCACATTCGCTTCTAAAAACGTTTTCCCCACAGTCGTGGCGTTTGTCTATTCATAAAATCAGTCAGAGACAGTAAATCTAAAGATTATACTTCAAAATAGGATTACAGACTTTATTGAAAATAATTACAGTAGTAAAGTTTCAACAAATGAGTTTAAATGAAATCTGAACACTCATTAAATTATGAAAATGCACAAGATACAAATTTTTGTTTCACAATATCTGGATTTAAAAGAACCTCATTACGATAAGTAATTATGGATATTCCCTTAAGTGGTGTACTTTGCATGTACGAGGAGGTAATTTTATGAACCAGTTTGATAAATATAAGACCAAAAAGATTACTATGTAAATCGAAGGAGAACTTGATATTAAAGCTGATTTACAAATGCAGATTGAAAATGTCAAACGTTCACAACTTTCAATATTTATGTTTAAATGAAATCTCTATGCACAAAAATGCCAAATATTTGAAGCTTTACAAGATAAATAGATGTAAAGAAACAAAACAAATACTGAGTCACTATGAGACGCAAGGAAGGTGGGAAATTGTGTATATCTCGAGACATAGTGAAACCAGGATACTCATCAACATTGCGGAATGGATTAATTTATATCGTTGGAAGGCTATCGGTGACATACTGATCAATGATCATCAGAAGAAGACTTTTCTCTTAAGTCAGAGAGGCAACAATGCCTTACTTCTTATCTCATATGCAGTGTCCCTGACACCGACTTGACATGTGACAACGAATGGCAACTAAGCCGTCAACATGCCGATTTCAACGAAAACACACTTGCCTACGAAGATGATCCTTTGCTTCCACTTGAGAGGAGACAGATGAAAGGAATATCCTGAAAAATCTTAAAATTCCACTCAATGTGAACACATACATGTTAACTTTCGTAACAGAAACGATTCGCTGTACTAAGCATACACAGTACGTGGCATTGGTAACTCATTTGATGAAAACTACGTAACTCAGACTGTTTATAAATGAATTACAACAAGATTTTTGAAGTAAATAATTATAATAATCGAAATGATAACGTATGAGCTCAGAGAAATAATTATAATTCTGGAGTAAGAGTAAATGAATGTCTGATAAAATGGAAGGAACACATCTATAAATGAACGAATTCAAATTACGAAATATACTTCAAACTTTTGCGTCCCTAGAGGTGCGCAGTTATTGAAAGACGCTGGAAAAAATAATACAAATTTCTTGTGTGAAGTCAATACAGTCAAAACCTCTCGACAAATTTGAAATCATGCAAGATCGTACACTTAACTGAAATAGGAAGAAAACAAACAATTTTGGAAACTGAGCTTGTGTCATGTTTGGTCTGCCAGAATTCTCGTTAATTACAGGTCAGACCCGATTAAAAAGAGAAAGAATGAGAATACTGAAAAGAGAAAGAGCGAGTCTCCTAATTCCAGCATCAACCACAAGAGCAGGTGCACTTGCGATGGCGGGTTGGACAAGAGAGACTTTAGCTCGCGAGAGCGGGGTTCACTCGATATACTGTTATCGATATCCATGGGATTTGCAGGGCGCTGGGGCAGAGGGGAGGCATCTGCCGACGCTGCCTGATGCCGTCGCCCCTCCCCCCCCGGCCAAACGACCTCACCAACCCGGCGCCCTGCCGCCTCCCTCCATGCTTCCTCACCCAGCGATATCCCGTGCTGTAATATTATCCCCCCTTTATTTCCCTGTTTCTCGTTGCCCCTCCCTACCTTGCCCTGCTCTCTGTGCCTTGCCCTTCGTGCCCTTACCTGCCTTGCCCTGCCCTGCCCTGCACTTGCAAGTACTGCCCTTGCCACCCCACTCCTTGCCAGCCCTGTCCTTGCTAGACTTGGTTTTGCCAGCCCTAGATTCGCCAGCTCTGGCTTTGCTAGACCTGTCCTTGCCAGCCCTGCTCTTCTCTGCCCTTCCCATCCCGTTCTGCCTTTGCTCACCCTACCCTTGCCTGCCCTACTCCTCCCCACCCTACACTTGCTAGCCCTGCTCTTTCCAGCGATATGCTTGCTTGCCCCGCCGTATCCCACCCTGCCCTAGCTTGCCCTGTACTTTCCCACCTTGCATTTATCTGCCCTGTATTTGTCAGCCCTACATTTGCACGCCCTGTCCTTGCACATCCTGCACTTGCCTGCTCAGCACTTGCCTGCCATGTAATTACCCGCCTTGCACTTGGTCCGCTCTGCTACCCCGCCTAGCCCCAGCCAATCCAGTCCGCATAAAACCACATCGTCTCTCTGGCTAAGGTTATCATCGACCTGGCCACGTGAAACAACAGAGTGAGAGGGGCACGAGTGGAAGGAGGAATCGCGGAACCTGTGCGTAAAGCAGGGGCTCTCGTAGATTCCTACACCGAAGTGTACTGTAGTTAAGTGTTAAGTTAAGTTTAGCATAAGCTATAAAGAAAGCCATCACAACACATGATAAGAGTAATTTCTTACTGAACTGTGTTGTTATCAAACAATCAATAAACAAATTGTATTTTATAAAAACTGTGCGAGTGGTGGGAAGCTCGGGGCGTGGAACGAGGAATGCCGCGCCATCAAACAGCGGGAGACGACTGAATGGCTCATTGGGCGTTTGGCAGGACCAGATCGAATTAAAAAGTGGTAGAGCTGCAGTCTGCAAAGTATTAGCTTCAATGTTGAAGTTAGAAAAGTACCTGTGCGCCATGAAACCTCTTAAAACGTGTTGAAAATGTTAATTTGAAAACACAAAAGCAAAATTTATTCGCAAACTACAATTAAATTATTGTAACTCGACTGATTTGTCAATTAAATGTACCTGTTGAATGACACATTGTCTGTATTTCACGAAATGTACGGCATTTATTCGTATAATTTATTGTTAACTAGGTGAAGTTTTGTGCGTTGCCGAACTTATTAATGTTTTTGTTAATCATAATCATTCTGTCTCACTTGGCCTCTCCCCACTCTGCCATATTTGTTACGATCATCGGTGCTTCCACTATCGTTTTTATGGCCAACTGTCAACAAATGCATTCTTACGAACTCTCAACCAACGTGCAGTAACAATTTTGTTCTTCAATTACTCGTAACCTAACTGCGCTCATGAAGTGAATAGAAATGTATTCAGTAGGAAATCGTATGGGCTTACATAAATGTTGAATTCACTTTGTTAAATTTACTCACTGTTTTCGAGATATTTGCGAGAAATGGGGTTGCACACAGAATGTTATTCTAAGGGGTAAGAAAGGGGAATATAAAAAATTCAACACGAAATCTCTTTTGTATAACTCTTCTCTTGTTTTGAAAGTGACGTATACATTTCATTAAGTTCGGAATAAAGCAGTAGATTTGTATGAAGAAACAATCAAACAAATTTCCTTCTTTATATTAGAAAAAACAATACATTGAAAAATGGAGCCTAAGTTATTCCCGACAAAACACATTATCTTTCAGAGAAAATCGCATTCAAATCGGTTCAACCGTTTCAGAGACTACCCCGGCCAAACACACGGACAGGCAAAAACACTAAAAGCAACTGAATCGTTTTCATATTATCTGAATACGCATGTGTGAGTTAAAAGGCAGTCCTTTTAAAATCAACGACAGTCCCTCCAATTTTATTAACAAAGAAGTTATGCAAATGACTGTCTGCACTTGGCGCAACAGCCCGCGTTCGGGCCATGGCCTTCCAGCAACGTCCCGGCCTCGCGGCCATGGGTTAAGGGGATTCCTGTGGTTAGCACGAAGACATCCCTGTGCCGTATTCCGGTCTTCTCAACCTGAGAATTGAGTTTTTTCATCGTCACATAGCAATATACCCTGGGACATTGCAAGGAAATGACACATTATTTTCTTGGCCGACCGGGAATCGAACCCGGGGTCGCGTAATGGAAAGCGAGCACAGTGACTAATAAGCTAAGCCGTGAGGGCAGTTATACAACAACCAATATGAAATAGAGACGAAACGAACAAAAATGAGCCAGTAAAAATATATTCTCATGTTCCACATGTTCAATGAATCAAGAAAAAATATGAAAACGCTCCACCAGAAATACATTTCTTGACGCGACGACAAACCTCTTCAAAATTCATTTAATACTCGTTTATATGCACGAGAATAAAGGCTGTTACAGGGGAAAATGAACCAGCAAAGAGAGTAGTTCTTGAATTATGACAGGAGTTTGCATTAAAAATTATTATCCCATGAACGGATGACACAAGTCGCTACATGAATATTTTAAAGAGCTCCAGCGTGTCTTTGAATCTCACAGCCATTTTTTTACACAACTAATAAACCCGATATACACGGTACAGTTTTCGTGCTGATTCTCATACAATTTCTGTACAGAAACTTCAAGATTCCAAACTAAAGTATCAAAGTCAAAAGTCGCGTATACACGGTCTGCACAATTTTTCCACTTTTCTGGACGATTCGTCACAAGCCACCGCTAGGGGGTCTAACGAGAAACAACTGAATTGCGCCGTCCGAGTTCTTTCAGTGGTGGTATTTCTGTGTTTGCGTTCTGGCTGTGATCTTGATTTAGTAATACATAACCATTTGGAGCAAAGAGAATAAAAATAAGAAGGCAGGAATTGGGGAAAAGGAAGTTTATCACAACATATCACTTCTTACAATCGCACGTTGACACATCTAACCACAAAATCGACATGGGCGATCACCATTAGTGAACGATTCTGCCGCTAGAGGCGCTGCAGTCAAACTGTATGCTTTCTACACGTCACCGGCGTCTTGTAGTGTAGTGTAGTGCGTTTTTTTTCCCTTGGGAGGTGGCGGTGATATTTCCGCCCTGGATGGTGAGATCCGGCGTCGACCTACCGTCGACTAGCGGGGTTTTTCCCCTAACCAGATATCTCCCACCAGCGGGGTACCGCCCCAGCCGGGACAAGCTCTAAGCTCCCGGCCAGTCTCCCGGTAGTGTAGTTCATGTTAGCGTAAGTGTGTGTATGTGTGTAAGGGGAGAGGATAGGACAAGGGGGAGGAAGGAAAGATCGCGCGCGGTCAGTGGCCCGTTTGTTAGGGTACTGCTCCGGCATTCACCTGGTGCTGATCGGAGAAACCTCGGAAACGATCAGAACAGCCTGTCGCTGGAAATCTCCTCCAGACAGCGACTGAATTCGACCTAGCTGACAAGCTACTGTCGAAAATCCTGCCGCCGCCGAGAGTCGAACGTAGGACCTCCGGGTCGGAGGGACTGCCGTTACATGAGACCATTGTTGGGCGTGTCGGCGGCGGGGGAGGGGCGCGGGCGGTAGCGGGGGTGGGCGAAGGGGCGGAGGAGGGGCGGGGGAGGGGGCGGGGGAGGGGCGGGGAGGGGCGTGGGAGGGGCGTGGGAGGGGCGTGGGAGGGGCGTGGGAGGGACGGGGGAGGGACGGGCGCGGAGAAGCGCCGTCGCGGCCCGTCTGCTGCCGGACGCCCAGAGCAGCCGGAGGAGGTAATTCGATATTTATGCGGTTGCGCAGGGGCCAGGCCGAGGCCGCCTGCCCTTCGGCCTCTCGCTGCCTCCGCCACCGCCTCCACCGCCGCCGCCTCTGCCCAGCGCCGGGACGGCCGTGGCGGAAGCGTTGGGAGATGTTGACAAGGCTCTAATCCTGTTCACGACGGGCAGTGAAGGTCGGGGCAATAGCCTCTTATAGCATTCATTCGCAATGGGATTCTAAATTTGAACTAAAAGAACATTAAATCAGGTTTGTCAAATTGTAATAATTCTTAGGAAAACATTTTTTGGTTGTTTCTTATTTTTTACCGATAAAAGGTAAAGAAATAAGTACTAAATTAATGTTTCAAGTCGTAAGTAAGTACACAGAAACTCATTACAACGGGACACATGTAAACATTTAACAAGGAATAGCGGAAAAGTGAGGTAATTAAGTAATTATTAAAAAAACTGCTTAACAGTATCGTTACATTGCTACTTTTTAGTCTGGAAGAGTACGCAATCGCAAAAGTAATATTTTACAATTTAACTTGGAATATCGGTTTCTTCCAGGTTATATTCTGCCTATTTTCTGTGTTTCACAGTTACAAGTATTAAACGAAAGAAAATATCCTGATAAAACGAAATACAATTCCAAATTTCATAAGGAATTAGTGACAAGAAATTTAAAGGTTCACTTGCCAGATGACAACTCGTAACGTATTCTTACACTTCTATTAATTAAACCTACTTTAGTGCTCAGTAAGTTCAAACTTCGAGACCACAAACAACATAAAAATACATCGTAACAGGCGTCATAAATCAGAGCGTGAAAGCCTTCAATCCCGCTTTCTCTCTCGTCGTATTTCAGTGTCATTTCGCGCTTGGTCCGTCCAGAGGGCGCCACATACTGCACGCGAGCGGAGCTTCAGCCGTTCGCCGCCAGAGGCCTCTGAAGCGCCACATCACGGCCGGGATCTCGCGGGTCGGGGGAGTTAGCGCGGTTGCGCGGAGGCGGGGAGCTGGGGCGGGGGCGGGAGCAGAGCGGTAATCCGACTTATCCGCCCGGCTAATTCCGCGCCGGCCAACGGGGGGCGGGCGAGGGCGGCGGCGGGGGCGCGGGCGGGCCAGGAGGGCGACGGCAATTGTGTGACTAAGCCGGCGGCTCGGAATTTGTACACCGCGAGTGGCGAAGCGGCGGGGGCGGCGAGGGCGGCGAGGGGAGCGGAGGTGGCGAGGGCGGCGAGGGGGTGGGGGCGGCGGTGGCGGTGGCGAGGGGGGCGGTGGCGGTGGCGAGGGGGGCGGGGGCGGCGGCGAGGGGGGCGGGGGCGGCGGCGAGGGGGGCGGGGGCGGCGGCGAGGGGGGCGTGGGCGGCGTGGGCGGCGTGGGCGGCGTGGGCGGCGTGGGCGGCGGGGGAGGCGGCGGCGGGGGCGGCGGCGGTGCCTGGCGTGACGGAGTGTGTGCGCTGGGGAATGCGAGTTAGGGGTCCGGAATGTAGGGTGCGCTGCGCACTCAGTGTCTGAGGAGCGGGCATGAGCGGGTGACAGTGCAACGGGGTGCAAGCAGGGAGGAACAGCACGTCCCGTCCGGGATGAGCGCGCATACGAAGGAAATATTACGAAAGGGAGAAGAGGACTGTTGAAACACCTTCAACTATTAAATTAATTACCTCACAATCCTCAACTAAAACTAGTTAGATTTTCGAATTGGTGAATGATTGACAACTATTACAACTACTAATGGAACTGTGTGCAAAATTAATCAGCTAGTAAATAATGGATATTCAAGTAGTATTTAGTATGTGTTGACATGTTGAAAACTCGTAAATAACTAACAAAAGCATTCGCAATGCATTGGAAAATTTATTAGCATGCTAAAATATGCGACAAAACCCGTTTATCTCGTGCATATTTTTGTAGCGTTTACTTTACACAAACATTAAAAATAGCTTGTATTAAAAGAGCTGTAATATGGGATGTGATGAGAAACAACGATAAAATATTGAATTGCACAGCATTCGGGCAATAAAACGAAGTGTATAATTCTGCGTACACACAGAGAATAAATTTGTGAATTGAGCGATGAATGGATAAACTAGATTTTCAGTGGCTTTGAATTACAGCGATACCAAATACATTTATTGGTCAATAATGTCCTCCAATTGCACATTTTACCCTCGATTACATGTCAAACAGTACACACAGGCACATCGATTTATTTCAATGTAAATTGTGTTGCGTGGAATGAAAATGGTTCTATCTCGATAAAATAAACCAATAGGATTAACAACTTTTACAATAGTTATTCATTATGGGTAAATGAATAAAGAGAAAAACATTGTAATACAAATGCCTCTGCATACAAATACCAACAATTAAAACAGAACTGCCATTTTTTCTGTTTATACTTTAGTTCATGTAATTATTAAATCTCAATATTTAATATTTATATTTAAGATTAAAGTTTAAATTGTGCTTAAATGATTGAATTGTGTTCAGAAGCATTATTAAGGGATATTCTTAATTTGCAAGTTTTAGTTCAGTAACTTGTGTTATTGATAAATCATTGATGACAAGTTATGGAACATTCTATCAAGCACGTAAATCAGGAAGAAACCAACAAGTGAAGAGTGTACATACTTTTAGTCTTTAGAATTTTCTGAGAAAGGGAGGCAAGAGAAGAAGTTTTCTAACTTACTCTTCACGTTGTGTAAAATTCTTTTATGTTTTTCGGACAATTATTCGTGGGGTGTTGCTGAACCAATTTATTGAAAGATCTCGTTAAGTTAGTACAGAGAACTAGAAAACAATAGCATTAGTACAGTTCTATTATCACTCTAAACTATCAACCAAAAATGGCATTTTTGCAAAATAGCCAAAGAAAACAATTTCTCATTCTGAATTACCCGACCGTATTGGCGCGTTATGTAGCGAGATAACATAAAGAGGTTTTCCAGGAAAGTATCGTACATCACATTAGTTTACTGGCTGTTTACTATATGCCCTTAAATTGTACAAGTTCTTACTGCTGCTATTGATTCTACTACCCAGTCATCGTGAGAAAGGCTGAAGGGGTGAACAGCGCAGACGGTGATGGTAGGTACTATGCTGGCAGGTCGATGGCATGCACTTTGGGGGCGTGATGGGTGCCGATCGACATTCTCACTTAGCCTAAGCCTTACTTTGTATGTTGATGCAGCAGCCTACTAACTTATTTGCTGTGTACCAAGATAGTTTTCTGGCCCCGAGGACGCGCACCTAGTGTTTAGCCATCCCCTCAACCCTTGGCGCTAGCACACCATCTTGCCAGCATCTGAAGGCGCGACGTAAAACATGCGTCCGTCAATCTGGATGGGTCCGCTTCGCTACCCCGACGCTTATGGGCTGCCCAGGTTGGTATCGGATTCGCCTAGCACCATTCAAATGCACCCTGACGAATCCCTTGTCAGTTCCGATTATCGACCACTTCCGTGGAGAATCCGGAGCCCAACTGGATCTACCTGGGAAGATCAGGTCCATCGCATTGGACATTGTGCATTCTGCTCACGGATGGTAAAGCCTTGGTCCAGAGGGACATCATTCTCCAATACCGCTTCTAGGGCAATCAAGCAAGTAAAGCGACGGCCAATAGATTTGGATAAGAGAGCCATGGTGACCCTGAAGCCAAACATTCCATCTTCCAGGCGGAGGAGATAAGACAACCTTCATCAGTAATGACAATTAATTTTTGTGAGAATAGGAGTACGAGTGGAAAATGTAAAATATACCCATGAAAGGGCAGAGTATGAAGTAAGTACATGGACATATAACGACACACCAAAATTGTCGTTCTCATGTTTATTAAAGTATTTGAAATGACAATACTGGTTGCATGCTCCAAAGCATTTTCGTATGTACGAGTTCACAACATTCCAAAAGCATTGTATACCCTTTCTAAAGGCCCAATTCGGCAGGTGTTCGATTACTGCACATGCCACGTCTGTCCACACACTCACAGGTTTCCACGTGCGTTGCTGGTCACTGGTTGCTACGCGTCCTCGCAGAAATCCTCGTGAGCATCTCGCGACTGTTCGCTATGGAAGGGCATTATTCCCAAGAAATTCCATCAATTCTCTGTGACATTCTCGAGCATCTCTCCCATGGAGAACGGCTGTCTTGAAGAACGAACGCTGCTCGAAACACGTTACATTCATCTCGCACAGCGGTAGTTGGACAACCGATTTCACATTGCTTTTTGTACTAATAGAGAGACTCACAGTCTGTGAATGTGAACACACCTTAATGCAGCATTTCTCTGAGGCTACAAATAATATTGTGCGTTTCGATAACATTTCTTTTAGAAAAAAAATAGTTGCCATGACAAACCTCATCCATCGCCGGCTCTGTGTATTTGACGTGTGTGGACGTGTCAGCATGGCGAGTGGGCACGGCGGATGACAAAGGGATTGAGTTGGCAGGTTGGTGGGCGAAAACAAGAGAACGGGGAGGCCGACGATGGAAGAAGCGGAAACATCACGGCTGCCAGAGAGGAGTGAACAAGGTTGAGGAAGAAAAGATCACGTTAAGATACTGCTCCGAAATTCACCTAGTATTCGTCGAATAAAAACACGGTAAAGATATTGATCGGTATTGATCGGCAGGCTAGTGAATTCTTCCGAGCTTCTAGCGATTTCTCTTGCAGTAGGTGGAATTCGACCTAGCTCTCCACCTCCCGGCAAAAATCTGCCACCATCGTGCCATCTCTACTTCGACGCAACTTCGAGGGATCTGGCGGGCAGACTTACTCAGAGACTCTGTAGTGTCAACAGCAATTGAGCCATCTCAGCCGATCTGGTGGAAGGGAACCACGTCCCAACTGTATGGTAAAATCGCACACTCAATACTCGGGAGAAGAACTCGCAGTCTTCTTCTTCTTCTTCTTTGTGAGCTTCGCGCCTGCTCCAAGCCCCTGCGCCAGCGTGGCCGGCTGGCAGGCCCTTAAGTTCCATTTCTTTTATTTGTTTACCTTGGCGCGCGGACGGTCGACACCACAGCGAAGGCGCAGCGGGGAGACGCAGAGGCCAGGCGGCGGGTGGAGGAAGCGGGGCGTGATTGCCTTGTCTATAGCCTCGTAAACTGTCGGCGGGCGCCGCTCACCCGCTTAAATATGAATCGCGCAGCGCGCCGCGGCCGACGGCCGACGCTGTATCGAGCGCGTCCGCACGCTCACCGCCTGCTCCGGCCTGCCGCTCGCCCCGCCGCTCGCCCCGCCCTGCTCCGCCCCGCCGCTCGCCCCGCCCTGCTCCGCCCCGCCGCTCGCCCCGCCCTGCTCCGCCCCGCCGCTCGCCCCGCCCTGCTCCGCCCCGCCGCTCGCCCCGCCCTGCTCCGCCCCGCCGCTCGCCCCGCCCTGCTCCGCCCCGCCGCTCGCCCCGCCCTGCTCCGCCCCGCCGCTCGCCCCGCCCTGCTCCGCCCCGCCGCTCGCCCCGCCCTGCTCCGCCCCGCCGCTCGCCCCGCCCTGCTCCGCCCCGCCGCTCGCCCCCGCCCTGCTCCGCCCCGCCGCTCGCCCCGCCGCTCGCCCCGCCGCTCGCCCCGCCGCTCGCCCCGCCGCTCGCCCCGCCCTGTTTCCGCCCCGCCGCTCGCCCCGCCGCTCGCCCCGCCGCTCGCCCCGCCGCTCGCCCCGCCGCTCGCCCCTTGTACTTCGCGCACCTAGTCCCTCTTGACTCCACTCCACTCCAGTCTACCCAGTAGCTCCCACCCCGCCCCTCCTCTCCCGATGCGATACATCGCCGTCGAGCCGTCGTTACGCCCGGCCACCCTAGCCCCACATCTTTCCCCACCACAACTCCTACGTACTACACTAATCGATACAAGCTAAGAAGTATCCATGCACTGTCGACACCTCCTTGTCATAGATAAGCGTTTAGAAGTAACAGAAGAATTTTCAAACATTTAACTATCTAGCTGTAAGAAGTAAAAGGAAACAAGTAATTTTGTTTCGTGAAAATACAGCTAGAGATTGCCCTTGTCAATCAAAGGAATCAAATCAAAGAAACTAGTTTATTTGTATTTTACAAGACGAAAATATCAGGTATTATGTTTTAAGATTAAGAATCAAAACAGTGTATATTTAGCAAAAGAAATCAAAACGTTTAATATTCATATTGTTAATCTCCGCATATAAATAACCACATACATCATTATAATGAAACTCATGATTAGAAAGCAATGTATTCTTTATCCAAATTTAAAGAAGGACCGTGGAGCACTCGTAGGACGGAAGCCATCTGCCGTAATACGCTCCTGATGCCGGTTGATGCAGTCAATCTAGAACTCTCAGGGTCCATCCGCGCCGAGCAGCCCACCAACCCACGCGCGCGACCCGTAGCGAAGGCTCCCAGCGCGAACGGCAGCCTCCAGCGGGGCTCGTTCAAAGGCGCGGCGGCAGAGCGCGGCGAGTCGGCGCGGCCAAAGAAGGCATCTGCATAAACAAGTTTACGACTCCGGGAGGCGCGGGTATCTCCAGAACGAAATCCGTTGACGCGGCGAAGCGCGGCGTGGCGGGGTAGCGTGGTAGCTGGATGGTGGGGTGGCGGGGCATGGCGGGGTAGCGGGGGTAGTGAGATGGTGGGGTGGGGGGTTGGTGGCGGGGCGCGGCGGGAGAGCGCGGCTTGGCAGGGAAGCGGGTTAGCGGGATGGTGAGGTGGTTGGTGGCGGGGTAGGAGAACGCTGAGATGGCGATGTAGTGGGGTGACGAGGATGTGGTGTGGTGGCGGGATAGCGGAATGGTGCGAAGGCGGTGTGGTGAGATGGTGGGATAGAGAGCTGGCGAGATGCCAGGGTAACGGGTTGATGGGAATGCGCGAATGGTGGGATGGAGGTGTGGAAGTGTGGCGGGGTGGCGTGATGGCGGAATGACGGGATGGAATGGCGGGATGGCGAGGTGTCGAGGTCGTTCAGTGTGCAGGGTGGAGGGATGGCAGGGAAGTAGGGCGAAAGGGTGGGGGATGGCGGAATGTCGGGGAAAAAGAAAGTGGGGTTGGCGGAGGGAAGAATGGTGGGATCGAAGAGAGGCGGATCAGCGAAAGGGAGGAACAGATGGTTGTGGTACTGGTGTGGTAGTGTGTCGTGGTGGTGTGGTGGGTTAGCGGGGTGACGGTGTGGGTGGGTGACCTGCGTCAGGTCATAAGGGAGGGAGCGGGGGACGCAGCCTGGCGACAGAGACGAGAGCTCGCAATCTGCAGGATGCCTATCGGAAAAACAATTGCGCGTTTCCCTTACGCGTCGAGCGCCTCGACCAAGGCCTCATCCTACTCCGTATCGCTCCGCACCCTCCGCGAGACCACCGCTCAGTCTCTTTTGACCCTTGTGCTAAGGAGAAGACGTCGACATACACTTGAACTCCTTGGAACATTTTGTCGCGTATATGATTCCAACTGCATCACCTATTATTATTGATGCATTTATCGTTTTATTAGGTGCATAGTACGATATTTTACAGCATATTCTCCTTTTTCTCCAAGCATTCTCCTTCCAGACAAATGAACTGCATTTCATGTTGGTTTGATTTTTTTAATAAATAAAAGTGTTTTTACGTGAAATTATTTTGACTGCTTGTTTTAAAGAAAATATCGTTTGTGAAAAAGTGATGTCGAAAATTACGAGGTTCATGTGATCTCATAGGGAGCTGGAATCTCATGATTACACATAATGGAATCCGATATCTCGGAGGTAACTCTTAAGGCCCATTCACAATGCAGACGTAAACATAAGCGTAACGCATAGACATAAACTTAAACATAAGTGATAGGCTGAAGTATTCACAATGTACAACATAAGCATAAGCAAAGATTTTCTATTTTCTGTGGGCCATTCTAGTTACTATTGGTTGGATGTGAGAATCTATATTTTATATATATTGACATTTTGTTTAAAGTTTGCATGTTTATTTAACATACATAACATATATAAACATGTGCGTATGTACTGTGGCACAACTGCTCTTTACGAGCCAAGGGCTACCAGCGGTGTCTCGGCCTTGCGGCCGTGAGTTGGGTTAGGTTAGGTTATGTATTTTAATTTCAATAAAAATTCAAACTAAATGGTACTACTATGAATATTACAACGAAACTAAACTACAAAAATATCGTACGCTACAAAACAACGCGGAAAACCGTCGGAAATCAACCAAGCAATTTGGAAAAACAAGTCTTTCGTTCGATCTATCGACTTCGATCCTATTTCGATACTCGATTTTGAGTTAAACGTACTGTGATTGGTTCATTTCTTATTTCTGACATAAGCATAAGCACAGAAGCTTGAAGCTTGCAAGCTTTTAAGTTAACGTCTTATGCGTTATGCTTATGCGAATGCATTGTGAATGAGTCCGCTTATAAACGTTGTCCTAACTTTTATGTTAACGCTATGCTTATGTTTACGTCTGCATTGTGAATGGGCCTTAAGAATCACTAAGTGATTTCTTTTTTGGCAAACCTCTATTAGACACAGGTTAGTTATATTGAAATTCAATTTGCTTTAAAGCGCTTCCACTGCCTTTACACAATGTACTACTTCGATTTTGTCAGCGTGTCAAAGAAAAATGCAGAATTTTTAATAGTTTTTTTATTTGAATACATCAAAATGTGTATTGAAAGAACGTTTTTAATCACCTATAAAATTCATTTCTTTATTAGAGCAGCTGCGAATGATGAATATTGCTTCATACATCGCAAAACATATAACTTCCCTGGCATCCTGTTATCTAACCAGACTCGCTTCAATGGGAGGTCAACAAGTCACTGCCTTCTCAATCAAAGTCATCGTGCTTCGGGTCAACTTGCCCTCCCTCCCTTCGGGTGGGAGGTGAGAGGGTGGGAGGGAGGCAAAGGGGCTGCCAAGGGCGTGCACTTGATGGGAAGTTAGCCAAGAAGTAATTAACGCTGTTGACCCGTTACGTAAGTTTTAAACTGTGTATTTAGCGGCGCTCAGTTCACCTGCTCACCGCGGGGCGGGGGTGCGGAGAAAGGGGGCGGGGGTGCGGAGCGAGGGGGGCGGGTGCGATGAGCGAGGGGGGCGGGAAGGGCACAGCGATGAGGGGGCGGAGTGCCTAGGCCTCGCGGGCAGCAGCTAAGTTGTTTATAAAGGGCTGCTGAGACCCCATCCCCCTGTCAGGTCCTATCTCGCCCTTACGACCGCGTCTACCGAACCCCGCTGAGGGCGAACAACGTTAATGAGTTAAAGAAACAGGCGATGAGACAGCAGCTGTGCCAAATGATAGATTGCAACTACGTGTTGAGAATTAATGTAAAGAAAGTTGAATTCTGCAGGTTTGAAAGCACGGAGGGTAGATAGGGAAACGAAGGATTCGGAAGTGAAAGACCTGGAAAGAAATTAGTGTTTGCAACACGATCACCACCCAGGTACAGGAATGTTACAACTTGAAGAGCGAATGAAATGGGAATCAGTATATTTAGACGAATTTGTTGAGAGAGGGACTGAGCGAAAGAAAGGAAACACGTAAGGGAAAATGGAGAATACGAGAAGGAAGGAACGGGCAGATGATGGAGAGAGAACCGAAAACGCAAACGAGGAAGTGAGCAAAAGAGGAAAGAAAGTGCGTCAGCGGAGGGTGATAAGGCTGACGCACTTTTGCCCCCGCGAGTTCCCAGCAGTGTCGCCTTCCTCCTTCGCCCTCAACTTCCTGTTTACCTCAGGCGTCTACTTGCAAATTAATATACCGAGTTTAAGTGGCTGCACAGTTTCGGTGGCAAACGAGTCGTGAACTGGAGAACTTGCGGAGTCTCCCTCCTCCGCCGCCTCTGCGTCACGTCGCGCCGCGTCGGAGCTGCCGCGCCTCTGTCCGCAAACACGCGCCGAGCCCCGCCCCCCTGCCCCGCCGCCCCCGCCAGTCCCCCCCGCTTCCCGGAACTCCCCGTCTCTGCCGCCATACCTTGTCCAACCCCGCACACCTAGCTACGCCACAGCATGCCACGCACCGACACGGAGCGCTCCATCCTCCTCTGCCCCGCCCTGCTCTGCCCCTCCCTGCTCTGCCACGCCCTGCTCTGCCCCGACCTGCTCTGCCCCGCCCTGCTCTGCCATGCCCTGATCTGCCTCTCCCTGCTCTGCCCCGCCCTGCTCTGCCCCGCCCTGCTCTGCTCCGACCTGTTCTGCCCCGCCCTGCTCTGCCCCGCCCTGCTCTACCATGCCCTGATCTGCCCCTCCCTGCTCTGCCCCGCCCTGCTCTGCTCCGACCTGTTCTGCCCCGCCCTGCTCTGCCCCGCCCCTGCTCTGCCCCGCCCTGCTCTGCCATGCCCTGATCTTCCCCTCCCTGCTCTGCCCCCGCCCTGCTCTGCCCCGCCCTGCTCTGCTCCGACCTGTTCTGTCCCGCCCTGCTCTGCCCCGCCCTGCTCTGCCATGCCCTGATCTTCCCCTCCCTGCTCTGCCCCGCCCTGCTCTGCCCCGCCCTGCTCTGCTCCGACCTGTTCTGCCCCGCCCTGCTCTGCCCCGCCCTGCTCTGCCATGCCCTGCTCTGCCCCGCCCTGCTCTGCCCCGCCCTGCTCTGCCCCGCCCTGCTCTGCCATGCCCTGATCTGCCCCTCCCTGCTCTGCCCCGCCCTGCTCTGCCCCGACCTGCTCTGCCCCGCCCTGCTCTGCCATGCCCTGATCTGCCTCTCCCTGCTCTGCCCCGCCCTGCTCTGCCCCGCCCTGCTCTGCTCCGACCTGTTCTGCCCCGCCCTGCTCTGCCCCGCCCTGCTCTACCATGCCCTGATCTGCCCCTCCCTGCTCTGCCCCGCCCTGCTCTGCTCCGACCTGTTCTGCCCCGCCCTGCTCTGCCCCGCCCTGCTCTGCCCCGCCCTGCTCTGCCATGCCCTGATCTTCCCCTCCCTGCTCTACCCCGCCCTGCTCTGCCCCGCCCTGCTCTGCTCCGACCTGTTCTGTCCCGCCCTGCTCTGCCCCGCCCTGCTCTGCCATGCCCTGATCTGCCCCGCCCTGCTCTGCCCCGCCCTGCTCTGCCCCGACCTGCTCTGCCCCGCCCTGCTCTGCCATGCCCTGATCTGCCCCGCCCTGCTCTACCCCGACCTGCTCTGCCCCGCCCTGCTCTGCCATGCCCTGATCTGCCCCGCCCTGCTCTACCCCGACCTGCTCTGCCCCGCCCTGCTCTGCCATGCCCTGATCTGCCCCGCCCTGCTCTGCCCCGACTCTACTATTCCATCCTGACCTGTCCCATCCCGCTCCACTTTCCTTCATACCATCTCTCTCTCTATATATTTATATAATATATATATATATATATATATTTATAATACATATACATTTATTTAATATATATATATATATATATATATATATATATATATATATATATATACATACACACACATACACATTATGCTCTTCGCTCTTCTTCGTCCAAGCCTTACTGAGCTCCGCCACACTCTGCTACTTCCCCGACTCCCTCCACATCTCCTGGCTCCGACTCATGCCCCTTCCCATCCCTCTTTCTTGATCCCATGCTCCCCGCTGCACCCCTTCCCGTCACGACTCCCTCCAGCCCGCTCTTACGCGCCTTTCCATCCCTTCGCCCACCTCCTGCTCCTCCCTCGCTCTCCGTGGACGCTCTCTGGGCCAGCGCTGCGCCCTTCACAAGTTCCGGAGGTATTGGCGCGCGGAGACAACATCGAGTTCGTGAGCGCCGCCCATTCCACAGCTCTTGCAGCAGTGGCGCCGCCAAGGGAATTCATTAGACGGCGGCCGACCCCTAGCAGCACATTTTGAAACCCTGCATTATTTCAGCACGACACTGCCTTCCATTGTAGTCTTCCATCTGTGGCTACAATTGCGAAGTCATGAGCCATTCGTGCTGGATAATGTGTTCAAGTGGATTAAAGCACAAGATTTGTGGATTTAAGTCCCCCAATTCCTTAACTCTCACTACCTTAAAGTGAGAACAATATTCAATCATATTTGATCACTTATATTTTGTTCCAAACTGTACATTCAGTACTGCAACGGAATCAGTTTTCATCGCTCTACTAGCTATTCGAGCGTATCATCTCGATTGTCGATCCCTTCGAATTGAATTAAGTCGTAATAATTTGATTCGAACCGCAAGCCCCTTTTCTTCAAGGGTCGTGTTTATGTACGGGCATGTACGAATTGGTTCTTTCATTTCGCAATCACAATTTCAGGTTATGAAAAGTTTTAAATACTTTTCTCTCTTGAATTTCAGAGGCTAAGTGCACGCTAAGTGAGAGTGGTACTTTTCCCCGAAAATCGTGATTGGTGTAAGACAGAAAAATGTCGTTGGACGGTTTCTTACCACACCCCCTACTTGAAAAAATATACCTTCTTTAGTTTATTAATTATAATTATAATAGGGAGAGCGTTCTTAAACACTATTTCCTCTTTTTTAGCTACGGCTCATTATACGTCCTCATATGTGGTCGTGTGCCTGAGAGACTACTCTCAGAGGTAGGCCAAATATTTAATATTTCAAATGAGTTCATAATAGATGGAAGTTAACTTCAGCGACAATTCCCCTGTTTAAATGGGCAGAACGATTCTAAATGTGGTAGAGGTGATCAACACAATATCAGACACCATGAATATGTTCTTATGATAAAGTGTCGTGATTGCGAAAATCGGTATGTAACAAATTGGCAGTGTAGGTAAGTTCACAAAGTGCTTTATTCTACCAACAGAGGGTTCCTGATATCTCGTCTTTTGTCTCCAGATACAAATCCCAAACAATGAAAAAGAATTTAAGGAAGAGAAGAGTATTGAATTTCAACGTAATGACGTATTTGTTTTCTCAATTTTGTTTAATAGAAGGGACGAGAATAAAGAAGAGCCATGGAGTTTTCGGCACTACATTGAATCGCAGAGATATAGACAAAATCTTAAATTCAGAATCTGATTTTTTCGTTAGCTACACAGGGAGAGCAATCGTTTTACAAAATGTAATTCATATTAATATTCTACCGTAAGTTTTTAGACGCTTGCCACTCTATAACAGGGAAGTAATAATGATATAAATATCATGCAGTGCTTTTGTATTCTTATTTAGCTGCCCTTAACTTGTGAGTAGTAGTGTGATTGTTCTCAATTTGATGGTCAAAAATGCCTATTGTAGTGAATCACATTCAAATATATTTCTATAATATACATTAAATGTAATTTATTTAGCACATTATATAAATATTTTTCTGTACTGCAGTAAAAATGGAGTGATTTAAACCCGCTGTGTGATTACTGCCTCTTCAATATGTGTTACTGCATTAGAAAAGCTAAAACGTATGATAGAGAGAAAGATAGAAAGAAAGAAAGAGAGGAGAGAAGGAGAAGAGAGAAGGAGAGAGACATTGTCTAATATCTAGAAGTAATGTACTAAAATTTGAGACAACTACATTACTTGAACGTTAAATTTTAATTCAGAAATAGTATTGAACACGACCTTTCTACCAAAAGAAACCTTTTTTAAATTACCCTAACACAGTTAAAATACTATTTTATATTTTTATAAACTATCCGAAACATCTAGCAAAAACTAAAAGAATAAGGAGATCGCTAAATAACTTTATCTTCACAATTACGTAACATTAGCCAAAGTAACGAGCAGTTGAAAGAGATTTAAACGCAGCATCAGAGGCGTTTAAATTGAACGCGAACAAAAATCCCAGTCCCGAGTATTTTATTGCCTCTCCCAGAAGTCTGAAGAGCAGGGGCAGGTTACGAAGTATCTCCACACATCTCGTCGGAACGAGCTTCTAATAAAACGCATTTAGCTTCAGTATAAAAGAACGAACTCTTCAAACAATGCTGAGGAACCTTCGCCTCTTCTCCTCCGCCTATTACGAAGTCTGTCAGCGCGAGAGGCACGATCCGCGACCAGAATTTCGAGATCAAAGATCGATAGTCTAGCCGCGACCTGCAGGCAGAGAAGGCGCGCGCCTCTGCGCCGAAAATGCCATCGATACATCGCTTTCGGCGAGTCGACTCACACGCTCGCAGGCGGTGCGTAGGCAATTCAGTGTTCTTTCTTAGCATTCACAACCGCTATTGTATGAAAATGACATTACGTGTTTAGAAGGAGGAAAATATTATTGTTTTGACTACATACGATATCTAGAAGCTGTGCGTACTGTAATTGTTTGGTATGCGATTCACATAGAAGAACTTGTTTTATATCATTGATTGGAAAATACACAAATTTCATTTTAAACTGAAAAGAGAATCAAAGCAGACAAGTAGATTGTCCACTCATGATCAAAAAAGGAAAAAAAAACTTCAATTTTATGTGGCTGTTGACGAATGACTTCAATAACGGTGATACCTTATCAGCGTTCAGACATTCATGGATATAAAAAATTACGTTGTCATTATTTTCATGTTTCAGTATCAACGAAATGCAAATAAAGCCTTATATATTTTACAAAACTTTACTCAATAAGACCTAGAGTATGTATAATTTCAAAATGTTTCAAGATATTTCTGGTGAGTAACGGATTCCACAACACTGGTAGCAATATTAACTCTCTCCCTGATGAACTAAAATAATATCTCAAAGAGGTGCTATCATTTTATGAGAATTCCAGTCTTGAAATTAACACTAATATCGTTTAACACATCATCAGATAGGCACCGATTAGGGCAGGGTTTCTCAAAAACATTTTCGCTTTTTCTATCCAATTTTTCGAACCATTTCTCTCTGCTGGACAATCATAAGCTGCAATAGAACTGTTGGAGGATTAGAAATAGATGATGGTCGTGATTGAACTAACGAGTTATGAAAGGAAATTGAATGAAATAAATTAATATAATTAATATTTGACGCATTCTTACACTGTGAAGTAAATAAATTTATTCGGGTTAAAGTTTCATTAAAAACCATTCGTGCATTGGACATTTGCAGATAAATTACCTCATCGCTTCCCAACCCAGGAATGTATCGTAAATTCCCAATGCACTAGTCGTGTAGGTAATACCACCAGTGCTTTGGAATTTATCTGAGAATTTCCAAAGCACGAGTGGTATTTAAATAAGACTATTCCACGGATAAAATTACGTCTAACAGAGTTCCAAAATGTGCCAAATATTAATATTATATTAATTTACTTTCTTCAATTACCTTTCATATTTTGCTAGTTCGACCATGGACATCTAATGTAGCAGACGGGCAGGGTTAAACAGTGCGGTCCATACGTAATCAAAATTGAGATAAACAAATGAATATACAGACGATGACATAAAATGTATGTTTATTTTGCTTTAAAGTAGCAAACTTTTGATGAAACAAAACATTAACATTTAAAGTAACATATTTTTTCAGTTGAAAATTTTTGTATTATAGACGTACTTTTTAAAATTAAATGTTGAACGAACTTCATTTTCATTCACAGTCGTGTTGGCTTTTGAAACAGATGTGTTTGTTTTAATTTATTTATTATTACTGAATGTTGTTGCTCATTGATTTTCAGATAAGGGTTCAATGATAACGTTGCAGAAACGTCTCTTGTATTATTTCAAGTAGTATACATACCTATAGGCGGCTCTCACACGAAACCAATCCTTACAAATGAGGTCTCTAAAGAAAGTAATTTCACTGAAACATGAGGAATCGCACTTTGACTTTAAAACAATGAAGAATTTGTTGAAATCGCATCTAAATAATCATGTCAAATATACTTTATATTCTTCTCCGTATTTTCTTGAACTTCACGAGTTATTTCATTGATTTTGTAGTCAGACGTGTCGACGATTAGCGCCATATTATTACCATTGAAAATAATTGAAAGCGATGTGAAAATCAAAAGAGGTTATATTATATATACGTGGTTTATTGCACACAGCGGTGGATACATACCGACTCCTAAGATAAGTGAGTCCGAGCTTATGATGGCCTGTAGGTAGCAGAGGTAAGAAACATCGGTTGAAAAAGTGATTAAGTTCTTGCGGCACACCGCCCTGATTGGGGCATATTACGACATGTATAGTTAAGCATTATTGGTTTTGATTTTAGGAGTGGAATAGCCTACAATAACCTTCCACTCCTGTACTTTCTGCAAAGACAACAGTTTACAGAGAGCTCTGACTAAATTACAACGGATAACAACAAGAAATAACTTACAAATTTCAGTAGACAAAACCAGGTCCATGACTTTTTACTTTCCCGTATACATACGTATATACGGAGTAATATATAGGGAAAGTTATGTAGTACTGCGCGAAAAAAACGGCGAATTTTCGGCAGAAAAAAATTCATAGCCGGGCTCTGATAACGAACAAGTCGATAAACCCAGTTGCTAAATTAAGAAGAAACTAGTGGCGCTACAACAGCACTTACTTTCCCGTATTAGAGGAAACAGCTAAGTAGTACTGTAATATTGCACTTTATGCGCTACTAACATCTTCGCTTGGAACTCACTATTTCCATTGCAGTGTTGTCAGAACTATGTGAATTCTACAACTTCACAAAAATAGAATGCAAAAGTTTTGTAACCCTGTATTGGAAAAAGAAGCCTGATACCCTGGAAATATAGAAATGCCTTCCATTGGGCCATGATTAGGGAAGAGTATTTTAAAACCATGCAACAAATTCTCTACTCACTACAAATGGTACAGCATTTGGTGCAAAACTAAATATTTGCCTGCAAATATCAACATAAATTAGACAATTATAACTCCTTTTCATACAGCTCCATTAGGTCACAACAATGACACTAATTCACAGATATTCGCGAGCGCAAAGTGAATTCCATTGTTGCAGACCCTGCATTGTCGCTATTCTGAGAGCTATTAATTCTTTTTACTTATTTCAAATATTTCAAAATAAACAATTTCTAAAATATTAATGTGTAAGTCTATAACAAAGTTCGAATGTAAGAAACGAAGAAAGAAATAATATACAAAATTGCACATTCTAATTTACGACGCATCCAGCTGTCCGAAGCGCAGTAAATTTACAGCGGCCTATTACGTTTGTCACAAAATTAAAGAAAAACTACTCGTATTTTGAAAAGATTAAGCATGATGGTATTTATTTTATTTATTTATTTGTCAAAAAACAGAAACAGAATGGCACAGACTTTCCCGTATTAGTTTTCTATTTTCCTGGGTCTTCGCTAGCTATTCGGAATTGCCACATACTCTTTCTTGCCAGCTACCATCTATCATCGCCAAAAGTACATTTTTTTGTCATTTTCTTAATTTTTCGGTTTCCTATTGGTAGAAGAGAAACATTAATTTTAGAATATTAAAGAACACAAAAACCTAGCCGTAAATGGCAATTTTCTTTTAAAAATTATGTGCCGTTTAAGAGAAAATGGCGTTTTAGCACTACTAAAAATGCGAAATTTGAAGCTCATTTTCACAGAAAATTTTTGAGTTTTCAAAATACTTTATTTGAAGTTATTTGAAGCACTTACACTCACAAATATAATCATCTTTACAAATTGCGGATAATGTGCATATTAAAGATGTGAGAGATCTTTCAAAAAATTTACATTTATATAATTTTTGAAAAAAAAAAACTCAAAATAAACTTCACGCTATACTAATGAGTGTAATTAGCACTATCCGTTACAAAAGTTTCAAAAAGAAAATTGCAGCCATATACGAGAAAATGACGTTTGAGCATTTCTGAAAATGCCGAAATTTGAGCTACTTTTCACAGAAAACGGTAGTGTTTTCGAGAAACTTTACTTGACATTATTTAAAGCATATATACTCGTAAATATAATAATGTAAAAAAATCGCCGATAATGTAAATATTAACGACGTGAGAGACAAGTAAAAAAAATTTACATTTTGGTAATTTTTGAAAAAACCAACCAATAGACCAAAATGGCTTTTATGTCATTGATAGAGTACATTTACCACTATCCCTACCAAAAGTTTAAAGAAAAAATTTGGAGCCGTTTTTGAGAAAATTTTGTTTTTGTAATTTTTTAAAATTGCACATATTGCACGCAATATTGCACGAAAACTACCAAAATTGTGAAAAACATTTACATGACCTTTATTAAAGAACTCAATATGCAGAACAAATTTTATTTGAAGAAAAAATCTCTATCTTCAATTTTGTAGTTGGAGAATGACGCCGCAAAAAATTCAAACTTTCACAATTTTCGAAAATTCAGAGCTGTACGTGAAAATCGGATCAATGCCATGTTAAAAAGTGTATTTTCCTCTATTCATACAAGAAATTTAAAGAAAAAATTTGGAGCCGTTTTAGAGAAAATGTTGAAAATCCCCGGGGGGCTTCATATAAAGTACCCCCAAATTTTAAAGAATCTTTTTCAAAATCACAAAGCTTCGACTAGAATCAGATCGATTGGGGAATATCAATTTTGAAGAAAATCGACCGAACGGTTTAGGCGCTAGCGTTGACCACAGACGGACAGATGGACAGACGGACGGAATGCCGTCAATCGATTTTTAAGTATAAAGAAGCAACAAATAATGGATTTTGAGCACACCACAAGATAGAGGATTTTTTTTTCTTAATTTAGCAACTGGTTTTATCCACTTATTCGTTTTCACGGCCCGGCAATTAATTTTTTTCCGCCGAAAATTGGCCATTTTTTCGCGCAGCATTACATAACTTTCCCTATACTACGTATATCACTCCGTGTATACGTACGTATACGGGAAAGTAAAAAAATCCCCTAACACGCGCTGTAGCCTGAATCCCTGTTTTGTGGGTCCTTGATACCGACAAAACAATTGAAAGCAAAACGTCCGCCCGTCTGTCCGTCCGTCTGTGAACACCACTAGCGCCTAAACCATACGTAGGACTTGGCGATCTGGCTTCAGTCGAAGCTTTGATATATAAAATTTGGGGATACTTTACATGAAGCCCCATGGACATTTTCAAAACTTTCGTAAAAACGGCTCCAAATTTTTTTCTTTAAATTTATTGTAATAGAATAAAATACACTTATGAAGTGGCATACGTCTGATTTTCACAGTTAACTCTGAATTTTCGAAAATTTCAAAAGTTTGAATTTTTTTCGGCCTTATCCTACAATTACAAAATTAAAGATAGAGATTTTTCCTTCAAATAAAATTTGTTCTCCAAAGTACGTTCTTTCATGAAGGTCATGTACATTTTCTTGAACATTTTAATTGTTTTCGCACAATATTGCGTGAAATATTTGCTCTTTTAAAAAATTACAAAAATAAGATTTTCTTGAAATCGGCTCCCAATATTTTCTTTAAAGGTTCGGTAGAGATAGTGATAAAGTACTCTATTAGATGACATAAACGCCATATTGCTGTATTCTTTTGTTTGTTCGTTTTTTAAATTGCAAAATTGTAATTTTTTTACTTGTCTCTCATGTCGTTACTATTTACGTTAGCGGCGATTTGTTGACAATAGTATATTAATGAGTGCATGTGCTTTAAATAATGTCAACTAAAGTTTCTGGAAAACTCAACCGTTTTCTGTGAAATCTAGCTCCAAATTCCGTATTTTCGGAAAAGCTCAAACACAGTTTTCTCACAAATTGCTCCAAATTTTTTCTTCGAAGTTTTCGAAAAAATAGTAGAAATTGCATTGCAAAGTCTTTAATATGACGTAAAGTTCATTTTAGGGTACTTTTTTGTTTTCTCAAAAATTACACAAATGTAATTTTTTAAAAAGATCTCCCACACCTTTATTATGCACATATCCAGCAATTTGTAAACGCTATTGTATTTGTAAGTTAATGTGCTTCAAATGACTTCAAACGAAGTGTTTGGAAAACTCCAAAATTTTCTGTGAAAAAGAGCTTCTAATTTCTCATTTTTAGTAGAGCTTAAACCCCTTTTTCTGAGAACCCGCTCCAAATTTTTCAAAGAAAATTGCCATTTAGGAAAAAGTTTCAGTGTTCTTTAATATTCTAAAATTACTATTTTTGTTAAGTGTTTTTAAAAATTCTGTAAAAGTGTCTTTATAAAAAACATGCATTTGTTAACTATTTATACTTCGTTTTAGATTATTTATTTAAACCTTCAATGCACTTGGTGGGCCTCAGAGGCCGTGTTTCTTAATGCTGTAAATATTTTTCTGTTAACATTGCAGGTGTCTCCTCCCATGATACCCTCTGTTGTTATGTTTCTTTTCTCATGGCAAAGAATGGTCCAGTGATCCATGAAAAATGTTTCAATATTTTTCAACTTTTCTGTAGGTAGTCATGCTTTCCACTTAACGCATAAGAAACACATTTATGTTGTTGGAATTTATCCCTTATCATTCCAGACCTCATTACTTGCCAAGAGATATAAATCATTACCACATAAATATGGAATAAAGAGTTTTTTTGTGTTGGGTTTCTAGGAACGGATTTACAGTAAATGGCAAAATATACTATGGAAAAAACAAAGATGAGCCTGTTGCAAAAGATATTGCATCGAAATGGTGAAGGATTAGGTACAGTTATTATTCACTGATAGTTATAATCACAACTGATAGCGTTTTTGAGAGTCAAAGAGTTTCTAGTCACAACATTTTACGTGCATATTCCTGGGTGAATTTGTAATGGAGAAGAAACTAACATTACGAGCTAACACACAGGAAATACCATCTGAATTGTGAGATTATAACGGTAGATAATTATGTTCTAAAGTTACACAATAGAAATCTTTTTTTGTATCATGCAAGTACAAACAAGAAAATTATTTATATTCTTAGCACAATAATCAAGAAAAAGACCAAGTAACGACAAACAAGACACCATCAATTATTCTTGCCTATTTCAAAAGAAATATTCAGAGTTTTAGAGCCTCACGGATCTAAAAGTCGACAATTACACATAATGAAGTCATATTGATCAATGGCCAATGAGGTTATTTTACGACAAGTTTGACGTTCGTGCTTTGAATGCGTTCGTAATCTTAAAAAAAAATGATTGAAGACTAATGTCAGTGGGAAAGCGGTATATACAACTGGCAGAAGAATTTTCCCGCGCTAATATGAAATCATGAGTGAGAAACGCTAATATTCTCAAAAGAACTCTAAATGGTCTTCATGTCTTCGGGATTCACAGGAGAACAAGTTTGGAAATCCTAAAGATAATTTCTAAAGAAAATAAAGAGGTTCGGTTACAAAAAGAAAGCATGTTTACAAATGTTAATATCGTGGTAAAATTGTCATAAATTCTTTTTATTCAGGACATTACTCTCTTTCCAGATGGTATTTATGCCTCTTCGGAAAAGACAAAAAACCAAATCACAGTGCTTCATGTGTGAAAACAAACTTTTACCAGAACATAAAAAAAAATTATTCTGTGCTATTGATGAAAATAAAATGTGTAAAATGCCTTATTATGCATAAAAAGTTTAAAATACAAGTTTATTGAATAATAAATATCATTGGATTCATTACTTCTTCATCCCAGCCTCGAATTAATGTTTTATTCAGACCGGGCCTCTGAGGGCAACTAAGTGTAAAGTCGCAAAATCCGAGCTCCGTGCATTGAAGGGTTAAAATTTATATTTCAATTATTCTGAATTACATTCAGTTTTTACTATATAATAAATAAATTATGTATAAATATACTTGTATTTTATTAATTAATGTATAAACTATTTAGTAATAGATATTTTTATTTTTAATTTATGGGTGAGGGTAATACCATTAGTTTTTCCCTCGGTGAGACATACTGAAGCTACGCCACTGAATGTAATTCACTAATGCAGAATTGAAAGACTATAAAACGAAAGAAACTTCTTTTGTTAGTGAAATTATTGACGTGACTTATGAAGATGAATCAGTCCCATATGATATTTTGTTCGTAATTAGCAGTCTCTATATTAACTTACAAGTTCGATTTTCAGTTATTTCTTTTTGAGACCTTAGATTGTTGAAAATGAAAAGCAACAAACGTTTAATAATTCAACAACGAGTATATTGAAGCTGATCTAAAAAAACGTGATTCGTTATGAGTTCCGACTGTCTATTACTAGCTATTCTAGCATTTCGTTCTAGCCACTTTACAAATATAAACTATTGAGTTTCTCTTATTCAGATTTATCTATTCTTTTGAACCGTTCTTTCAAGTCCGGTTTCTGTTCTGCATCCTTGAGATTTAACGTCACCCATTGAGGAAGATCGAAAAAACTAATTATTCGCAGAGATTATGTGGTGCAGGGTTCTCTTTTTAACCATTCTTGATAAATCAATGTTACATTAACACCAGTAGTTCGAAGGCCAATATTATAATACATACTATCACAAGCTGATATGATTATTACGATGCAGCATGGGGTTATCTCTGGGGTGAGCTACTTCAGTCCTAGTAACACGCTGGGAAGTCCCGCCTCGTGCAATGTCATTATTTGAAATTTGGACCTGTTATTATTAGAATTAAAAAATGATACGAAAAGGTATAAAAGGTAAGGAACATCCCCACGTGATTATCTCATTTCGACAGATTTCAACATGTTTCTCAGGTATGCCATGGTTTTTCTTTTGAACCAATGTTCTGTACATAAGCTCGTTTTTTAAAATCAACGTTTTTATTATTACAAAATTATTATCTGTAACTGTTCTGGAAATCATTCCATTTTCATATTTATGAGTTAATTAAAGTTTAATTTTCATTTCTTTATAAGCTAAGAAATACCATTACGGAGCCGTTTTAAAATTACTATGGGTCATTGTGAGGAAATAAGATCTGTATATGCGTTTTTAAATGAAGGAAAACATTACGGACACATTATAATGTATGATGATTAATAATACATTATAATAATTTTAACTGGATTACAGAAACTAACGTATGATAAAATTAATTGGAGAAAGAAAATATCTGCTGTAAACGTTTCACAATTTATTGGAATGTCAATTTTATCGCTGATCTGTATACCATATAAAACCATATGATTTAATTTAAGATAATGACTTCTATTAAATGAAATGTCGGTTATTTCATGAAATATCGAATTAAAAATTGTATGGACTGTTTGGTTGTTAGGCAGAAACTCAGTGTTAGCTTTAGAGAATAAATTACTCATTTATAAATCATTCTTAAAGCCTATTTGGGTTCACTGCATACAGTTCTGGGGCACCAACAGCAAATCCTACATCCAAATATTTCAATAATTTCTATCCAAAGTATTAGGAAACATTGCCAATGCCCCCTGGTATGTTCGAAATGATGTAACTCACTCTTACCAGCATACTTTGTTGCTTGGAAACCTTCCTAGCGGCTAGTTCCTGAGCGACTAAATGTGCTGGTGAATTTCAAATTCAAGGCCGTTTCGTCTAGGTTTACTAAGTTACATTTTATTTAACTGGAATTATTCCATAATCTTGTAATATATTTTTCATTAGTATTAATTTTCCACTTAAAATTAATGTTTGTCGAGCAAATTATGGACTGTACAAACAAGACTGTTACCAACTGTATGTAATACACAGAATGGCAATGCTTATGCTGGACGCAGTAAAGGCAAGAAATTGCGCGTGACGCCATCTTACTATCACCCCGTTGTGAGGCGTTGTACACAAGTGCAAGGTAGATTAGTTGTATTCTCGAATGTATTTTAGAGTGACGAGTAATAACCGTAACAATGTGAACCACAGTATGATAAATGGGATTAATTTTAAACACGTCAAGGGTCCTTTACAGGATAGTACACGAAGTATTTATCTGTGTTCATAAGCATTGCACCTCTATAATTTCGCGTTCTACAAATAAAATAGAACCTGACTTATAATATGACGTATCACACGTTTCTGAGTGGTGCAGAAAACAGCTTAGACTTCCTTAGAGCTAACTTAAAGAGTTTAGTTCAAATATGAAAGAGCTGAGTGATCAGAATTAGATGTAGCCAACTAGCTCTCCAACAGTTCATGATACGAAGCAACGTCTGTAAGACGAATTTCTTAGGAGCAAATTCAACAAATAAGTGGCATTTAAAACTTATATTTTCTCACATCTGAACATTGAATGAAAAAATATAGTATATATTCAAGGTTGCTTGTCACATGATTACCTGCATCGTAATTTACTAGCTAATAAAATACAACGTACAGGAATTATTACGGTAATAAATGATAATTTATTGACCTTTACATTTGCAAAGTAATAAGAATAGCGATTGACAAACAAATTAAGTTCAAGCAAAAATTACACTTTAGGTATATTAGCAATGCTTCCCGTTTAAATGAAGCCATGAGTTGCGCGCGTCGACATCTAAACCTTCTTCTGCTTGGCTTCACTTGTTACAGTACATTGTTTATCTAGATCTGCGTATATTTAAGGAGCAACTAATCAAAAAGCATATTTTCCACTGGTGGAAAAAAAATTGAGTTTGATATGAAATTGTGTAGTTTTTAATATGTTCCACACGTTCCTGCTTTCAGATTTCTTCAAAACGCCTTTTTGAGTTCTTTAAGATTTCTTCAAAACACATTAAATTAAATGCATTTTTGAAAACATCTGAAAGGAGGACCGTGTAGGACGTATTAAGAACTACACGATTTCGTATCAAACTCAATTTTTTCCACCAGTGGACAATATGCGTTTTAATTAGTTGCTCAGTAATTATCACAGTAGTTAAAGCGCTTCAATCAATCGCCAGTCAATCAATCATCAATCAATCAGTCAATCAATTAGCAATCAGTCAATCGTCAATCAATCAATCGGCATTCAATCAATGGTCAATCAATCAATCGTCAATCAACCCAATGATTGCTCGGTGTGATGCAGGCTCCTGAGCGTGGCGACGTTGGCGTGGGCGTGCGCGGGCGCGGGCGCGGCGGCGGGGGCGCGCTGCACCACCTCGGCCGGCGCGCGGCTGGCGGTGACGACCAGCTACAACGCGTCGGGCCACTGGCTGTCCACGCTGCGCCTGGAGCGCGACACGCCGCTGCCCGGCCGCCCGGGCGTCATCCTGCTGGACGTGCGGCCGTCCGCCACGCGCTGCGGCAACGCGCGCACCGACGCGCTGTTCGTCACGCTGCAAGGTGCGCCGCCGCCGCGGAACTATATTCCGATTTTAAACAAAGTGGCGCCTCAAAGTCACGAGCTGCTGGCCAGAAACCGATATTCGCGGGTTTGATGAAGTAACGGTTAGCGTATCGAACTGTTATACCCGACTTTGTGGGTTCAGACTCGATTAAGAACCGTGGGAGGGGCGAAAATATCCTTCTTGGGCCTTCCTTCGGAGGGGAAGTAAAGTCAGCTGTCCCATGTTGTAGATTTACTGCGTGTAAAAGATCCTCAAGCCGAAAAAAAGCCTCTGAGCAAAATTCAATTCATTCATTTCCTCTCCCGAGTGATATCTCCCTTCTCTGCCAGACGGTGAAAGGAGTAGCGGAATTTGTGTGATCAGGCGGAAGAACAGGCCTCATGGCCTGAGTCTCGCCACGGAATATAAGGCATCATTTAATATTTACTTCCTTATTCTTGCACGCACCTCTCCCCTTCAACACACACTTGAACTACATTACTTCATATTTCGGGAAACCACTTTAGGGAGACCTTCGAGCAGTGGTGTCAAGGTCTTCTACTGGTGGCAGTGGCACGCGTCGTGGTATCGTAACATGCCACGAGCTTCTCTGCACAACTAGCGTCGGGAAAGGAAACTATTAGTAACCCCGCTGTTTTGCAATAGGGATGGCATTGTCTCCGGGGCGGGGTAATGAACTGCGTGGAGGGGCGATTTCGTCGTGGCACTCATGCCATGGACTCCCGCTCGTGGCATCGACCTTGACAACAATGCCTTAAAGCTTGTCTCGGACTGGGTATATCTGGAAGGGGAAAATCTCAAGCTGTCGGGAAGATCAGCGCCGGATCTCTCGTTTCAGCGGGGAAGGGGGAGGAATACTGTCACTTTCTCGGATATTATATAATCTATATCAGTGCCAATTATCTGAACGAAATTGCGTTTTTCTCTAACATATTAGTTGGCACAATGTTACGTTTACAAAGCGTAACCCTAAGAATGATAACACAACCTGATTTTATCATGTACCTTAAAGTTCTCCCAAAACTCAACACTGGTCTAGATTTAGGGAACTAATTGCACCGTACCTGAAATCAATTCTCACTCGCTCCAGAAGAAAGCTAAAGCTGCCTTCGCACGGAGCCACTCGGTGGCGCCACCGAGAAGGGGCGGAGCCCTTCAAATGCAGCCACCGCCGAGCGCCACTGACCGCGAGAGGATTCGTGAATCACACTGCGGTGAGCTCCGGCTGCCGAAAGGTAGCCAGGAGGTAAAAACTAGTTGAGTGGCGCGTCCAAGAGGTATAGTGTGAAGGCCGCCATTTAGAATGCTTTGACAGCAGGCGTGCCACTCGGAAGCGCTGCTGAGAGGCGCCGTGTGAAGGAGCTCTAATTTAGGTTGGCCTTCACATCGACAAACAGGCTTACAAAGCAGCTTCACGAGCCGAGAACAATCTCTTTCAACATTACTTTTGAGACAATGACTGTAAACTGACTTCTCAAAACAAAACAAAACAAAAAAACAAAAAAAACTGTTAGATTAATGACTTTTTACTTCTTTGACTTTGTTTTACTTATGAACTTTAATAAATTTATTATGTGCTAACTGTTTGTGACTATCTTTTTATTTTTAGTACACAATAATGGGCCAAAAATATGTGTAATTTAACAAAGGTATATATTACGGAGCATTAGTAAACTCTTACTTTTAAATCTCGCCCCAGTTCTGTGCACATTGCAAACTCATTCCTCCCGGCGCGCAGGGCCGCCGCCCCCGCCGGGCCCGGGGTTCGAGGAGGTGGCGGGCCTGGGCTACTACAAGGTGCACGAGGAGCAGCTGCCGTGGGAGGAGGCGAAGGTGGCGTGCGAGGCGGAGGACGCGCATCTGCTCGTCCTCAACTCGGAGGCCGAGGCGGCGGCCGTGCAGCAGCTCATCAAGCGGCACCCCAACGTCAACGCCTGGGTGCACGCCGGCTTCCACGACAAGGGCAAGGAGGGCAGCTACGTCACAGTCTTCGGTGAGCGCTTGCACTTTGAATCATTTTATGCAAATGCTGTGAGTTTTCGAATGCAATGAGAATGTAAATGTAAGACTCATTGGAAAAGATGAAAAAAGTATTTAAAATATCGACTGTTAGAAGCAATTTAATATAGAACGTAACACAATTATTGCCATACCGTGAAACTATTTCATTCAATTATTTATCATACGTAAACAATAAAATTTTAATGTTGCCCCTTCTGTTTGCTGTCATGACGTAAACCCACTTGTCAAGAGCACATTGTTGCTAGTGGTACCCGAGTATGTAAGAACGTTTCTTGTAAGTTTTTGCCTACCGAGGTTCAGGGCTCAGGGCATTAACTGACGTCACTGCAGTGTCTCTGATCAGGTAAATCACAGAACCACAGGAGGTTCTAGTTCGAGCCCCACGTACAATATTCGATCTATTCGATCCTGCATATTCCTTGTCCTATCCTCTCCCCTTACACATACTACACATGTCGGCGACCAGTAGGAAGCTTAGCTGGAGCGGTGCCCCAGTGGTGGTGGAAAACCCAGAAGCCTACATGTACTACACAGGATCTTACCATCCAGTGGGGGAACAACACTGCGGTTTCCCGTTATAAAACATGCACCAAACATACGGTACTAATGTACATAGCCGTTGGCACATTCAGGAACACAAAATAATTAATCATTCTTTGGATTTAGTATTCAGGAATTGCAGCTATATATTTAATTGTAGCAATATGCAATGGTTGCAATTGTTGAATGCGACAAGAGAAATAACTTTTATCAACTTTTGTTGCGGTGTATGCGAATGCTATATATTACTCAAGGAAGTAACTCAACTGGCATGTGTGAGGCGCACATCGATATTTAGCAGTCAAGTATTTAAGTACGATAGTCATAAGATAATGCGGTATACTACAGCTCAAATATCCTTTTCTAGAAAATAAAAGTAAACATCAAAAACTTCATGATGAAGTAAAACTCGTACAACGTAGTAAAAATGAATGCAATGATATTTTATGAAAATTCACAGAAAATATTTATTTAATTGTAATGAATACGATTTAATATGATTTACTGAAATTGCAATTTGATAAAATAACTGTAATTGTTAAATTCCTTATTAAAATAATCTTCATGACTCATCTACAAATGTACTTATATTTATAGTATTTCTACAAACATAATTTGGTAATTCATTAAATTGACCACTTTTGTAGGTGAACCTCTCACGTCCACTGGATTCACACGATGGAACACAAATCAGCCTGACAACGCCGGCAACAACGAAAATTGCGGTTCCTTTCACGCGGCGACCATGGGACTTAATGACTTGCCCTGCACTACTTATAGAGCACCTTTTGTCTGCGAGCAATTTATGTAATTAAAGATGTTTCTATTCCTTCAGAATATTGAAGATGCATTTTAAAATTGAATATATTTTTCAATCCTAGAAGACACACGTCTTCACTAATAACAAAAGAAAGATGGTAAATTATGTAATACGATTAATTTTGTCCTTAGTACAATAAAAGCTATTTCACATGTACATTATTGTTGCCTTTAATTACTCCTTATATCACATCCCGATCGTTGAAAGAGCTTTAGAAAGAACAGTGATTCATATATTTATAGAGCAAAATGTGCATGTATTCTGCTCAACAGGGCAGGAATCAAACAAACAAAGTAACAATGTATCGGGAAAGAACGTAATATAGCACTTAATTCCTAAGATTATTGCAAAATGAATTATTCTGCAACATTGAATGCTAATTCATTAATGTAAAGAAGGGGTAAAAGGATTGCATTTTCTAAAACGTGGATCGTATATGCTCATAATCTTTTTACATTTTGTTTTGGACATTTATCCTTGGAAAGAAGCCATTTCTGAGATGCAGAACACGCTGCAATCAATGTGAACTAAATACGAGTTATCAGAGGTCAATGAAAACATTTTGTAACCTAGTGATTTATTCTCACTATCGACTTTCGAACACTGACCTTATTAAAAAATGTGTCACGATAACGAAAGGTATAAAAGGTGAAAATGATGAAAAAGAGATGTCTCAATTTTTTGAAATTCAAGATGAATCACAGGTAAGTCCATTCATTCATTTTGGGAGTTAATTATGTGATCTAGCAGGGCTGATAAGCATTAAAAGAAACAATTTGAAGAACATCCAATAGAAACGCATTTTTAAAATTTTCCACGAACATAATTACCTGGGCAGTAAAATTCATTGCATATTTTATTTTATATGAATTAAGTCAATAGTTTCAGAACGTAATAATTTACTTAGTGCATAATATTCTCTTGTGTTCCGAGTAAATCGTTCATTTTTCTAATTTCCTGGCACTATCAGATTGTGTGCGCGCGTGAGTTTGGCTAAAAAGTCAGATTAACGCACATTACTTATATGCTAATATACAAGAGAACGGATTTCCTCGTGAGTTATTTTCCAAAATATATATTTTTGTGAAATCCTCTGAATATTACTACGAAATTGTAGATGTCACAAATAAATTTGGTGTAGGTTGTTAATATAGCGCATAGTCATCTCTGATCACGTCTGTTCGTGGATGATCCAATATGCTGTTTGAAAGCAGAGCAATAATTTGCCAGAGAACAGTCTCCGTCATAAACGTTCCCTAGAAAATCCCGGATATTGACGTAACAACTTTCTCCCAACGCCTATGATTCTCACGTAGAGAATCTCCAGCGACGCTTCTCTCTCAGATATTAGTAAGTTGCCAAACGTCAAAATAATAGCCGTCTTGTTACTGAGTATGTAATACGGAAGCGTCAACTATTGAAGTTATTAGTTCCGCGAGTGTAGTGAATGTTACATCCAGGGAGATGGTTGTATTTCTGACTGGCTGAAGTGAAACATCTGGTGCCAACCTAGATGCCAGTTGCAGAATTTCCTCAAGGTACCTCCTCCAACGGGGGAGGGGGGAACCCCCCACCCCAGCTGGGACACACTCTGCTTCTGCACACTGAGCTTCAGTCAAATCTGGCATTAACCTCCGTGTGGTGGTGTTGTGATTGTAAGTTTAAGTGTGTGTGTTTGTGTGTGTGTGTATGTGTGTGCGTTTGTAAGGAGAGGAGCGGGGAGGGGGACAAGGGAAGAAGGGGAAAATTGTATGCGATCCCCTGACCTGTTTGATGGAGTACTGCTCCCACATAAGATAGATAGATATTTATTATTTCCGCAAGTAGGTTTATGCAACCTGGTGGCGGAACATTAAAATTTTCATATTATAATTATGAATTAAACACAATGTATCTTAAAAATTATTTTAAGACTATAATAATAATAATAAAAAGATAACAATGTTAACAATAAATGCATTAATAACAATAACCGCATTAATTCTACACTTATGATGTTTCTGTACAGATAATTTATAATAACATATACGACTTTTAATACACTGCACTCCACTTCACAACACGTCACCACACTTCAATACAAATACTATAAACTAATGCATCTAATAATTATAACAATACTAATAATGATAACAATAATTAATTACAGTAATAATAATAATAATAATAATAATAATAATAATAAAACCATTCTAATAAATCTAACTTACTAATAAAATTTACAAATATCATTTGTTATTTTACTTTTAAATGTATGAACACCTTGAGGAAAGGGTTCCAAGGCTGTCGCAGACAACTTATTCCAGTCCGTTATAGTTCTATTTGTAAAGGAAAATTTTCCGACATCTGTTCTCTGTGGCCTGAACTGAATTTTGTGTTTGTGATCCCCTCTACTAAAATACGTGGGTCTACTGAGCCGGATGTGGATATCTTTCCAAGCTGGATAACCGGCATACGCTTTGTACAAAGCACAGAGTCTTGCATTTACCCTCCTTCCCCTACCTGATTTCTAGTGACTCCCACTCTACTTTCTTTCTATTGCTTCGGAAAATAAGTTTACATGCTCTTCTCTGTAATCTATTCAAATATTCCTTTTGTGAGATTCTATAAGGGTCCCAACAAATCGTCCCGTATTCCATCAATGAGCGAACTTGGGATATGTAAGATAATTCTCTCGCTTTCGCAGTACTCTTTTTTAGTATTCGCATAGTAAAATGTAAGGATCTCCACGCTTTCCCTACGACAAAGTTGACCTGATTTTCCCAACTCAATTTGCTATCAAAAATTATTCCCAAATACTTACAAGACACGATTCTTGGAATTTTTTCGTTGCCTAAACTGTATTGAGTTTCAGTGTACTTAGCTGGTATTAATCGGAGAAACCAAGGAAAACTTCAGAATAGAGCCGCCGGCTGCTAGAATTCTCTTCGAGACAGCCGCTGAACTAGGCCTAGCTATCTAATTTGTGTCGAAAATCCTGCCTACGTCGAAGCTCGAACCCTAGGACCCCCCGGACAGAGATACTGAGGGAAAGATCAGAGGATCAGGCCGCAAGTATTCTCCTCCATACAGATGCTGAAATCAACACACCTCTGTAGCTAGTGTGGAAAATCCGAAAACCATTGGAATTCAAACCCTAGGATTCCCCGGTCAACAATGCTGCAGAGGTAACCGCTGAGCTACCATAACCTGAACAGTCTCCGTTTCCCAGGATGTTGTAATATGACTTCCTGGTGCAGCCATTGGTATATCTAGATGAGGGGGAATGCAGAAGATAACAAGGTTTTCATCAAGCCTTTGAATAAGATGGTGTAGTTCGTGAACCTTGACAGCCATTTCAGAGTTTGAACTTTTGTTGGAGCATATTTTTATTGTAGAGAGTGAGTTTGTGAATACAATTATATTTGAGTCCAACGACTGATGTATCATTTTTAGGGCTGCCATTAAAGCATAGCTTTCAGCACTATTAGAACTGCAGTAGTGATGTAGTAAAAAAATTAATTTTTTATTGGGTGTATATACAATGACTTCAGTATCTTATTCACTATTTTTGTTACTAATTTAGAAATGGGAGAAATTTTTATATTTCTGGATTACTTCTTTAAATTGTAAATCTTCTTTTGTTAGGTTGCTATTGTTATAATCAGTGATTCAATCAACTAGGGAGCGGATTTTTATGCCTTAAAAATCTTGAAATATGCGCTTAAAAATATGCATTATGACCTAAAAATACTGAAATATGCCCTTTAACATGCACTTAAAATTAACAATATTTAATTTCTTCTGCAAACTTGTCTTGATAAAATTCTTGGAATGAAATGAAAATTTGCTTGGAATGAAAAGATATATTTTTTGTGCAAACGTAATATAATCTACCCTACTTCGCGAGAAAAATAAGCGAATCAATATTCACCTCAGTGAAGTATATTGTATCTCTTGTTGAATTTCTTCTAACTGGTTTAAAAAATATTTTCTCAAGAAACATCCCATATTTACACAAGTATTTTATCATATACAGAAAACAAAAACGCAAACTGTGACTGGCTCTTTCGAATCAATGAACGCTCACAATTACGTCAGATTCTTTGAAAAGATTAAACCTTTTATAGATTTGTCTAACGAAATATGCAAAATATGCGCCTATAATTACACGAATATGCACCAACAGGAAAAATTAGCCAAATATGCACAAACATATTAAGCTATATAGCATCATATTCTAACCAAACGTGGAAAAACTTCACTTAGCTATGTCCTGAACCAACGAATAAAATATGCAAAATCATAGAAATCCGCTCCCTAGTGATAGCTGTAATGTCATTTTTTCTACGGTCCATGGTGGGTATTTGGAATTGTCTGTGTTATAATGAAAAATGTCTGCGTTTTCCAGGTGGTGCCTCGCGCTGAGCCTGGCGCTGGCGTTGGCGTCGGCGTCGGAGGACGAGTCGGCGCCGGGCGCGGGGGCGGGGACGGGGACGGGGGCGGTGGCGGCGGGCGGGCGGTGCAGCGCGACGGCGGCGCAGCTGACGGTGACGACGAGCCACAACGCGTCGGGCCACTGGCTGGCCTCGCTGCGCCTGGAGCGGCGCACGCGCCTGCCCAGCCGCCCGGCCGTCGTGGTGCTGGACGTGCGTCCCTCCGCCACGCGCTGCGCCGGCGTGCGCCACGACACGCTGCTCGTCACGCTGCAAGGTCGCTCCCCCCCCACACACACACACTCTTTCACACCGCTTCGCTTCGCTTTCTTCGCCTACTCTTCACTTCATTTTACTACTCGCCTACTCTACCGTTCATTTTACTTATTACTTTTCACTGTCTTCTCACACCTTCTTTCACCTTATTTTTCTTCTTCTTCTCCATCTCCTTCTTCTTCTTCATCATCTTCTTCATCTTCTTCTTCTTCATCTTCTTCCTCTTCTTCTTCTTCTTCATTAGCTTGATCTTCTTCTTCTTCATCTTCTTCTTCTTCTTCTTCATCATCTTCATCATCATCTTCTTCTTCTTCATCTTCTTCTTCACCATCTTCTTCTTCTTCTTCATTTTCTTCTTCTTCTACCTTCCTGTTCTTCGTCTTCCCTTCGTCGTAATTATCTCATTCTCTAAATTTTTTACTAGCGTAAAAAAGAGAACGTAATGAATTGAAATCAGAAATAATGAAATGTAGAAATGGGCGATTTTTAGTCAGAAAAATTCCTAATATAAAGCCGTGGTTTTGGAAAAGACACGTACCCGTACACGTACACGCAAGGCTGGGACGCCGCTGCAGCGCCTGGTAGGCCTTGGGCCCCCAAGGAGCTGTTGTGCCAGTACAGACAGACAGATATTAAAAAAGTGGATAAATATTTTTTTCCTTTGTGTGGTAAATCACTTCTTCTAACACGTTGTGAAGTCATAATCTACGTTCTGTTGGGCCTTGACACCGAACAATTGACGACAAAAACGTCAGTCTGTCTGTCTATGGTCAACACTCATGCCTAAACCGTTCAGAAGATTTTATTCAAAAATTTATATTCCCCGATCGATCTGAACGAACTCGCGGCCCTGTTGAGATTGAAACGAATATTGGGGATCTTTACATGAAGCTACAACATTTTGGGTAAAGGAAGAATTTTAAAAAATGGAGAAGGACTGATTTTGTTTAAAACTCTAAATTTTCGAAATCCTCGAAAGTTCAAATGTTTTTCGTTGTCTTCAACAACTACAATATTTAAGATACATTTTTTTCTTAATGAAATTTGTTCTTCAGACAGATTTTGAAATAGGGTTATATACAATGTTTCGAAAATATGTGTTTTTTCGCATAATTTTGCGCGAATTATTTTTAAACAATATTATTCTCAAAGAAAGATTCCAATTTTTCGTTAATGGTTTTTTTTTGGCGGATAGAGCATTAGTCGCTCGAAAAGATGGTGCAGATAAGCTTTTCGGTAAACCCTCTTTTTTAAAAAAATTGCAACAAAATTAAAAATGCAAAAGGACAATTTTTATGATAGAGAGTTTTAATTAAATTAAATATATCCTCCTATAAGATCGTGTGCAATTAAAAAAGTAATTTTTGCGTAATTTGTACTTAAAATTAATGCAATTTATAAAAATATCCCCAAACGGATATTCAAATTTTATTTAATTTTTCGCCTCAGATAGAGCACATGCCGCTCAAAATTGGAGCAAATCCCACTTTCTGCGAACACACAAGTTCGAGAATTGCAAACAAACAATCAACATTTAAAATTTCATATACTTTTCTTAACGAAATGAGTCCTTAAAAACGATCAATAATGTGAATGAAATTCTATGAATTTTTGGAAATTGCAAATGCAAATGTTCAACTATTTTTAACGTTCGTGAAGACAGAGCATAACTTTGAAGCTGTTGGTGAAGTGACTGGCGTGTGAAATCTAAGAACTTGAGTTCAAAGTCCCAGGGCGAAAAAAGTTTGTTACTTGTTAATACTTTGCAGGTTCATGCTCTATTTATTTTATATACACAATTATATTGCTCAGCCGTTTCGAATAATGTCAGAAAGTATTTGCTCTTTTAGCACCACTTGTTCTGTTTTTGCCCTTTTACCATTCCTCTTTTTCTGTACTTACTGATTCTCTTCTTGTCTTTATTTTGTTTTAAATTTCTTTATGATTTTTGATTTTTGTATCTGATCCTTGCATACCTGCTATTATATTTAATTTCCTTTTCTCTTTATTCCTCCTCTTTACATTATTCCTGTCATCTCTTCTTTCTTAATTTTATTTGACTCATTTTTTGGTTATTGGTCTTACCTTCTACTTCTGTAATTTCTTTCTTATAATCATTAAATTTCTATTTTTCTTTCTCAATATTACTCAAGACGTTGTGACTATCACTACGGAAAGTTAAGTGATTTTTTAATGAGTTTGTGAACTTTCTCTCACTGACTTCATTAAACTAATTTAAAGTGTGAATGATGGTGTGAATATGCTTCGTATATTGCCGTGAGCAATCAATCATCGTTATAAAAATCACGATATCTCAGAAAGGAACATTTATGTAGGTTCGTAATAATACGCCTGCAAAGCTTATGGTGCAACTATCCAAATTCATTAAAGTACAACAAATAGCAAACATTACAAATTCCTCTTAATGCAATGTTTAACTGAACGCGTGATAAATAAACGATATCACAATAAAGCGGTGGTGTTATGGTCTGCTACTGGTGGCAGTGGTACGCGATGTGGCATCGTGCCATGCCACGCGCTTCTCTGCGCAACTAGCATTGGGAACCAATAGCAACCCCGCCGTTTTACAATAGGGGTGACGTTGTCTCTGGTGGCGGGGTAATGAATTGCGTGAAGGGGCGATTTCGTCTTGGCACTCGTGCCACGGACTCCCGCTCGTGGCATCGACCTTGACAACACTGCACTAAAGCATGCGCTCGTTAAACATCCCGCGTGTCGTTCGACGCTGCTGTGCTCATCGGTGGCGCTAATGACCATCGCTCCGCAGGGCCGCCGCCGCCCGCGGGGCCGGGCTACGTGGAGCTGCAGGGCTTCGGCTACTACAAGGTGCACGAGGAGCTGCTGTCGTGGGAGGACGCCAGGGGCGCGTGCGAGGCCGAGGACGCGCACCTGCTCGTCCTCAACTCGGAGGCCGAGGCGCAGGCCGTGGGCCAGCTGCTCCGGCGCTTCCCCAACATCGCCGCCTGGGCCAGCGTGGGCTTCCGCGACGTCACCAAGGAGGGCAAATACATGACCATATTCGGTAACACAATACACTATTCTATTTATTTATTTTTTTGGTCAAAAAACAGTAAAAACTGTATATGACGTATGGGGAAAGAGATTATCTGCGCACATTTTCTTGAAGCACAGACTTTAAAAAATATTCTGTTTTTAACATTGGATGAATGGTGTACTGCAAAACGATATGACACACGATATGAATTAATCATGTGATTTGAATCGTTGGAGAGTAAAGATCATTTTCGCACAACGTTTCGGTACGTAAAACAACGATGAATGAAAGTAGTTCCGAAGATACATGTGGCGTTAGAATGTGCTGCCAACTCAAAATTCCCACCATGTTACGTCCTTTTAATTCGCATTTTCTTAACTACAGCTGCCGACCATAATGATGTTATACCGTGGGAATATAAAATTAGCTGGAATCGCTGTCTCTACAGCTGCAAAAATGTCATTTATCGTGTTCACGGTGGCGAATCGTTCACGATTTCAATCAAGTGATTGCACACTGTAATTCTGATGATGTATCGTTTTCCGAGACAACTCCATCGTAACTTTGCTCAAGCGGACTTCATATCCTATACGATATAGTGATCATACTGGGCAAAAAAAACTTTAATATTTGAGAGTTAAATGAAGAATACGCGAGTTCTGGCCTGTTCACCATCAATAGTATCTTTTTCAGCCAGTTCAGTTTTTCAGTCAGCTCTTACTTAGGACATGAAGATCTGACTCAGATCTGAGAGGGTCATTCTCAGTTCTGTTTATCATAAACTCGAACTTGACGTAGTAATGTAACGTAGAAACTTAACGTGTGTTAAATAAACTATAAGCTTTTAATAAACAATAATACTTTCAGAGATCGGAGCCAATAATCGGCATTGCACACTTGTTACTTTTGACCATAAAGTGCCTAATTAAACTTACGTGCGTAAATTAAGCCTACGATAATCATACTAAATACGTACAAACGCTTCCTCTTCAAAAACTGTCATAGTACATTACGAAACGATGATGTAATGATGGGTATTAATACACGAGTGTGATATTACGATACGAGCGAGTATCGTAAACTTCACACGAGGCCGATTAATACTCATTACATCGAGTTTCATACGCTACTTTTTCTACCAATTTTAGAAGTTAAACTTTTGCAATAAATAGTTTCGTGGCAGTTGATTCAGCCAAGGCCACCTAGCCGACAGCTACCTAAATCTACCCTCGCTTGCTGCCTCAGGTGGCTGTGGTTACCTGTCCGCCTGCTAGGGAGTACTGCGCTAGTCAAATAGGATCAAAGTGAAATTACGATCCACATTATTTCAAATAACATACCATGAAAAAATACTACTAATAAAAGAAATTAAAGCTATTGAGCAAAATATAATATCAAATACAATTTTAATGTACACAATTGAAAGAAACATGTGGTAAAACGATTCTCAATGATTAAGTGTCAATACTTGGTTTGTAAACTTCTCTGTGATTGGTAAAGAACCTGTATCATAATGAAAATTGTATCGAAATCACTATAATTATGCAACTGGTAGCAGCCATCAAATGACAGCATTATACAAGAGGAGTAGAAAAAATATAATTTGATACTGGGCATGAACTATTCTGTATCAGTACGCGGTTGTGTGTTTTTGGCAGGAGAGACGCTGGAAGCAGCAGGGTACGCCCGTTGGCAGCAGAACCAGCCTGACAGCCGTGGGAAGGAGAACTGTGGATCTGTCTACGTGTCCACCATGGGACTGAATGATCTGCACTGCACGACGTTCAAGGCGCCGTTCGTTTGCGAACAAATTGTTGGATAATGCACCGGAGGCCACGGGAGACAAGACTTTAGAAAAAATTCTAAACTTCTTTTTTATGATCGTGTACAAGTGAATGAAGTTCCGCATTGCTAAACGCACAAAGAGTCTTAATGTATTTGAAAACATTATGGCAGAGCGCAGATAAGTTATTTTCTTATTAAGTGCGCTTCGACCTATGATCGCGTCAAATAACTATATCTCTGCAATGGGAAATCTTCCACTTCGCTTATCAAATAGGAACAAGATTTTTTACTTCAAATGTATAAAAATTATAATATTTGAAAAACAAATTGTAAATTTTTATTGAAATAATTTCATATTTCGGGGAATATCAGTATATTATATAGGGCCATGAAAGTGGAAGTGTTATTAGGGTTACGTCTATATATTTTATTATATTTTCATATCTGAAGTACTTTTTTTCACGGTAACAAGACCGTTATCTTGGCAACCGTCTTTTTTAATGAATATTTAAAAAAATATCTATTTCACGTACGAATAGCAATACATAGAACGCCCTTTCAGTACAATTGTAGAAATACATTTTTGCATGACGGTGTCACAGTACAAATTCAACAATGCTATTGATGCTTTATCAAGATGTGATGTATTCAATTGTAGTTTATTGACTCGACTTCAAAGTCTTGGTAAAAAGCTCAACTTTGATCATGCAACAAACAAAGCATTTTACGCACATAGCACTAATAACTGCCATTAAAATATGCAAACAACACTACTTGCTTAACTTATACCATCTGATGGTTCCTTGAAGTTTCATCTGACGACACATCCAAGCCTCAACCAGCCATTTTTCAGCTCAGAAAACCGCACTGGAAACCTATCCTCTGAAGATCTATTATCCAATTAAAAATGCACCAATCACTTTGATAATGATATGTGAACAGTGTAATATTTAATGCACTAATAAAGAAATATAGATATTTTGAAAATGTCATCGAACAATAATAAAGATAAAATAAGACGAATAAAATAAAAAAAAGAGAAATATGAGTGCATATTTAAGTATGCATAAATATGCACGAATCTCAAATTGCTGTAGAATTATTTTCACTCATAGAATATATTTTTCTGTACTTTCTTGAATACTATTATAATAATGATTTTGAAATGAAGTCCAATACCGACATTTTCTCCTGTTTTAGAAATATACTTTCTGTGATTTCTTTTCTCCTAATACTCCCTTTTTTTTCTTATCTTATATTTTGGAGTAAATACAATACTGATTATGTTATCTATATAAATTTCATTTCCTAAAAAAAATTACTAAAACGTAAACATGTAGGAGACATCATCAACTTACTAAAGAATATAAATAATATTTCAAGGATGTACTTACCACAGAACTTTCATTTAATGTACTACATGTGAGTAAAACATATAATGATTAACCCAGGCCATATAGTTTGTTGCGGGGATTGGAAAATAAAAGTATTGATGTGTTTGTATTTTTACGGAGTATTTAACGAAGACACTTCTCAATATTTTAGGCTGTATTTAGTCCAGTGAAATTAGATAAATCGGGTGAAAACAATTTCGACGTTCTGAAACTACTTGTTGTACCTACCAAATGATTGTTTGCTGGTACTACCGCACGTTTTACTAAAAATCCTGAATTTTGCGGGGTTTGAGGGGCCGTTTAGAGAGGAATTTTCTATGTTTCTTGCAGGTATCTTCACTATTATTAATCCTGCCGAAAATTATGTTCTGTAGAAAACTAAAGTAAATAAATTTTCCTAAATAAATTCTATAAGGTTTTGTTGTAAAATTAACCGTTCTATTGTTATAAGCTCGAGAAGTTCTTGTTTTTACTTAAGGCAGGTACCAGCGATCAATCATATCAAGTTTCAAAACTCTAGGATTTTTTTTCCTTCTATGTCTAGTTTTTGGTCTAATTTTACTAGGCTTATATATTCTTTCAATTTATTAGCGCAAAATAAATTAATAGAGAAAATAATTCAGAAAAAAAATCATTATTATTTTAAACACAGAAATATCCTTTAATGTTTATCTTTGAATGTGTTCTCTTAAACAAAATTTTCATTACTTTGAATAAAACGCATCTAGCTCTGTCAAAGTTATAAATATCTAAATAATGAAGGATCATCACCAATTGCAGCATGGATCACAAGAGTTTATCACCGAAGTCAGACATGTGGCAATATATCTAATGAAAATAATCGTTCTATCAACTAACCTCTCAACTTCTATTTGAAGTAATTAGATAAACAAAGGTATATAAAATGATGAAACACGTGTTGATAATATCTGGCAACATCAAAATGCCTCTGAGGTAAGTGTTCATATTTCACAAGATGTTAAACACATACGTGAATATTATTGTCTTAATTTACATTTCTTTCTTGATAAACAGACATATTGACCTTTCAAGGCGAAAATTTAAATGCCAAATATTGTGTGAAATATTCGCTTTTTTCTTTATTTTGATGACTTAGTGAAGGTTTCTCTCACTTTCTTCAGATACTGATGTATATTGTAATACCAAGAAATGAAAGTACACATATTTTCAGTGAAAATGGAAAAAAAAATTTGATTGAATGCTTTGTCGATGCTTTTGCTCTGTTCATGGTTTGAAAACTGTTTTAGGACTCACGATTTAAAGTATAATTAAAATTGTTAAATCATAGACTTAAATTTGTGTTTTTTTTCAAATTGAAAGCGAGAAAAACCTATTGGTGCTAAAACAGCACGTACTTTTTCGCTCGTATTTCCACGCTAAATCACGCAAAAAGTACTCAAATTTTCGAATAATTGTACATGACCATATTTCAAAATCTATCTTTAAGGGTCAGATTTCAGTAAGGGAAAACGCTCTAACTTTAATATTTTAGTTGTAGTAAGACCCCAAAACAATTTTGTACTTTTGTCATTTTCGAAAAATCAGGGTTTTTAACGAACATGAGACCTACACCATTCTTTTCAACGTCATCCACACTATTCAACAAAAAATGTAATTAAAAACGATGTAGCCATTTTTTTAAATATTTGGAAAATATCCTAGTGGTTTCATGTAAAGTTACCCCAAAAATTGAATTATCGTCTTCAAATTCAATAGGACGCAACGTCAGTCAGATCAATCAACGAATATCAATTTTGGAAAATATCCGCTGAACGGTTTGCCTGCTAGCCTTGTTCACAGACGGACTAACAGATTGACAGACGTTTTGGCCGTCATTCTATTTTTCGATATCAAGGACCCACAAAACATGGATTCTGGCTGCACCATGTGATACAGGATTTTTTCTAAATTTAGTAAATGGATTTATCCACTTTTTAGTTACAAGGGTCGTGTAATAAGAGTTTTTCCGCAGAAATTTCGCCATTTCTTCGCGCAGCATTACGTAACTTTCTCTCTACTCCTTACCAGGGAGAAAGTAAAATCACCAAGATAGAATCACGGAAGTAGACGGCCGTATTCTGTGATGCAAACAAGAAAATGGAAAAATCTCAAGGGGACATTTGAGGAAACAACTAGTTTGTGCGAAAATAGTATTTGAAACTTACGTAATTTATAAGAAAAAAAACATTTTCTCAGAAGCTGCTCCTAATTTTTTCTTAACATTTGTTCCACCGATAAAACACGGAACGGGTATAAAAACGGCGCATGTCCCATTGCCTGAATTTTTGAAAATGTCAAATTTATAATTAATACGAGAAAGTATATGCTGTTGTAGCACCATTAGTTCAATTAAAGAATGAACTTTAAACCATCTACAGACTGAAGAGAATGTTGCTGCTGGTCGCTGTGATGTGGATGGGGCAGTACGAGGTGTCCGGCGCGGCGATGGATGCCGGGGGCGGTCAGTGTAAAGGCGTGGGGGCGCATCTCATGGTTGCGTCACGACGCAACGCCACCGGCCACCTGCTGACGTCACTGCGCCTGGCGCAAGAGACCCGGCTGCCCGCGCCGCCCGCCACAACCCTATTGGATGTGCGCACAGCCACGACCCGATGCAAGGGAGTGCGCACTGACACCCTGGACATCACGCTGGAAGGTAGGAGAACCTTGATGAATCACAACTACCCGATGCAAAGGAGTGCGCACTGACACCCTGGACATCACGCTGGAAGGTAGGAGAACCTTGATGAATCACAACTACCCGATGCAAGGGAGTGCGCACTGACACCCTGGACATCACGCTGGAAGGTAGGGGGAACCTTGATGAATCACAACTACCCGATGCAAAGGAGTGCGCACTGACACCCTGGACATCACGCTGGAAGGTAGGAGAACCTTGATGAATCACAACTACCCGATGCAAGGGAGTGTGCACTGACACCCTGGACATCACGCTGGAAGGTAGGGGGAACCTACAACCGTCACTGGCGAGCACGCTTAGTCCCCATTTGTTCTTACCCGGATTTCAAATACCGGATAATTTATGACGACTTTACTAAAAAAAACGGGATCATGCCAGAGTTTCTAGAGGTTATCACATTTACTCGTTTTCATTGTGATTCCTACGATCTCAGGGAAAGTGCACACTGATCCCGTCCCTAGTCGCGATGCTTAAACGAAGGGGACGCAGTGGAGAGCGTTATTTTCCTTTGTGGGTAGGGAGTGTACAATTCTGGTTTATTCACACAGAAATGAAAATAAATAAAATGGAATTTAAAAAATGGTGTTAATGTTCTCTCGTATTCCCTACCTATTTCAATACGGTTATCAGGCTTTTAGGACATTTATGAGGACAATACCAGTTTTATAACTTCAATAGCAACGTTCTGGCATTTTCTTAACTAGTGGTGCTACAGAATGGCACAGACTTTCCCGTATTAGTTTTCTATTTCCATGGGTCTTCGCTAGCTATTCGGAATTGTCACAAACTCTTTCTTGCCAGCTGTCATCTATCACGGCCAAAAGTACATTTTTTTGTAATTTTCTTAATTTTTCGGTTTCCTATTGGTAGACCGGAAACATATATTTTAGAATATTAAAGAACAATAAACCCTAGTCATAAATGGCAATTTTGTTTTAAAAAATATGTGCCGTTCAAGAGAAAATGGCGTTTTAGCAGTACTAAAAGTGCGAAATTTGAAGCTCATTTTCACCGAACACTTTTGAGTTTTCAAAATACTTTATTTGAAGTTATTTGAAGCACTTACATTCACAAATATAATGTTTACTAATTGCTGGTAATGTGCATATTAAAGATGTGCGAAAACTTAAAAAAAAAAAACAATTATGTAATTTTTGAAAAAACAAAAAAATAACTGAAAATAAACTTTACGCTATACTAAAGAGTGTAATTAGCACTATCCGTTACAAAAGTTTCAAGAAAAAAATTGCAGCCATATACGAGAAAATGGCGTTTGAGCATTTCTGAAAATGCCGAAATTTGAGCTACTTTTCACAGAAAACGGTAGTGTTTTCGAGAAACTTTACTTGACATTATTTAAAGCATATATACTTGTAAATATAATAATGTGAAAAAGTCGCCGATAATGTAAATATTAACGACGTGAGAGACAAGTAAAATAATTTACATTTTTGTAATATTTGAAAAAACCAACCGATAGACCAAAATGGCTTTTATGTCATTGATAGAGTACATTTACCACTATCCCTACCAAAAGTTTAAAGAAAACATTAGGAGCCGTTTTTGAGAAAATCTTGTTTTTGTAAATTTTTAAAATTGCACATATTGCACGCAATATTGCACGAAAACTACCAAAATTGTGAAAAACATTTACATGACCTTTATTAAAGAACTCAATATGCAGAACAAATTTTATTTGAAGAAAAAATCTCTATCTTCAATTTTGTAGTTGGAGAAAGACGCCGCAAAAAATTCAAACTTTCACAAATTTCGAAAATTCAGAGCTGTACGTGAAAATCGGGCCTATGCCATGTTAAAAAGTGTATTTTACTCTATTCATACAAGAAATTTAAATAAAAAATTTGGAGCCGTTTTTGAGAAAATTTTGAAAATCCCCGAGGGGCTTCATATAAAGTACCCCCAAATTTTGAAGCATCTTTTTCAAAATCTCAAAGCGTTGACTAAAATCAGATCGACCACGAAATATCAATTTTGGAAGAAATCGTACGTATGGTTTAGGCGCTAGCAGTGTTCACAGACGAACAGACGAACAGACGAACAGACGAACAGACGAACAGACGGACAGACGGACGTTTTCCTTTCAATTGGGTTTTCGGTATCAAGGACCTAGAAAACAGGGTTTCTGGCTACACCACGTGTTAGGGGATTTTTTCTTAATTTAGCAAGTGGTTTTATCCACTTATTCGTTTTCACGGTCCGGCAATTAATTTTTTTCCACCGAAAATTGACCATTTTTTCGCGCAGCATTACATAACTTTCCCTATACTACGTATACCACTCCGTGTATACGTACGTATACAGGAAAGTAAAAAGAAGCTGCACTCTTGGAATTTTATCGCCCGCCCGTTTATTGTTTAAAATCGCTACAAACAAAATAACAAAACAAAGATGGTAATAACAAATATATAATAATAATAATACCTTTCCAGGGCCTCCTCCATCTCCTAACTTAGAATATAAGGATCTCCAAGGTTTGGGATACTACAAAGTACACGTAGAGAAATTGACCTGGGAAGAAGCCAATAGGACTTGTGAAACTGAAGACGCGCATTTGTTAGTTCTCAATTCGGATGCAGAAGCAGAAGTTATTCGTGAAGCAGTCAGGCAATACACCAATGGCAGTTCCTACGTGTGGATTGGTGTTCACGATAAAGACATCGAAGGACATCATGTTACAATATTTGGTATGTTGTTTACACTTTTCTCTTTTGTTATTGAAATATTTCATTCTTCAACGAATGATAAGTAAATATTCTAAATTGTAAGTACTAAAATGAATATAATGTAAGCTTTTTACGTTCAAAACTAACTTTTATGGGGGAAGTAACGCTGTTTCACAAAACATGTCTTCAAATAAATTCCTATAATTATTTTCAAGTGTTATTTCAGGTGAGACATTAGCTGCAGCGGGATACGAACGGTGGCAACCGGGTGATCCAGACGGCAAGACGAAACAAAATTGTGTGTCAATGAAATTGTCCTCTCTAGAGTTTATTGATTCAACCTGTGAATACAAAATTTCATTCGTGTGTGAACAGGTCATTGCATAAATTGCAAGAAACCAAATCAAATCTGCATTTCTCTTTCTTTGTGCAATGATTGTCACATATGTAGATGAGCTTCATTCCTCCACCATAATTGTGACTATACATGAATAATGTACCTTTGAATTTCAATTCTTGTATAAATAAATCATTAATTTTAATTAAATTTATGTTTGGTTTTCAAATTCCTATTTTGTATGTCCAATATCACTCGGTTCTAATGTATTCGTATACCAGCAAAAATTTTCGAATGAACTCACCATAAAAAATTGCAAGTTTTGAATTACATCTTCAGATCATGATTTTCAAGGGCTTTAATTGTATTAATTTGTTGAAGTCCGAATACACAAAATGCTTATATACGCAATGCTTACATTTCAAGAAATGTACAAGTCACACTCTTTTGTTATTATTTAGAGTAAATTATTTGAAAATAGTTTAGTGGACTTTTAGGAATTTTCGCTCAGTCAAAATAAGTTCTAAGATACATTGAGAATTAAACTGATAGGAACTGAAGTTCAGCAATGCTTAACTTCAGGCAGCAAATTTCAAGTATTGTTCATTACTGTGACAATGCGAAGTAAAAACAAAACGAAACAAAATTCGGAACATATAATTATGGATTTAAAATAGTTAGTGTACTTGTATTTTTAACATACAAGTAGTACATTATTATTAGTATTATATTTTGATCCGATCCTCGGGTGACTCATCGACAGCGTACAAGAAAAGAATAACTATTTGTGGAGCAATCCCGGGTTCGGTTTCCGGCTAGGAAAACACAGATGTATTTTTATAGTACAATCGTCCCAGTTTCTATAAAAGGGCAAGAAAAAAAAACAGATCCGACACGCCAAATATGCTAAGGAATACATCATGGTCGCTACATATAGCCGTTTCCCCTAAGGCGTGGAAAATAAACTACACGCAGGCCTGGAATAACCCTGAGCTAGCCAGCTAGAACAAAAGAGACTCAAATGCCTAAAATATGTATACATATTTTAATCCTATCTTTTAAAGCTCTTTTAATAAACAAATTTATCACGTCAAAGATTATGAGTCCATCTCAGTTAAACGAAGCTCTATCTCTAATCGTTGACGTGTCATAAATTAGCCCATGAATTACAAAACCTTATCACCGAGGTCACAACTGTTTGGAACTACTAGAAATGACGAAAGGAATCGTTCAATCAACTGACCTCTCAATTTCTTTCCGACATATTTAGATAAACAAAGGTATATAAAACAATGAAACAAGCGTTGACATTATCTACCAACATCAACATGCTATTGAGGTAAGACTTCGCATTTCACCTGTTGTAACACATACATAAGCATAATTTTATTTATTCACATTTTATTTTAGGAAAACATACAATCTTTACAATATTTGATAATTTAAATTATTCGCGATAAAATTGCATTATTGTTTATTTTGAGAACTTTGTAAACGTTTTCTTCCCTGCTAAAATTTCTGACAATTTTAATTAAAAAATCAAAGTACGATTTGTGTTGTGGCATGCTTTCTTTCTTTTTCTTTTTGGGGGCACCATTTGGAGGTTGAAGGGGGTTTAAAATCCTCGTCATAGCATGCCATTTTAATGTCAAAAAGTGAAAGAACATTTTGTCTCAATAAACATGAAATGTAGTACTGTCATTTAGTTTTTGTAATAAAATCTGTCCATATATTGTAACTGCTGTAGGGATCATCTCTGTTAATGCAATCTAAAATGTTAAATTTTCGCCTCCAGCTGGCAGGTTTTAAAATCCGAAACAATGAAAAATCGCAAACTTATATACTATGGATGTAGACGTCCAAGTTCCCTCATGCCCAGCCCGACAATGACAATATTCAAAACGAAGTTCAAATCAACAAATCGAATGGTTGTGCACTGAGTCACCTAAAAGTTCTTTTCTATTGGAACCGTACCCGAGGGAAAGCTTTGGGTTGGTTACTCCTAGAACAACCGCAGTCTTACGAGACATTTCATGATGAGACTTGAGGAGATGACGATCAGTTCATAGTCATTCCCTCAAAAGGGTACCGGGAACGGGACGTGGAAGGAGAGACGCACGACCCGTTGTAAGATAATGAAATGGTATCATAACAGAACTGATCAAAGGGTCGATCTCTCGTTGACCTTTTGAAACTTCAGATATAATTCCCTCCTGAGCCGCAATTGACTTCGCTTTTACACATACCAATTACAAGATTTTAATTTTTCATACTTATTATTTTAAAGAAAGTGAGCTCCACATGAACTCTTGGAATGGTCTTTCACGACATTGCTTCCTGACTACCTTTCGCCCTTCGTTGCAGAGTATTTGATCAATAAGATCAACATATTTTAAAAATAAGATGATTTTTCTATTAACATATTAATTTTAAATAAGCTACAGACTGGCATGAGCCACGTTGCTTCTGATAGCCATGAACATACCTAAAGGCCAACGCTTTCTAACATTTCAATTTCCGCATTAACTTTTCCCACTTTCTCTTCTCAATGAATTACGCATTCAGTTTTGCAGTGGCTTTACACACCGTCTTCATACACCCATCCGTCCTTCATTACACAGTACAATGAAATAAGAAAAAATTGTTTAAAATTGGAAGATTTTTCAATTTACGAATGCATTTTGAACCACCTGCAGGCTCAAGGGAAGCGTGTTGGCGCTGGTCGCCTTGTTGGGTGCGGGGCAGCAAGCGGGTGCAGGAGTGGCGATGGAGGCAGGGAGAGGCCAATGTAGCACCATAACAGGGGCGCATCTCACCGTTGCCTCGCGTCGCAACGCCAGCGGCCACCGGCTGACGTCACTGCGCCTGTCGGAAGAGAACCGGCTCTCCGCGCCACTCGCCACAACTCTATTGGATGTACGCACCGCCACGACCCGATGCAACGGAGTACGCACTGATATACTGGACGTCACGTTGGAAGGTAGGAGAACCTTGATCAGTCGTCACGACCCGATGCAAGGGAGTGCGCACTGATACCCTGGACGTCACGTTGCAAGGTAGGAGAACCTTGATCAGCCGCCACGACCCGATGCAAGGGAGTGCGCACTGATACCCTGGACGTCACGTTGCAAGGTAGGAGAACCTTGATCAGCCGCCACGACCCAATGCAAGGGAGTGCGCACTGATACCGTGGACGTCACGTTCGAAGGTAGGGAGAACCTTGATCAGCCGCTACGACCCGATGCAAGGGAGTGCGCACTGATACCCTGAACGTCACATTGGAAGGTAGGAGAACCTTGATCAACCGCCACGACCCGATGCAAGGGAGTGCGCACTGATACCCTGGACGTCACGTTGGAAGGTAGGAGAACCTTGATCAGCCGCCACGACCCAATGCAAGGGAGTGCGCACTGACACCCTGGACGTCACGTTGGAAGGTAGGGAGAACCTTGATCAGCCGCCACGACCCGATGTAAGGGAGTGCGCACTGATACCCTGGACGTCACGTTGCAAGGTAGGAGAACCTTGATCAGCCGCCACGACCCGATGCAAGGGAGTGCGCACTGACACCCTGGACGTCACGTTGGAAGGTAGGAGAACATTGATCAGCCGCCACGACCCGATGCAAGGGAGTGCGCACTGACACCCTGGACGTCACGTTGGAAGGTAGGGAGAACCTTCATCAGCCGCCACGACCCGATGTAAGGGAGTGCGCACTGATACCCTGGACGTCACGTTGGAAGGTAGGAGAACCTTGATCAGCCGCCACGACCCGATGCAAGGGAGTCCGCACTGATACCCTGGACGTCACGTTGGAAGGTAGGAGAACCTTGATCAGCCGCCACGACCCGATGCAAGGGAGTGCGCACTGACACCCTGGACGTCACGTTGGAAGGTAGGAGAACATTGATCAGCCGCCACAACCCGATGCAAGGGAGTGCGCACTGATACCCTGGACTTCACGTTGGAAGGTAGGAGAACCTTGATCAGCCGCCACGATCCGATGCAAGGGAGTGCGCACTGATACCCTGGACGCCACGTTCGAAGGTAGGGAGAACCTTGATCAGCCGCCACGACCCGATGCAAGGGAGTGCGCACTGATACCCTGAACGTCACATTGGAAGGTAGGAGAACCTTGATCAACCGCCACGACCCGATGCAAGGGAGTGCGCACTGATACCCTGGACGTCACGTTGGAAGGTAGGAGAACCTTGATTAACCGCCACGACCCGATGCAAGGGAGTGCGCACTAATACCTTGCACGTCACTTTGGAATGTAGTGGAAGCGTGGGAACTGGAGAACACACTTTCTTTACATTTGCTCTTACTGTGGTTTAAAATACCCATAAATGTATGAGGAATTTAATGAAAATCAATACCGGTCCGATAGAGTTTGTAGAGGTCATTCCATTTTCTCGTTTCCATTGTGATTTTTATAGCCTGAGGGAAAGCGCTCTCTGATTTCCTACTCATGCTGCGTGGTACGGGTACGGTGGAGAGCGCTCTTCCTCCTCGTTTCTGAGCGCGGCATATTCAAGTCAGGTCGCTCCATGCAGAATTTATGGAAAATGTGGAATTTCGTAACTTTTGTTTAGGTTCTCGCGTTCCTCATCTGTAGAGATTTCACTACGCTTACCTGGCTTTATGGGGAACATTTATTCGACAAAGCGAATTCTGCAGCTTACTCCAAGAACAAAGACGAATTAGTGAAACTTTTTCGCTTATCCACGGATTCGTCCTTGTTTGAAATACCTTAAAAAACAATAATAATAATAAAATTTTATAATAATAAAATCTTTACAGGGCCACCTCCACCAGCTAGCCCGGGTTATAAAGAATTCCAAGGCCTAGGATACTACAAGGTACACGTAGAACAGTTGACCTGGGACCAAGCCAAAAGGGCTTGTGAAACTGAAGATGCGCATCTGTTAGTCCTCAATTCGGATGCAGAAGCAGAAGTCATTCGCCAAGCACTCAAGCAATATAGTAATATCAGTTCTTATATGACAATTGGTGCGCACGATAAAGACATCGAGGGACATTTCGTTACAATATTTGGTAAGACGTTTTCATTTTTCGATTTCTTTTTGTTCGGGAAATTTTTTGATTCGCATCGTATTACACGAAAACTTAATTGATCGTAATTACTCAAATAAATGTATTGTGAACCTTTTACGATGAAAAACTAACTTTTAGACGCCAATTGGCGCTGTTATTTAAAAAAGTCATCAAATCAATTCCTATAATTTTATTCATATGTTATTTCAGGTGAAACATTAGCCGTTGCTGGCTACCAACGGTGGCGTTCAGGTGATCCAGACGGGAAAAACGGCCAAAATTGTTTGGCAGTAGATAAGTCTACCATCGAAATTATTGATGCACCTTGTGAAGGAAAATTTTCATTCGTGTGTGAACAAGACATCGCATAAAATTGCATGAAAACGCGTCCAATTTTCTGTTACCTTATGTTCAATGTTCATTTTGAGAAGCTATTAGTACTTGTCATAAAATTGTGTCTTCATACAAATAATGTAGGTGCATTATTTGTGTGACCATAAATATGTACATTTTGATTAATTAATTAATAAATCGATTCTTAATTTTAATTTAATTCATGTTCTGTTTTAAAGTTCCTATGTTCCTGAACACACGTAAATGAAAGTTCTGCGATATTTAAGCAAAATGTCTGCATTTTTCGGCTGGTATATTGGTCGTATTAAAGAAGTACTAGCGAAAAGAATATGCTATGACAGTTCTGGCTGTGACACGTGCCAGCATTTGAGTATGGTCGTGGCACGAATGGCGTAGTCAATCACGAACTACAGAGCGGAGGGATACACTCAATGTTTATTTACATGCGGGGTGAAGTTACAGCGAACGGACCTTAACTCGTTGTGTAGTCAGAATCTGTATTTTGTGGGTCTCTGATACCGAAATATCCAATAACTGCAAAAACATACGTCCTCTCTGTCCACCTGTCTGTGGTCAACGCTTGCAACAAAACCGTTCATAGGATTTTCTCCAAAATTGATATTCCGCAATCGATCTGAACTATCACAAGGATTTGCGAGTTGGAAACAGATATTTTTATTTTTTGGGGTACATAATATGACCCTAATATAACATCAACATTTTAAAAATTTTCTCAAAAATTGTTCTGATTTTTTTATTTACAAGTTTTTCCTCAAAAATTAATAAATTAGTAAAAGAATGGAGAAGTTCTCATTTTAGTTCAAATTTCTGATATTTCGAAAATTGCAAACGTTATTTTTTTCAGCGTCTTCATACAACTACAATATTCAAGATACGTGTTCTTTTTTAATCAAATTTGCTGTCCAGAGTCAGATATTTATGTAAGGTCATATTCAATTTTCGAAAATTAGAGTAGTTTTTGCACAATTCAGCGTTAATTATTTTCTGAAAAAATAGCTCCAAATTTTATCCTGTAAATTTTTCCATGCATGCATCAATGGACGGAAAAAATTAGATTGGTCCCATTTTCGGGGAACCGTATTTTCGAAAACTGCAAAATTATCATTCAAATTTCATAATAAAATTTTGAAAGTTCTTTGTTAAAGGAAATGTTAAAGGAAAGGGTGTGTCAGAAATGGCACAGGTGCCATTTTCCTTAAACTCTCTAAACTTTAAAAATATCAAAAGTTAAAAATATTGTGAGAAAGCTTGTTCTTTTTCAGTGTCAGTAGTTTCTCGGTCAAAATGTGTTCACAGATACATTGAGAATGAAACTGACAGGAACGGTCAGTTCTGAAAGATTAACTATTGTCAGTAAATTTTACATTTGTTTTATTATTGCTGTAGCGTCAAGTACAAATGACGGAACATGGAATTCTTCGTTAGAAGTAGTTATTCCGCTAATTTAATTTAACAAATTTGCTATATTATCTTTAGTATTATATTTTAATCCTGACTTTTAATATGTTTTTCATAAACAAACTACTATCACTTCGAATACTACGAGTCCATCTCAGTCAAAAGAAGTTATATTTCTAATTCTTGAAGGATAAGCACCAATTAAAGCACGGATTACAAAAGCTTATCACCGAGGTCACCCATGTTTGGTACTGACGAAAGAAATCGTTCCAACTGACCTCTCAACTTCACTTAAAAATAATTAGATAAACAAAAGTATATAAAATGGTGAAACTGGTATTAATAATATCTAGCAACATCAAAATGGTTCTGAGGTAAGAGTTTATATTGTACCTGAAATTAAAAGCATATGTGAGAATAATTCTGTTCATTTACATATCTTTTGTGGGAAACTGAATTATTGACTCTATAGCCGATTAATCAAATAATTCGCTAACAAATATTTGCAATTTTCAATATTATTAGAACATTGAAAAGGTGTACATCTCTTCTGACATTGTATGGCATTACAATCTCAAAAAATTAAAGTAAATTTGTTGCAGTGACGGAAAATAATCTCCACTTTGAATGGTTTGTAACCTAATCTGTCTGTATTTTGAAACTGATTTAGTAATAATATCTTTAATGTATTCTAAAATGTTAAATTTGGGTTTTAGCTTGCAGATTTTATAACCCACCGAAAAGAGCTCTGTATGGATGATAGACGGACAAGTACTCGGAAATCAAAACAGACAATAAACGATATTCAAAACCAACAAGATTTGTGTTTTCGGTTACATATAGGTTTCTTTCTACTGACACTGTAGTGGAGGACGGAGAGAGGTGACTCAGAGCATTCACTGATGTCATTGCAATGCCTCTGACCGAGAAGTCCATGGTTCAATTCCCAACGGTGACAAAATTTTCGACACTAGCTTGTCACTCAGGTCGAACTCAATCGCTGTCTGGAGGAGAATTCTAGCGAACGAGCACTCTGATCGATAGTTTTCCATGGTTTCTCCTATCAGAACCAGGAGAATGCCGGAGCAGTATCCTAACAAACGGGTTAAGGATCGCGCATGATTTTTCCATTCTTTTCCTTGACCTATACTCACTCCTTACTTACACTCACATGCACTACACTACCACACATGCCAGAAGACCGGTCGAGATCTTAGAGCGGTGCCCCGCAGGTGGGAGATATATAGTTGGGGAAAACCCTGCTAGCCGAAGTATGTAGGCGTCGGATGTCAACATCCTTAGGGGTAATATCATTGCCACCTCTCGAGGGGGAAAACGTACTACACTTACGGGACTAATGACTTTAGCCCTTGACGCGCCTTCAATCACTAACAATCAATTTGTAGTAGATGGAGGGATTTGAAGACACAAAGCCTAGTCCTGCCGCAAGTTTGACGATGGGCTAAATGGACATTATCAATTTTTTACCTTACCTTTAAGTAATCAAAGAGGTTGTGACCGATCAGATCGGCAATAATAATTTTGAAATTATGAGATTTTACCATTAACAGATACATTTCAAATCACAACCAGAGTCTCGGGAGCTGTGTGGCTGCTGGTGGCCGCCGTGCTGGAGGCGGAGGCCGGCGCGGGGGCGGCGGCCGGGGGCGGCCAGTGCAGAGGCGTGGGGGCGCACCTCACGGTTACGTCGCGACGCAACGCCACCGGCCACCTGCTGACGTCACTGCGCCTGGCGCAAGAGACCCGACTGCCCGCGCCGCCCGCCACAACCCTACTGGACGTGCGGACCGCCACGACTCGATGCAATGGAGTGCGCTCTGACACCCTGGACGTAACGCTGGAAGGTAGGGGGAACATTGATGAACCACCACAACCCGATGCAAGGGTGTGCGCTCTGACATGCTGGACGGGAAGACCGAGGGAACTCTGACACGCTGGAAGATACGGGGAACACTGATCAAACACGACCCGATGCAAGGGGGTGTGCTCTGACACGCTGGAAATTACGCTGGAAGGTAGGAGGAACATTGATCAACCGCCACCACCCGATGCAAAGAAATGCGCATTGACAGGCTGAATGTCTCGCTGGAAGGTAGGAGGAAACTAGAAGCACTGCCGAACTCACATTCTTTCGATTTGCCCTTACCAGCGTTTTAAATCGTGCACGATAGATACGGAATTCAATGGCAAACAAAATTGTATCGCAGCAGGGTTTGTAGGGGAACTGCAGAGTTTCATCAATCTCGTTCGCCCTGCACTTATTACTCTTGTGGGACAATGTGCACTTGAAGGTTAGTCGTGAGTCTGGGAAATAGGACAAATGGAGGAATGCCCAGCACGCTATCATCATTCATTTAATAAGTATCTACGCTGGACAGTAAATGCACCTTGGTGCATCCGCAACGAGCAAATTTAAAACAACTCGCTATAAGCCCAATAAAACAATGGACAGACACTCTCCACCCGATTTCACACAAACTTACCACCCTGCTGTGCAACCCAAAATTTTAAGTTAGATTCTAAATCATACCCGTATCCAAGAATCAAAAGTCGGCATTCCAAAGATTTTCTTCGATTTCCGTAAAATAGCAGAAAAGAAAGCCGTTTATTGCAACAACTTAGAAAGAAATTCCAGTAGTTAGAGGATGCTTCCTGGACACTCCTCTGTAATTAAATAATATTTAATTGTAAGTTAAAAAATATGTAAAATATGTCGTATTTTATCAACCTTATATGGAATTTTAGGTATGATTCAAAACCTTGAAAGGCCTAACAAGGCGAACTAGAATTAATAAAAAAAATATTCATTAATGTGCATATAATTCATTAATATCATTCATTTGCTAGTGATGGAGTTTAAAATTTATGAAGAATTTAATGGGAACAAAACGATACTGAGGGAGGGTTTGTGGAAGTTATCTCGTTTTTCGTAATCTCATTTTCTCTTTACGTTTATTACTCTGTGGGCAAGATGCATTTTCGTCCCAGCTCTCTCTTTGGAATGTAAACGTAAAACCTGGTGGAGTGGCGAGCGCGCTCTCATTTCATTTCTGAGTACAGGTGTTCATTTTTTACTAGATTCATACAGAAATTTTGGAAAAATACTTGGATAGAGAAAAGTTTGATCAGATTCTCTCGTGTCCCTTGCCGCAATTTCAAAGTGCTTAGAGAGCCCTCAATAAGATTGTGCCCGGCTCCCTGACCACACGCGAGTAGATAATGTGAGCGCTTTCTTTTCATTTAAGGGTATCGGGGATTGAAGTGGATTGAAATTTCCCGTCAAAACATGTCAACTATTTTAGAAATAAGAAGGAATAGAGTAAGAGTTCGTAGAGGTACTTCCGTTTGCACTCCTATCTTGTTTAAGGTGTGTTTATTACGCTCTTTGGAAAAGTGCACATTGATTTCCTAGCTGTTATTCATGAAATTAGCATAGATGACCGCGCTATTTCTATCCTGGGTGAATGATGGGGTATAAAATTATGGTCGACAATACTCATGTGGATATTTTTAGATAAAAAATGGAAATACACATGTTTTTTTTAGTTATCTCATTCACCCTACATATTCATAGTATAGTTTTCATAGTATTAACATGGCTTTTAAGAATACTTAAGTGATCAGTAGTTGATTTAAGTTGACTTTCCGACATTTCTTCAAGAACAAAACTTAGTACTTTTCAGTTATAAATCACTGATATCCAGCAGTTTCAGTCATAAATCAGTGAAGTGCATTTAAGGAAGATAATATAAATTTTTCAAATCAGAGACATGGTTCATTTGGCTGTTAATTCATTCCAAAAGGATGTGAAAAAATAATTTTCCCTCATCCGGGTTTTATCTCTCTTTGAAATCGCTACAATAACAATAAAAAATCAATAAAAATAATATTTTCAACTTTACAGAGCCTCCTCCTCCTTTCCAAGGCTTGAAAATCTACAAGGTACACGTAGAACTTTCGTCATGGGAAGAAAGTAAACGGATTTGTGAAACAGAAGATGCTCATTTGTTAGTTCTCAATTCCAATGAAGAAGCGGAAATTGTTCAACAAGCAATCATGCAGTACACCAATGCTTCTCCATATTTGTGGATTGGGGCTCACGATAAGGACATCGAAGGACAATACGTTACTATATTTGGTATGCTGCTTCCATTTTTCATTCCCTTAATGTTTGAGAAATCTTTCATTCCTCAACACATGACTAGCAAACAATGTTTTATAGTAATTACTCATATAACTGTTATGTGAAACTTTTACGATGAAAAACAAACTTTTAGGGGCAAAGTAATGCTGTTATTTCACAAAAAATGTGATCAAATCAACTCCTGACATTATATAAAAATGTTATTTCAGGTGAGACGTTAGATGCTGCTGGATACAATCGGTGGCATTATGGTCAACCAACAAATATCAATAGCCAAAATTGTCTGCAAGTGCAAGCCGACACAATGGAGCTTTGGGATGAAGTCTGTGAAGACAAATGTTCATTCATCTGTGAACAGGTCATCGCATAAAATTGCATCAAATTAAGTCTTATCTTAATTTCCCATTTTTTGTTGAATCTTCATATATAAGTTATTACCTGACACATTACATAACATTACATAATGGTTTCTATAAACAAATAATGTAGCTTTAAATTATAATTCTTTGGTAAATAAATCATTATTTCATTTGAATTCAAATTATTCTATAAAATATTTTTGTTTTTGTATGTCCAGTATCACTCGGTTCTCATGCAGATCAGCAAAAAATCTCGAAAACACTCATCATAAGAAATTACAAACTTGGCATTCTGTGGTTCACGAATTTCCAGAACTGCTATGCTATCAATTTGTAGATGTTAGATGAAAGGCACATCTATCAGAAGAATGTATAAATCTCCAGAAATCGAGGCAGGCACATTCTTTTGTATCTGTGGAAAATATTTGAAATTCATTTGCTGCAGTTTTAAGAATTTTTTTCATAGTCAGAATGAGTTCAGAGATACGCTGACAATTGACTTAGCAGGAACTGACCGTTCGTCTTAGCTTAACTATCTACAGTGAATATCAAACATTTTTTACTTTCTCGTTATAAAGTTGAAAGTTATGTAATATTGCGCGAAAGCCAGCAAATTTTCGGCAGATAACTCTTTTTACTGGGCAGGATAACGAAACAGTGGATAAATCCAGTTGCTACATTTAGAAAAAAGTCTCTTAATACGTGGTGTAGCCAGAAACCATATTTTGTGAGTCTTTGACACCGAAAAATCGATTGGCGGCAAAATGTTGTCCGTATGGGAACAACGCTAGCGGCTAAACCATTCAGCCGTTTTCTTCAAAATTAATATTTCAGAATCGATCTGGCCGATGTCGCGGCCCCTTTAATTTAAAACCGATATTCGAATTTTGGAAGGTACTTTACATGAAGCCCCTCGGACATTTAAAAAAAATGATCCCATCGTTTTTGATTAAATTTTGTTTTTGGATATTCTGAAGGACGTTTAAGAGAATGGTGCAGATCTCATTTTCGTTGAAAACTCTGATTTTTTTTGAAAATTGCAAAAATTCAAAAGTTTTTCGGAGTCTTCCTACAACTACAACTATTAAGATAGATATTTTTTCGTAAATGTAATCTGGTTCTTAATTAGGCAATGTACAATTTTTCAAAATACAAATTTGAGTACTTTTTGCGTAATTTTGCGTGAAAATACGAAAAAGGGCGAAAAAGTACGTGCTGTTTTAGCACCACTAGTTTACAACGAAGTTGTTCCAAGGAAAAATCGAAAACAAAACTCGCAACATATAATTAAGAATTAAAAGAGTTTTACTAGAATTATTTAACATACAATTATGATATTAGTATTTTATTTCAATTTTGTATTTTGAAATAGTTTTCATAAACAGATACTTTCATCACGTTTTCAACTACGAGTCTTTCTAATGTCAGTGAAAAGGAGCTTTATTTCTAAATGTTGAAGGATCATCATGAACTAGAGCATGGATTTCACAAGGTTATCACCGAGGTCAAACATATTTGGTATTACATCTGACGAAATGAATCGCTTAATGAACTGACGTTTCAACTTTTACTAGATATTTTTAGATAAACAAAGGTATATATAATGATGAAATACGCGTTGAATTTATCTAGGAAAGTCAACATGCTTCTCAGGTAAGAGCACACATTTTAATTGATAAATGAATTCGTGAACATAATTTACTTTGATCATAATTATTTTTTGGAAAACTGACATATTGCCTTTACACTAAGTGATAATTTAACTAATTTATTGTCAAATATTTGCATTTTACTTTCTTGCATTATAATTACGTAGGTAGAAAAAATAAAAATATTTTATTTGACTCAGAACGTTCAAATCAAGACACTGCCATTTGAGACCATTTATCGAACTAGTGGTGCTACAGAATGGCACAGACTTTCTCGTATTAGTTTTCTGTTTTGTTTGGTCTCCGCTAGCTATTCGGACTTGCCAACACTCTTGACAGGTGCCATCTATCGCCGCCCAAACTACATTTTTTGACATTTTATTAATTTTTCGGTTTTCTAACAGTAGAACAAAAATATTATTTTAATAATATTAAAAAAGAGTTAAACCTTGTCGTAAATGGCAATTTCGTTTAAAAATTTGAGCCGTTTTTAAGAAAATGGCGTTTAAGCGCTACTGCAAATGCGAAATTTGGAGCTCTTTTTCACAGAAATGTTTCGAGTTTACGAAAACTTTCATTGGAAGTCATTTGAAGCACTTACACTCACAAATTCAATAGTGTTCACAAATTGCTGGAAATGTGCATTTTAACCTTCAGCTTCTTGGTCTTAATGCGAAACACCGACAATGATGCCTCAGGGTATAAACTGATGTCACTGCTGTGCCTCTGATTGGAAGTTCCTAGGGTTCAAGTTCTGATGTGAGCGGCAGAATATTCGACATTAGTTAGACAGCTAGGTCGAATTCTAGTGTTGTCTGGAGGAGAATTCTATCTGCCGGCTGCTTTTATCGGTATTTATCTGTGGTTTCACCTGGCGATGCCGGAGCACAGGGTTAGGCAAAATACTTTAAATTTAGTATTTAAATACTTCGCCAAAATAAGTATTTAAGTACATACTCAAAATACATTAGGTTTTGAATCGGGAAATACAAACGTATTTAAAATACTTCAAATACTCAAAATACTGTAAATGAATAAAAGTTTTGTATTATATATTTTTTATTGCAACAATATATTGTAATTGTCAATTACAGTAAATTAGTAAATGACAGTCGCATACATTTCTGGACAATAACTATTGTAATGTACTGTAACCATATGTATAAGCATTTTCAAATATAAAACGATACCAAAAATATGTCTAACACAAATAAATGGAATTTCCTTTTAAAACGACTAGTTTTTCAAACCAATCATCAGGCAATAAAACCCTAGTTGATGAATGTATAAAACAGTCGGAGGGAACTCAAGGAAAACAATTTTGGAACTGGCAAAGATGAACATAGTGTTATAACAAATAAACGCTTATTTTAATGTGTTTAATTGCCCAGCATTTTTACTGATTAAGACTTATTATTTAAAAATGAAGAGAATTCAAGTTCAACAGCCGAAATGTATTCAAAATACCTTGTTTAAATACATGTATTTAAATACTGCCCAACCCTGCAGGAGCAGTACCCTAACAAGCGGGACACGGATCGCGCGCGATCTTTCCTTTCTCTACCTTGCTTTTCCTCTCCCCATAACTACACTTCCATTCACTATACTACCACACTTAACGGAAGACCGGTTGGGAGCTTAGAGCTTGTCCCGGGTCCTAGGGAATATCCCCGCAAACCGACGTAGATCGAAGCCGGATCTCTCCATCCTGAGGAGAAAGATCATCTACATCTCCCACAATAAAACATACACTACACTTACGTTACTAATGACCACGGCAGTTGGCAAGTCCAGAATCACTTTTTAACCAATAAATCAAAAAATTGCGAAAAAAAAACACACCGTACTTATTAGCACGGATGTACACTGATTCCAAATTAGAAAATGGAGGAGTGCATCTGAAAGCAACATTGGGTGACGAATCAATTTTCTCAGCACTGTGCTATTTTAACTTAAGTTCCGTATAAACCGTAGGGATAGTTTCAAACATCTTGTTACTTCTTGGCAAATGTCCGCCTAATAATTGAAGGGGATGTGACCGATTAGTTTAACAAAATTTCTTTTGCTTTTTACTAATACGTTGTACTCTGTTTTTGCGTTCGCTACGGAGCTAGATACATACTGCATAACTTATCTGTATGGAACAGATTGTGGTTACAAAGGAAAAATGAAAACAGTTGAATGATACGACTTGTTTGCTTACGGAGGGAATTATGGGAGGAAAATATGAAAAGACAAATCCAGTCAAGTTAACATCAAGTTTATTAGTAAACAAGTAAAACTTAATAAAATTGGATAAAAAATAAAATTATGGATGTACCACGGGATATTCACAGTTTCTGACGATCTTGAGCGACAAAAGCCCTAGCCGCCGCGCGTTTGTCGCCGTTCGATCAATAGAACACTCCTAAAGCCATTGGTACATAAATGAATGTAATCACAAGACTTTGCAATAGACAAATACATTTCAAATCACAGACTCTCGGGAGCCGTGTGGCTGCTGGTGGCCGCCGTGCTGGAGGCGGAGGCCGGCGCGGGGGCGGCGGCCGGGGGCGGCCAGTGCAGAGGAGTGGGGGCGCACCTCACGGTTACGTCGCGACGCAACGCCACCGGCCACCTGCTGACGTCACTGCGCCTGGCGCAAGAGGCCCGACTGCCTGCGCCGCCCGCCACAACCCTACTGGATGTGCGCACCGCCACGACCCGATGCAATGGTGTGCGCTCTGACACCCTGGACGTCACGCTTGAAGGTAGGGGGAATATTGATGTACCACACCACAACCCGATGCAAAGGTTGAAACTCTGAAAGTCACGCTGGAAGGTAGGGGCAACATTGATCAACCGCCTCGAGCCGATGCAATTGAGTGCGCTCTGACCCGCTGGAAGTCACGCTGGAAGGTAGGGGGAACATTGATCAACTACCACAACCCGATGAGAGGGAGTGCGCACTGATACGCTGGAAGATAGGAGAACCTTGACGAACCGCCACTACTCGATGCATGGATGTGCACACAGATACCCTGGACGTAACGCTGGAAGGTAGGAGAACCTTGATCAACTACCACAACCCGATGTAAGGGAGTGCGCACTGATACCCTGGACGTCACCCTGGAAGGTAGGGGAACCTATCAACTTACACAGGAGAAAACACTTCCTTTCGAATTGCTCATACCGGTGTTAAAATTACTGATTGATTTACGAAGAATTTAAACAAAGAAAAACAGGATAGCGGCAAGCTTCTTAGTGATTCTGCAGTTTCTCATCAATCTCCTTTTCCTTACGTTTCTTACTTTGTTGGGACAAAGCAAACCTAAGTAGGGTTAAATATTAGTAAACAGTCGGGAGCGCTTTAATTTTTTTTCTCCTGTAAGGGTATAAAATTCCGATTGATTAACCGGAAATTGGGATGAATAAAACGAAATCGCGCTAAGGTTTCTAGGGTCCTGTTTTCCTTATCTATCTCGCTTTCATTGTGATTGTTACGCTCTATGCGAAGGATAGCAGTGATTTCCTTATTGACACGCAGGAAGGTTGGGCTGAACGTTTGTGCAGTGGTATTAGTAATGCCTTTCCAATTGAGGGTAACGAGGTTTAAAAGGAGCGTAAATGTTGGGTCAATTAATGTAGAATTTGGAAGGAACAAAATGCGACGCGAAACGCGCATGTGTTGTAATGATTTCCATATCTGTGGCGTTATTTCTGTGATTATTACACTCTAAAAAACGCACTTACTCCTTAGGAGACACGCTGGAAGGTACGGTGAATCTTGCTGCACTGGCGAGCGGGCTTTCTTTCCATTTCCGGAAAACGGGCTTTTACTCCCTTCGTGAATATCTGGTGGAACCGTGCTGAATTTATGAAGAAAAACATCGGGATTCTTCAAGTTAAGTTGGGGTTCTCTTGATGCCCCTACCTACTCGGTTTTTATTGTACATAGGGTGTGGTGCAAGGGACTGCACTCTGCCACCTTGCCTGCCAGGACCGAGCCTGTTCGTAAGTGGGAGCACTCTTCCACCCCATAAGCGGATACCAGCCTTAAAATGGCTGTAAATAACGATCCAAGTGGAATTTAGGAGGAATAAATCGCAGTACATTCTCTCCTTTTACTCAACTTTATCTTTTACTTTTGCTTGTTGAGTTGAGGGAAATTGCGTACTGATTGTCTTGCGTTCATGCAGGAAGAAGAGACAAATAATTCTGTGGTAGCGAGCAAAATTCTTTTCAGTTGGAAAATGTATTATGTGGGAAAATGTGTTGAAAACACTAATCTATATGTGAGAAATTTGTATGAGAAAAAGAAGTTGTAGGCATTCTGTTGGAGTTGCACCACATTTCCTGACCTATCCCGTTTCCATTGTGCTTACTATTACCTTATGGGAACAATTCATAGAAAAGTAAAAATTCCAGTGGAAGAATTTTCTTATTTCCTTTGAGAACAAATCTGAAACCTTAACACATTTTACATTCGTTCCTGTCCAAAAAATGTATAATATTATTATGAATAATAATAATAATGTTAATAATAATGATAATAATATTTTACAGGGCCGCCTCCACCTGCTAGTCCTGGGTATAAAGAATTCCAAGGTCTAGGATACTACAAAGTACACGTAGAACATTTGAACTGGGAGCAAGCCAAAAGAACTTGTGAAACTGAAGATGCACATTTGTTAATCCTCAATTCGGATGCAGAAGCAGAAATAATTCGTCAAGCAGTCAAGCCATATACTAATGTTTCTTCTTACATGTCAATTGGAGCTCACGATAAAGACATCGAGGGACATTACGTTACAATTTTTGGTACGTCGCATTCACTTTTCTTTTCCTTTAGGTTTAAGAAGCTTTTCGTTTCTCATCGTATTTTATGAAATGTGTCTTTTTGTAAATACTCAAATAATAATTATGGAAACATTTTTCGCTGAAAAACTAGTAGTAGTGGCATAATGTCGTTACTATGTCACAAAATATGTGATCAAATCAATTTCTGTAATTATATTCAAATGCTCTTTCAGGTGACACGTTAGCTGTAGCTGGATACGAACGCTGGCATCCAGGTCAACCAAGCAGCACGAACAAACAAAATTGTTTGACAGTTTATACTCCCACAATGGGGCTTCATGATGCACCCTGTGAAGGAAAAATTTCATTCGTGTGTGAACAGGCCATAGCCTAAAATTACATCAAACCATTTGGGCTTGTAGTTATCTTTCTTCTGATTTTATAAAGAGTTAGAGTTTATCTCACACACATTTTTCTGTAACAAATAAAGTACATTTGTAAATAAAATAATGGAGAAGTAAAACAATTTTTTAAACATCCGTCTTTTTTTAAAAATTCCCATATTTTATACGCAGATTAATATTTCATTGCTCACATTTTCAGCAAAAGTATCTTAGAAGAGCTCATCACATGGAATAGCATGCGTTGCAATTATTTCATTAAAATGCGGGTTATCTTGAAGTTCATTAAATCTTCTGCGTTCTGTACACAATATCACTTTCAACTTTGATCGCTTGTTTAGTAAACAGAGATGATATGTGAAGGTATAAAACGTGATGTCATAAGAGACATGATATCTCGATAATTTAATTTCCAACATGATATTAACGTACGTATTTCATTCTTAAATCAGTAAATTAGAACTGCACATTGTGATTTCTTTATTTGCGAAAAAAGTTCAGCTTAAGATTTAATTATAACTTTTTGACAATTTAAGAAATTGATTCTGTGGTGACAGCAGAGATTTTGTGGTAATCCATGATAAAGTTCCAAGGATAATGAGGTATCAACCACAACAGTAGATTAAAATTAAATTATATTTAAAAAAATTAATCTACTATTGTGGTAGATACCTCATTATCCTTGGAACTTTAGTAAGAAATTGAGCTTCGTTAGTCACAATATTTCCATTCAATTAGCAATTATGTTTCTGGAATTATACATTTCTATTAATTTGTTAAGCGATACTTAAAAATATACAACAAATACAACAAATCGAGTTCCCTACCTACCAGTCAGGGGATAAATGTACATGAGTAGCTTCGATATACGAGATGTCCAACTCATGTTCACTGGAATTCGACACCTCTGCATGCCCTACAAGATTTTTATATTTATTCTGATCCGTTCTGTACTTCCATTGTGCCTGTCTCACATGTTCTCAAAAGAGTTTGGCAGTCCTCGTAGTAAGCAGGGATGTAAGAAAACTTGGTTTCAAGTTGCACTAGTAGAATTAGAGAGTTAAATGTAGCGAAAATGACGCTGCGTAGGTGGGAGAGCCTGGTGCAGCTGGTGCTGGCCTGCGTGGTGGTGATGTCCGTTGGGGCGGTGAGTGGCGGTGAGTGCGCCGCGGAGGGCCCTCGCCTGCTGGTGAGCTCTTCGCGCAACGCGTCGGGGCACTGGACTGTGGCGATCGCTCTCCAGCGCGAGGTAAGAACGCTCTCATCTCAATGCTGTCGTATGCGTTCTTTACAGACAAACGAGTTCATTGTAACGGTTCTAAGCTAGTACGAACAAGTCACTTGTTCAAGATAAAGAATTTGTTCGTAACCGTGACGGCACAGTGCGCTGTGTATATTCCTAGAGACTCTAGATTCAGAGTACAGAACATTCATTTTCGCAGCCAATTCCGCCATTTTATAATGAACTGTATGAAGAGTTTACACTTTGCTGTATTGTGGGTGTCTGAATACACCAATATACAGAAAATGAATGTTATATGCGAATGTGTGTAAGTGAAAATCTCTTCTCTGCACTTGAGTCCTGAGTTAGGCTATCCTGTGAGAAGATGGCGGAGGTCGTTCATATTGCCTTACACTCTACGTTTAACGAGTCTATTATATTGGTCGAAAGCACTAATCCATCAAATACTATAAAATACGAAATGACTAATCGATCAAATACAACGACTTAAGATAATGTAGCAGCATGAGAAATCACGGTTAGTAACACACACATTTTTGGGGGTCTTTCGATTTATTGTAGTCTTAGAACAAAGACCGAGCTACACACTTAACTCTTTTAATGATGCAGGTCAACTGGCATCCTTTATCATAACAATATTCTCTCTAACGTACGGATCGGTTACGATACCCATGCAAACCCTCTCGAATAATTGCAACCTGTTTCGCTGCCAGCACGCGGCGCCGCGTCCCGGAAACCCAGACGCTCTGCAGCTGGAAGTGCAACCCACCACGACGCGCTGTAATGGGGCTCGTACTTATGCCCTCAACGTCACGCTGCATGGTAAGACTCCGTAGCCAGAAACTGCCATTGTCACGAAATTTATTTTTATTTCGTATTATTATTACTCTTATTAATATTATTAATACTATTATTGTTGTTGTTATTTGCGTTGCTATTTATGTTATTATTATATATTGCGTTGCTATTTATGTTATTATGTATTTATGTTGTTATTTGCGTTGCTAGGGACGACCAGTTAGCAATGTTTCGCATCAGGTTGCCGACTCCGTCTTCCTTTCAAAATTCTCTAAAGAATCTTTTAAACTAATCAAATGCTGACCTTCACCCATGTTTGTTTCTGTGCCCCCATTTACAAAAATTTCTCCTAAGTCACGAATATGACTGAACTTATGTTTTGCCCACCTGCTTTTAGGTCAACCACTGGTCGGGCTGGGCTACGAGCAAGTTGAAGGATTCGGCTTCTACAAATTGCACAGAAAAGAAGTCAACTGGGAGATCGCCAGAGAGGTGTGCGAGAGAGAAGGCTCTCACTTGGTGATTCTCAACTCCGAGGGTGAAGCCGCTGCAATTCTTCGGTTTATGAAACGCCACAAAATTGATGACACAAATGTTTTCTCTGGGTTTCACGACAAGGCAGAAGAGGGGAACCACATTACTGTTTTTGGTAAGGAGGCAATTTTCGACGCCATTTTTAGATAAGTTTAGATATATGACAGAATCTGTTAGTTCGCACTAGTACATGTAATATATACTAGGTTTAAATTCCAAAATTTTACTCATTGAAAAATTTATCATTATTTTTAAAATGAAAATCTCTAATACATTAAATTTAAGTCAAAACATAAATGGCAGTATGAAATTTAATTCGCAAAATTTAGTCACATAACGTTTTTATCAAATGTAGAGTTTTCGGACATGGTGATGGCGAAAAAAATGACGAGGAACAGCACTTAAAAAAATAGAACATAGAGTACATTAATTTGGAGCGTAATAATATCTTGTACATTATGTAGGGTAAAAATATGCGTTAAACATTTGTTTATGTTTGTCTTTTTCGAAAATACCATACTTTTCTACCCTTCACTAAATATCAGGGTAATTATTTAATAAACAGAACCCGGATGTTTATGATATATCATATTTTTTTCTTTGTGTCATTTCCATTAAAAACATAAGCCAAGCATGATTTTACCTACAATGACTAAAATTATTCAATTTTCGCGTGTCATACACGGTCATATTTCGGCTTTTAAACCCATTTTGTATTTTCAATTAATACTACAATATTATGATCATAAATATTTAATATTATGGTATCCATTTTCGGTTTTTTTTTGTCATATTTTCAATTTAATTACATTTCGCATTATTTTTTGCAGTCATCTCAAAGAGAATTTTCACTTCTCCTAAATGTTATCCTATTTGTATATTATGAATTGGGAGGATAAGCTATAAAGAATGAGAAAAAGAAAGCGTAGAATGCACCAGATCTGAAGGAAATGTTGGTTTAGTTTTGTCAGGTTTTGTGCCAAGTTCAACTGCTTTAGCAGGTACAATTGTATTCAAAACCAGAAGATCTGAATTGTGAATGTGCTAGATTTTGAAAGTATATTTTCAATATAAGGGCAAGATCCTGAAAGTTTTACAAATGCAACCAAACATTTTTTAAGTCATATATATATTTTCATATTGTTTGGTCATAAATGTTTGCTTATTTCTAACGTTTTTAGGTCATAAACATCTGGGCCCTATTAATAAGTATTCTAAATTCGAACTTACGAACTGCTTATGTGTGCAATAACTAATAACCTAGTTATAAGGGAGTGTTTGTCATAATACGTCCAATATTAGTACATAGGCGTCAGAAATAATATTTGGAAGAAAGCCCAGAAAAATTAAAAAGTTTCTAGGGATTAATAAAAAATTAAACCAAGAAACTGAGTAATATTTGTTACAGGTTCACAAATATACCTGAATTTATCATTTGTTTCAAAGTCCCAAGTAAACTCCCCTGTTTTCAATTTTTACCCTTTTCATAGACTTGTTCGAAACAAACGTACAGCATGATGCATAAAATTGGTCATTAACAATGTCATTCAAGAACGTTATTGACACTAACTTAAATTCCATCATGTTATGTGAGCAAAAATGCTAATTAAATTTGTTTGCACGTAGAAAGTACTATTACTTTAGAATTTTTTTGTCAGAGTTCGTGTAATTAATGAAGCAAGAAAGGCATGAAGAATAAAACCGATGTTGAAACTGCAGGGAGAAGAGACGGAAATTTACCTCTGACAAAGCTGTATACAAGCTGTATACTTGTATGTTGTTGTCTCATGTGAATTGCATATACTCATTCATGTGTCAACCAGTACAAAAGAAGATCTCTAAGAATGGATTGCAAAAAGCTAGAAACAGTGTTTTGTGTCTGTTATTATAGAGTAGAGCAGGCAAATGTTATAAATAAATGTTTATTTTTTCAGGGGATGACCTGGAAAATACGGGATTTACCCGTTGGAATCCAGGACAACCAGACAACAGGGATAATGAAGAAGACTGTGGTGCCATTAACTCTTCCACGGGCAGACTTAACGACGTTCCATGCACAAACCTTGCATCATCCTACATTTGCGAACATATAGTAATTTAATTCACACAGAATTTTTTACCTCTTATATTTAAAAAAATAATAATTATTATTTAAAATCGTTTTTATTGCTTGTATTACAAATTATGTACTACAATTTAAAAGAGTAAGTGAAAACTTTAATATAAACGAAGAACAATTGAAAAGCTTACAATATTTTGGGAGAAAGGTAAAAAAGGTATATCATTCCTTGAAAGACTATTTTAAGGAAGTTTGATGTATTATCTACACAATATTATGTATTATTGTGCTTATTATGCATTTTTGTGAATTATAATGTTTATTTACACATTATGCATGTTTTGGCTTCTACGTATTTTGCATACGCATTAAGAAAACAGCCTTAAACATAATGTTTTAATTCATTTATAGAATCGCCATGACTTTTAAAGCAATGGCACTTGTATTTAAGGTGTCAAATCAGGCCTTCCAAAATTAGGTACACAGAAAAGATTTTTATTTTATGTAATGAACATCTGATGTGATCCTGTGATATCATTAGCAAACTATTATTAACATGATCGTCGAAATCCGAGAATCACCGATGCCAATGCGAAATAGGTACAACTGGATTTTACCGGTCCTGATAAACTCACCACTAACATATGCATCATAACTTGTATCACAATTGCCAACTATCTGCGGTGCTGTACTCAATTCATTTTTAAGAAAAACAGCAAATTCTTCTTTGAGTGTGACTTTGACATGTTTATTTTTGTAAAAAACTCTTATTCCTACGTTTGCTTGTATTATAATATAAACGATAGAGGTTGCTGATGATCTTGTTGTTATAGAGCGACCTTAATCAATAAATAAAATTTCTACTAATATCGCCATTTTGTATTGCTAATTGAATAATTACACATTTAGTAATCATACTGGTATAGAAAATATATTTTAAATTATTATTATTATTATTATTATTATTATTATTATTTAAAATGCTGTATTTTTCTTTCGTCGAAAAAATGTTGCCTATCCTAACGTTTGTTAAAATATTAATAATTTTTTTATTTAAATTTTCGGTTTGGAGAAGAGACCGTAGATATGGATGATACAGTTTATTTTAATAACGTTGAGACAACGTTTCAACAAATAGTTCAAATATACTTAAAGTTTCAATAAAACTCTGAAAATATATTGGTTCTCGGACAGACTAATGTTTCATATACAAAATAAACATTTTGGCGGCTTTTTTAATATGATATTGTACTCGTATTTTGGTAAATGCTGACAACTAGAGCTATCTTTGTTGACGTGAAACACTTGTGATTAAATTACTCATATGGGCAACAGAGATGCACTCTTGACCTGTTACTACACAAGGGAAGATAATGTGAGCTATAAAAGATCACAGTCATGACGATAGAAATATCTTTTTCGTGATATCATTCAAGATGTTTTTAAGGTAAGTAGTAAATTTTTAAAATATTTAAATATTTGAATTAGAAATTTAAAACAAATGAACAAGTATTGCAGATTTTGAATTGTGAATTGCAATTGCATAGATGGAAGTCGCTTGTTGTGTTAGCCTACGTGACTGAACATTTCACCGGGTGACGGCAAATCTTAGGTTTAAATCCCAAAGCTGACGGGTTTTTCGACATCAGCTATTTAGTGAACATTTAGTGAATCGGAGCTGCCTGGACGATACCAGGACAAAAATTATAGAAGCAGGAGATCAGATAAACAATGGCAACGACAAATTCACGGTAGTCTATGCGAAACTAACTCTATGCGTTGATAATTAGCTACTACATTATATTTCCAAGAGGTGGAAATATTATGTGAGCATTGGGTCTGAAAATTGGGCCGACATGCAACATGCGAATTCGTTCTTACCCACCAATACTTATCGTGCTAGTTGGATGCCTTCAAGCGAAGCGTGATGTAGGGGTGACAGAGCTCAAATTCTATCTCTTGGAACTGTGTTCAAATTCCGGTTGACTCATGCAAAATTTGTAGCGCACTGACCGGGTTTGCATCTTCCTATGAGCCTCTCACTTCACCATTGCTAATTTCACTCAACTGAAATCATCATTATAGTCATCGACGTTACCCAGTCCAATTCCCGAGCATGGCCCAAAAAGTTAAGGCATAATAGACAAAATTGAGTACATCCACGTGCAAATATGTGTGTAAAATATATATCTGAAAACATGAATGTAACTTGTCCAAAGGCGTCTATAGACTTGTGAAGACGACACGGTGATCTATGAAATTCTTAGACGCTCTTTGCCGTCATTCAAATCAGGTATATAGCAGTGCAGTTATTTGGCAGTGACCCACCCCCAGCAAATGCGGCGTAATCTGGAAGCCAAATATTTCGTTGAACCCTAATGATTCATTCGTGAGTTTATCGATGAGGGGGTGGAGCATGTGTTCCTCAACGAGAGCAAAGTGGGTTAAATTGATTGAATTCAGCGACGTAAATGCAGCTTACTTATGAAGATAAGTCTATAGAAAAAAACAGGTTGTGAGTGAGGAGCTAGCCTTATTTGCATAATTGCTCATCTCTAAGAAGGAAGCAAATCTTAGGCCACATGAAGAATATTTAAGTTAACTAAATAGATAGTAATTAGGTGTGTGACGATCGTAACTGTATGATGGATGTTGTTTCATCTCGAATTACAGATTATAAGGAGATTGCGCAGTGCCATGTAGATGCGAGTTTACCTGCAACAAAAATATGTCCTCGGACGATCCATCTCGGCGTCCTCGTATGCAGATCCTAACTAACATGCATATGGTTTGCCACTTTTCAGCAGTCACTCGGCGGTTACTTCGAATCAGACTTGTTTTTGCTCAATATTGGCATCAATAGGGGATATCCCTGAACATCCTGATATTTTCACAGCCTGCATATTTATTTGACAGCTTTTTAATGGTTCAATATACTGATAAAATCTTCGCCGAGAAAAAAATTTGCACCCACATTGCACTGATGGTCTTCTGAGGATTTTAACTTTTTGGAATTCATTCAGTTCACAAAAAACTGACAAGGAAAGACTGTTTTTTTGTTCCGACGGAGTTTGATGTAGCCATGTTAACGATTCAACTACTCAAGGGAACATTTGGTGATAATGCTAAAACTTACAGCAAAGCAAATTGTACAATGTCGTGGTTAGGCTGGTAAGAGCACAAAACTGTTCAGTTAACCTAGACGATTAGATCAGATTAGACCGTAAGACAGACGATTAGATCTTAAGCGGATATACCTATTGACTTACCCTGGTCATGAGGAAAATAAAATTGCGTGAGGTAACGTCAAAACGCTGGCGTGTCCTAGACGAGGTTAGGTGGCTCAGGGCGTCAATTGATGTCACAATAGTGCCTCTGACTGGGAGGTCCTAGGGTTCGAGTCCCGACGGTGGCAGGAGTTTCGAGACTAGCTACATAGCAAAGTCGAATTCAGACACTGTTGGGAAGAAAACTGTCACGATCGGTTGCTCTGATCGGTAGTTTTGCGAGGTTTCTTCGATCAAGACCCGGCGAATGCTGGAACCGTACGCTAACAAACGGGCCATGGACCGCGCGTGATGTCATTCCTCTTTCTTGCCCTTTCCTCATTCCTTACTTCTTACACAGACACTTGCATGAACTGAACTACCATGCCGGGAGACCAGTAGAAAGCTTAGAGCTTCTCCCGACTGGGGCGATGCCCCGTTGGTGGGAGATATCCATCAGGCTGCACCCGTGAATTGAAGATTTTGTTCGTCCAAGGCCCATTCTTCTTCTTCTATTCAGCCAACAAATGGCTGTGCATTTCTTGGCCAGGCACGCTAGAAATTGTGTAGATCTGGAACAGTACTTTTTGGGGGAGTCATTTCATACAAACGTAAATTATGTTTTCTAGATTCTAAAGACAAATTCCTTGCTCATTTCACTACCATGTTTGCTTTTTATTTAACTCAGATGGGAAGAGCCTTAAATACAGTGCTAAGTGAATGAGCGTAATAGTATATTTCGTAATTATTCGTAAATGGGCACAGTAGTTTCGCAATTCCCTTCCGTTCCTTTGGAACTACGGAGTGTTTCAGTAGTGTTATAACTGTAGGTTAAAGCAGTCGCGTGCGGGAAAGAGTTTTTAGTATTCGCAACACCTCCTTGAGGAGTGGATGTTACTGCATATCACATAAAATTCTTTGCATGAATTCAGCTTGATGTTGTATTGAAGGCAGTTACACATTTGCATTTCTGCGCACGCCATCCACAAACTTTATTTGTACTGCGGAATCGGGCGTGGGGTTCGTCAGACGGCATTTTCTGGGGGCAAGGCAGCGGGCCTCAAACCCACATATGAGAGTCCAAACGGAGAGCATGAAACCCCTGTCGATTTTGCATAGGTTTCGGCGGTACTCAAGTTGAAGCTTCAAGGAGGAGGCAGTGAGAGTACAGGTTGGGGGCCCCCAGTTGGGCGATTCGCTTCGTCGTGGCAGTAGATCGACAGTCTGGACATAGAGGAGGGAGTTGTCCAGGCGCATATGAATATCGCATTGATTTCACAGTGGTACCGACCTGGAAACCTGGTAGCTTAAGCTAGCAGGACGGCCCAAACCACGCATTGTATTGGGAGATTTCCGAGAGCGAAAACTGCGTTACAGCGGTATCCGCAGTGTTGCCAGATGTGTTTAGAGGGGTTCCGCCATGTTCGTTTCAGTTTCTGCCAAAAATCCGCTTTAAATTTCCCGCCGAAATCCGCTAAACGTAAATTAAATTTTTTCCATATTTCAATGTTGTATTAATTTATTCTATTAAAACAAAATTATGATTGCGAAGTATAGTGGCTTCATTGAACCTGCAATTCAATTTTTAGATAATATAGAATACATTACTTGGGTAGGAATTTGCAAAATAATAACACTTGATTCCAGGTATTATATAGTTTATTCTATCTAGTAACATGGATATAAACATTTTAAAAATATACAACATCTGTGCAAAACAACTTATTAATTAAGGTTAACGAAAACTGATAACTCATCATCGTTCCCATTATCAGTATTTGTCTTCTTGGACTCATAATTATTTTTATGAGTAATCTGCTTTAAAATATCAGGTGGGAACGAGCAATTATGACAACATTTACCTGCTCTTTTTAGACCAAAACGTATTGACAAAATCGCGTTTAATAATTCAATGTTAATTTTATTTGTATGCTTGTTTTTAACTACATTCACTTGGCAGATTTGAAATTCCACTTATTTTCCACTGTCTTTATTAATTTCCGCTGTTTGTTCCGCCGTCCACGAAACTAATTTTTTTTCCGCCGTACGAGTTCAAAATCCGCTGAAAACAGTGGGAATTCTGCCGATATGGCAACACTCGGTATTCGGGTACCAACATTCCTAAGCGTGCCTGTCGACCATGGGGAATGAGAATAAAGGCAAAAACCTTAGGTGTCCACGCTGGGGATATATCCTCCTGGTAAAGGATATAATGTGTGAGGTAGTAGCCCAAGAAAGGTCTCTACTGTAGAGTAGGCATACATGTTATAAATTTGTGTAATGGAGACTGTAGGACCAAGTAAAAGAGGGAAAAACCGCGCACGACCCATGGCCTACGCGTTAAGGAACTGCGCGGCCATTTGCTTGGCGAATAAACCAAGGAATTTGGATAAACCAAGGAAAAATACCGATCAGAACAGCCAGATGGTAGAATTATTCTTCATACAGACGCTGAATTCAACCTAGCTGTCTATTTAGTGAAGAAAATACAGTCACTGATCTAATCGGTACTCAAACCCTACGATCCCCCGGACAGACGTACTGCAGTGATATCAGTACAATTTCAAATATTTCACATTTAATTTCGTATTTACCAACACATTTCAAATCACAACCAGACTCTCGGGAGCCGTGTGGCTGCTGGTGGCCGCCGTGCTGGAGGCGGAGGCCGGCGCGGGGGCGGCGGCCGGGGGCGGCCAGTGCAGAGGCGTGGGGGCGCACCTCACCGTTATGTCGCGACGCAACGCCACCGGCCACCTGCTGACGTCACTGCGCCTGTCGCAAGAGACCCGGCTGCCTGCGCCGCCAGCCACAACCCTACTGGACGTGCGCACCTTCACGACCCGATGCCAGGAGGTGCGCTCTGACACCCTGGAAGTCACGCTGGAAGGTAGGGGCAACATTGATCAACCGCCACGACCCGATGCAAGGGAGTGCGCCCTGACACGCTGGAAGGTAGGGAAACCTTGATCAACCGCCACGACCCGATGCACTGACACCCTGAACGCCACACTTGAAGGTAGAAGCACCTTGAAGCACTGGCGTGCACATATTTTTCGAGTTGCCCTTACTGGGGTTTAAAATACCGGTTGATTCATGAAGGATTTATTGTGAACAAAATAAGATAGCGGCAGGGTTTTAACGGTTATCCTGTTTATCTTTCTCTCGTAACGCTGTGCAGAAAAATCACTCTTAATGTCACTCTGGAAGTTTGAGTTGAATCTTGGAGCAGTGACGCGACAGTTTTTTTGTTTACTTGTTTTGGTGTTTCATAATCCGGTCTTATCTGTAAAATTCCCTTGATTCATGATAGTGTGAATGACGTTTAAGAGAATGATGCAGGTCTCATGATCGTTGTAAACTCTGACTTTTCGAAAATTGGAAAAGTATTCGGAGCCTTCCTACAACAAAAGTATTAAACATACAGATTTTCCCTTAAAGAAATCCGTTCCTCAAAGATGAATCTAGAAATAAGGTCATGTAACATTTTTCGAAAATTTGGGTACTTTCCGGGTAATTTGCGTGAAAATACGGGCGAGAAATTTCGTAATGTTTTAGTACCACTAGTTTTCTAACATTAGTCTCGTAGTGTCGCAGAGACTGTAACGCCTCCATGCGGGCCTATGCAGATGAATGAGGGGTGTGTTAGAACAGTACGTATTCCCTCAGGGCGGCACAGTCCAGTTTCGGGAAACGATGGTTGATGATAAATGTGAATGATAAAGAAGGAAAGGAAATGGAATGGAAAGTTTTGGCCCGGCCATGGCCTATTGTTGAACCTTCAGGTGTCTGCTTTCAGTTATTGCTTGGAAATAATCATGAAAACACAAAGACCTCTGACAAGACCAGTCGGCCCATAAATTCTAGTCCAACAGGTGCACAATTTCACCGATTGTAAACACATAAAATTAATGTTTGTCATCATCTGAAAATGAAAACAGCGATCTCTCAGTGATACGCACACATAAAATGTTGCCGGTACCCGCACCGAAACTTTACGTCTGTTTTCATTTGCGACACCGAGACTTAAGTTATGTCGATCCAAGGGGATTGATTGAAGCGGTTCGAGTACAGTGGACTTTGGTGATTATGTTTTGAACCAAACCCAAACATTCCTCTTGGAGCTCGGCCTAAAACTAAATTTACTTATAACTTGTTCTTAATTCTAATTTCGGAGGACCACCTTGGCATTTGGTTCAGGCCCAGAACTGCATGGAATGATACATTTTAATGTAGCTGTTAGAATGCAAGGCTGAATAATTTGATACGTATATTAATTGAAAAAGAAAGGAATACAACTGACACGTGATAATTGTTGTGGGTTGACACAATTGAATTGGTTGCAATGTCCCTGATGTGGACAGTCAAATACATTCGTAAACTGGTCAAAATGTCACCTGCTGGTGAAATACATAGCCTTGTGTTTCATACTGGTTGAGCACGGGCGGGTTACGAACCCAGGGCCGTTTCAGGCTGATGATTGCTGAGATCCGGCTGGATACCACGTGCGATGCTGGTGTACTCTGCTGGATGTCGCAGCGGGCAGACCACGTGCCACTGCGACGCACAGCGTGAAGGCGGCGCGTGCTAATGCAGGGAGATCCCGGAGGGCAGGCAATTACAACGTGGAAGGGATAAACTGATAACTCATTAATTGAGATATAGTTATTCCCGTTCACCACCTTGAATTATGATGCGAGAATTGATGGCTACGAGACCACGTGAAGCGGTTCGTAAGGAATTGCGAAGCGCAAAAACACTAGCATTTGACAACGTTTATGAGCCAATTGATTGTTAATTGAAATATAGTTTTTTCACTCGTCACTTTGGATCGTGATACGAGGCGGAGAACTAATAGCTGCGAAGCAACGCGTAGCGGTTCGCAGGAGTGACGTGGAGTTGCGGAACAGAGCAACACGTCCGTTTGCGAGGACAAACTTTGGCCAACTGATCTTTGTGAGCGCGAGGCAGAGCATGAGAAACAGGTCACGTGATTGAACGGGAACAGGAGTTTCGTGCGGGAACAGGAGTTTCGAAATTCCAAATGGTTCATACTGAAACCTGTAACGGGATCTTATTCTCGATTTTAGGAGGAAAGGATCCCTGGTAATTCAGGGTTGCAAAATAATTTCTTGCTGGTGGGAACGGGGCTACTCTCAGATTTATGATCAACAGAAGGGAAACACCTTGTATATATAACAAACTAACAATATAATTATTTAGAGAAACAATAAACACAATTACAGAATATAACACTAATAAAAATACATATATACACATCCACATAATAAATGGTTTTGCATTCTTTGTAATCAACTGTCCGTAACTTCCCACAGGATATGAATTTGTCACGGTATAACAGGTTATAACACCACGGTATTATACTTGTGCGTGCATAAAACAACAAAGAAAAACTTTAGACTCACTATCTTGTCAGATGAAAGAAACATTTCTTTTTACATTAATCGACTTACTACCGCGCAGTGCACTGTTACAAAGAATCGCAAAAAATGAGAGAAACGAAAAAATACAATTTCTTTTGCTCTTATTATACTGACTTTGTTAACGAGGTGGAAACAAGAAAAAAAACATAAGATACTTTTCCTTTCTAATTTGAAGCTTATGCCCTCATTAACAAATTCTATTGTCTGCTTAAAAAATAACATGAAATGATCCAATAAGTAACCTAACTCACCGCAGATTTAGCTGGGAGATGGCAAATCATTTTATACAAAAATTATGAACAAAATTTGTTCGACTATCCTGGCTATTCTGGCAGCAGCGTGACCTTGCATCCAGCCGGTGGGTCGCGGCGTCTCACGTCGTCCTCCGCACAGCTGTTGGCTTGGTTTCGTTCACCCTTAGCTCGCTATACTAATTCTGCTCCTCAGTCGCAGGATCGTTGTTAGCAAGAAATATATAAATATATAAAGCTCTATTGAGCTGGCGTAGTATCTTTCTTGTAGAAGTGTTATGACTTCGCATTACGTAGTGCAGCGGCTGCGTTTTCCGTTCGCTTCCTCCTAACGGCTCGGCGACTCGCAGAGAAGTGTTCGCTCGGTTCGTCCAGGCAGTAGTCGGCATCGATTTTTCGTATCGATCACGACGCGTCACGTCTGGCTACGATTGTGCTAGGCGTTCTGTGCCGGCGTTGTGGACGTATACCTTCTTTATGCGGTCACAATACCGAAATGGTGCGGAACATTATGAGACGCAAACGGGTTTGGTAGGAGTTCTCCCTTTTCCTCCTTTTCATTTTACTTACAACGATCTGAGAGAAAGTGCGCAGTAATTCCTTAGTCGTCACACTATACTGCAATTTTTGTAACTTTGCCCCTCAAGGCGACTCAAATCCCATCTTCGCGATGGAATATGTCAAGGTATTTCACATCTTTCTAAGTCGTTCCGCTTGATTTCGCATGATCGCGAGCGTATCAAGCAGTGCTTGCGTTCATGCGATTTCTACCGGCAAGACTGAGAAAGACGCGAAATGCCGTGACACATTCCATCATGAAGATGGAATTTGAGTGGCCTCGAGGAGCAAACTTAGAGAAATCGCAGTGTACAAGGTAGGAACTCAGTGGCGAGCGCCCTTCCACCCATTTCTAACCGCGGAGTATTCCATTCGGCCGATCCAAGCAGAATCTATTTCGGAAGTTTGCAAGGCCGATCCAAGCAGAACAATTTGTAATTTCGGAAGTTTTGTCAGGGTCGTCCAATTTTCCCTATCAACTTCTATTTCATTATGTGTTGAGGCTGCGAGTGTAGCTTGAGTTGTTTGGGAGAGCTTCTGATGAATTTTGTGCTGAAGATCTGTGCCTGCTACACGTCTTTCTAATCCTTTGACACAAGGGAAGGTTACGAAACGACAAGTATTAAGATTGTTAGCATACCCCGACGTAAGGATAATTATTGAAGAAATTGTCAGTTTTACCTACGTCTGGGCTAAAGGAAATCGTTTTCTTCACTCAGTCTATTAGTTTTTTCGTGCATATGCGTAACCCCGCTGTTTCTGCTACAAACCGCTGGTGCACGGATAATACAATTTCAGTAAACTTTGGAACGCTACCAAATTTGCATAGTAATATAACCTTCTGTGCAGTAAATACGCGCGTATTACTGAGCTCTTACGCTAGCGAGGTGCCTTGCCATGAGACCGCTCGGCTGCAGATTTTCAAACAATAACATCCGTCGCGTCTTATGTAGAAAAAGCTTCTTTCTGAGAACCTATCGACAAAGCGCTGTGTAGCCTATACGTTCTCCCAGTGCGTGGCGCTTTCTTACGACCGTCTTTGCAAGCAGTTCAAAAGTCTGTATCAAAGAGTTTCATGCAAGGAAATGAAATTCCTTATCTTTTCGAGGTAGTCGGTGGTTTTTGTGAGAACAATTTTCTATCTCCAGCCTAACACGTTTGAAATGTAAGCTCTTCGCTGCTAATTAGCCCAAAATAATTATTATAAATGATTGAATTGCAAGTACGGCGCCAAATTTGAATGAATTCGGCAGCCTCTGCCCAAAGTATGCTTACTACGTTTTTAGAACAACATTTATGCGAACGGTATCAGCTTCACGACTTCAGTAGAAACTCTCCGCCGTTTTCAAGAACAAAGCTCAACTGTTGGAATTTTTTGGTCCATCCACGGTTTTGACCTTGTTTGAAATACAAACAACAACAACATCAACAACAACAACAGTAATAATAATAATAATAATAGCAATAGTAATGATAATACTAATAATCGTCTCCTGTATTATTTCAGTAGTATACCTTTCTGTTGCGGCTCTCACACGCAACCAATCGTTATAAATGAGGTCTCTAAAGAAAGAGAATTTCACGGAGACGTGACGAATTGCACTTTGACTTTAAAAATATGAAGGATTTGTTTAAAATAACGCACCTAAATATTCAAGTCAAATGCAACCCGCAACACTTGCCAAAGTTTTTGTCAAATAACTCCTAAACAAAGCGTTCTAGGGCTTTAAAATCTAAAATTTTGAGGCCAAAGGCACCCAGACTGTCCAAAGCCCCCTCTGTTCCTCATAACCAAAATCAAGGAAAGTTAAATAATATTGCAAAGAGTAGGTTTATACTAGCCTGATTCGGTATTTTAGCACTACTTTATTAGGTTTTCTCAAGAGTAAGAACATTTTCTAATATTTTTGTGACTATCAAAGAAAGCGAAAAGCTAACTCTCAGGGAAGATTGAATCATTTCTTCAAATGTTGTTTTTAAAGAAGTATGGAATGTTCCAAAAACAGCTTTCTATAAAGCTGAATAAACCTTTGTTGAAAATTTGTTTCCAACATCAATTGAATTGTTATTTTTGTTTGATATTCTGCAAACATATTAGAATTAAGTACAAAAGTACATTAGAAGTTACATTTGTACATTTTTAAACAAATAAACACATTATTATTATTAACAAATAAACACGTTAACAACTTTCGTTCTTAATGGAAAGGATAGACAAATGGATTGGGAAAGAATGGGGTTTACCATGCGTAAATTCTCGCACGGGCACGCTAGTAATAATAATAATAATAATAATAATAATAATAATAATATAACTCGACCAAGTTGAGAATGATGTTTACAGGAGCGCGCCACTGTCTGTGTTTACAGCCGAAACGACAGAAACGGAGATATAAGGACATACAAATCAAATTAAAAATGGGACCCTGCCAAACTATTTCGGGAAAAGGGTTTTTTATTTCGTTACAAATCTGATACCTTTCCAATTAATATTTTAACTGTATTTGGACATGTCTGCACCTCGTATTGGAAGAAATAAAAAACTTTATTTTTCTCTGCAAAATGATTCCATTTTGATCGAATTCCTTTGATGAGATGAAAATTTGTAATATAACATTCAAATACTTGTAAATCATTTAATTTAACTCAAGTAGTTTCTCAGAATAAATACCAAATCAAATTATTATTATACAAAAAGAAACTACCACTGTAATTAAGAATATTTTAAATACTAATGACAGAAAATTTAATGTTTTGGTACTGTATTGCATACCTCATAAATTGCATAAAGTATAAAAAAACGATTAATGAAGAAGAATACAATATGTTTCAATTCAACCGTAACATTTCATTTCATCCATAACAATTTTTCTTTTTGGTGTCACTTTTGATCGTTTCGTAGATGTTTTCAAAAATTCATGTCCCTCAGCTTCACATAACTTTAAGCTTGCTGCTGCTGCTACACGTTTGATTAACTTTAAGCTTGCACTGCTTCTTGGAGGTATTTTAGGTCTGTTTCTTTCACTAATCCAGAATTTAATATTATATGCAAATCGACTTGCCTGCCCACGAAGTGACACACCTCGACGAGAACTCTTATTTCCCAAAGCTACACCGATAAACAACTCGCTTCATACTCCTCGCGACTTTTTTTAAGCGAAACTGACTGTATAGACCTGTGTTTACACTGTTAGTTCCACGACGCGCCGCAGTCACCTCCCTCATTCCTCGCTTGGTGGAGCTGGAGCTATAATAATAATAATAATAATAATAATAATAATAATAATAATAATAACAACAACAACAACAATAATGTATTTCCAGGGTCTCCTCCACCTGCTCCTGTTAGCCCAGGTTATATCGATCTCCAAGGTACGGGATACTACAAAATTCACACAGAGAGATTGACCTGGCAACAAGCTAAAGAGGCTTGTGAAGCAGAACATGCGCATTTGTTAGTTCTGAATTCGGATGCAGAAGCAGAAGCAATTCGTCAAGCAGTCAAGCCATATACTAATGTTTCTAATTTCATGTGGATTGGTGTCCACGATAAAGACATCGAGGGACATTACGTTACAATTTTTGGTAAGACGCTTACACTTTTTGTTTTGAGAAATATTTCGTTTCTGAACAAAAGAAAAGTGCATATTCTTTAAAGTAATTTCCGAAATAACAGTAATGTAAACTTTTAGGATGAAAAGGTAACTTTTAGATGTGTAATGACTATTATTATACAAAAAAGCCATCGAATAAATTCCTGTAATTATTTTCAAATGTTATTTCAGGTGAGACCTTAGCTGCAGCTGGATACGAACGTTGGCGCCCAGGCGATCCCGACGGCAAGGACTCATCCGATTGTTTGGCAATGGATAAGTCTACTTTGGGGCTTATAGATGCATCCTGTTCTAACACATATCCATTCTTCTGTGAACAGATCATCGCTTAACATCGTGTGAAACCAAGCACATTTTTCATTTCATTTTGTTTGTGCGATGTTATAATGCAGAGCTAATAGCTAGTCCAAATTCATTGTTTCTGTAGATGAATAATGTACATTTCGAGAGTAATTCTTCTACAAATAAATCCTTAATTTTAGTTTATTTTATTTCTGTACGAAATTCTTATGTTTCTGTGTGTCCAATATCACTCTGCTTCAGTGGAGTAAGGTGAAATTTATTTCGAAGGAAACAATTATATTTCAGATGGAAGATTTTTAATTTTTGCAATGGATCTGACGGCAAATGGATAATTTAAACCACTTGTAAAGACAATACTGGTAATTTTAATAAGCTTTAATTAAAACTCTCTTTTCAGTAACAATGAAGCTCCTCTTGATGACGTGGGATTTCCTGCACTGACGCCTTCAACAATTCTTTGAAACAAATTTATAAGAGGTTCTCGATACTCATAGAGTTTGAGCTAATCTACTATTGTAATTCCATCTGATGGGAGCTGCTTTTGGAAGCCTTTTTAACCTTATTGTCTAGTGCGTGGCAACGTTTAGGAGACTGCGAGAAAATGTTTGATAAACCAGTTAATGTTTTGAAAAATAATTTACATTATTTAATTTTGAGAACTGAGATAATACCAGATTTAATTTATGAGCAAAACAGTGCATTAGGGTATGCCTGTTTCACTTTAACCTATAGCCCATTTAAAAGACCAGCCATCACCGCAACACCATCATAACTTTGTGCAACTAGTTTTGATTCACATTTAAAATCTTCAACAATATCTCTTACAATTCTGTATAAAGCTTCTGCCGTTCTGTCTGAAGAGACGTATTGGAATCCTAGGAATCTCTCTTCACCATTTCCTTCCGCATTTAAATAACGCACTACTTTAGACCAGGGCTGTCCAACTTTGAAGAGCCACATATGAAATTCATGTGGAGCCGCGGACCGCACCGTAATTTAAAGATGTTTTTTACCCTACCTACTGAGATAATACGGAAACAAATATATATTAGATACAACTTTTATTTGACGTACTTAATGATTAATGTACATACAACGAGAAAAATTAATATTTCATTAAATAAAAGTAAGATGAATTGTGCAATTGTATTGTATTTGGTTGGTCAAAAGAATGACAACACAGTATACATAAAGTTGACGTGACAAACCTGGGCCTCAGTACCCTCAAAGAAGTCCCCAGCTACTTTCACCACACGCTGCCAACGATGTGGGAGGCGCTGAATACCATCAGCTTCAACATTTGCCACACCATCTGTGAATCGGTTTACCTAACGGTGCACAGCATTAGCAATGTCCTCTGTTGCAAACCGCCTACCTCGTAGTGGTTCCTTAATCTTGTGAATGAGATCAAAGTCACAGGGCGAAATTTCGGGAGAGTACGCTAGGTGCTCCAATTCTTCCCATCCCCAACGTCGAAGTAGCTGCCCTACACACTCTGCTTTATGGGGTTTTGCATTGTCGTGCATGGTTTTTGCACTGTCCACAAGATCCGAACGTTTCTCTCGAATGCCACGTCGTATCTGTCGCACCAGGATGTCTCTGTAGTACTGTGCGGTCACTGTTCTGCCATGAGGAACAATGTGGCAAACAATGACACCCCTGACGTCATAAGCAACGTTCACTATCAATTTGACAGAGGAAGGATTCTGCCTCCTTGGTGATCCAGCATGTAAGAGATCAAATAATCAGAGATTCTGAGGGGTATTCGGAATTTATTCAGACAATAATCCAAAAACAGTGACAGAAGACATCAAATGGACGGCACCAGACGTGGGAACAACTTAAGGAGATCACCTCCCGAGAAGGGTCGTAACCCCATGAACATTATTTAAAAAGACCGTACGGTACATTTATTTATTCAGAGATAAAGTTCAGTCATTTAATTCAAGAGATCTCAAATACTGTGTAAAATAATAGTAATAAATGCTACATTTGATTGATTTTAAAAGAGAAAAGGCTCGTAATTCATTATAGTTGCCATGAGTTCAAAAGAAAGTTTTTTCTCGACAGAACTTCCAGGAATCTTAATTCTGTATAGAATTACTCGTACGCATGCAACAGGTAAGACGATGAATTTTGTATGTCAGAACCCACGACTCAAAGTAATCAATCGAAAAGTTTTGAGAAGATTAAGATAAAAATAACGTTAAAATCTATATCCTTGACAATGGCGCCCCACGTCTCCGTAACGTTCCGAATACCTATGATCTCCTGGTAATGGCAGGCTTGATACCATTATCTTCATGCCAAATACTGCCTTTTGTTCTTTTCATGCCAAATAATGTCTTTTTTTGTATATCGCAATATAGTTATGGGACGGTCACGTACGTCGGAATTCGACTTATATACCAAATTATTTTTCAAGTAGCATTAGAGCTCGCAAAACTTAGACCACAGGAAACTTGCAGAACATCGGCTTGTTTCCCTGCACACACGCGGCGGGGGAAGACCTGTCCTTCGTTAACCCTCCGTGGGCGTGTAGCGGAACTCAGTGCCGCATTCTTACATTTTTGTTGATTTCGTATAAATAATTGGTGTCGCACTATTGAGCTTATATTTATGCTTCATTCATTATATTTTCAACCGAATGACACTCAAATCACGAATTTAGACACTGTCGATCGACCGTTATTCATTAGTAATTCAAACTCTGCAACGATTGCGGCACTCCGTACCGCACGCGCCTTGTCCTGTAAGTATAATATTTGCGTATTTTATCTATTAGAATTATTACTGCTGCTTTGTTATTGAGCTTTATGACACAGATTTTGGAGTGCTAACTACTTATTCAAATTTAAATGCGTTGTTTCCAAAGAAACGTTAGAGAACACGTTTGCACCGTATTCATTCCCCTTCATGTAACATGTATCAAGACACGGAGGAAGCGAGTGATAGATCAGACTCTTATTAATACAGTTATTTCGTTTGGTATTTAGTTATTATGAAATAAAATGTATAAAAACGTAAATGAATAATATTTCCTTCACATTCCGTAACAAAAGTAATAACTATTGACGCGAAAATCGAAGATGTGCTGGTGGGAAATGATGGGACGCGCCCTCCGGAGGGCTAAGGGCGCGGGTGAACGGGCGAGGCGGCGTAAACAATAGGAGAAGTACGCCACCAACGCGTCGTCGCTCCACGCCCGGTCTTTTCGAGGAGTCTCGCATTCTACAGAGGTGGTGGCTCCGACAGGCGGCACCCTGGGATGACATCAGTAACGTTTCGTACAATTCCAACGTTTATTTACATTTTGTTTACATTGTTATTGGTAAATAAGAGATGTTATGTCGCGCTAGTCACGGCGCGCATAAATTTGGAGGTGGCGCGCTAGCGTCAAGGCAGCGCGCCCTGACAGGGAGCCGGCGGCGGCAGCAACTAGCTACGGCCGCGGTTCGGCGGGCTCGAGCCATGGAGCGAGTCTCGCCGCCGGACGCCGGCCCTTTAAAGGGAGCCGGCCGACGCCCCGATAGGCAGTTGGAATCTGCCCGGCATCGAGTGTACTTCGTAGCAGTATTGGAGACAGCACAGTCGACTACGCAACGCCCCCGGATCTCTCTCTCGCAGTATTACTTCGGACTTCGGCAACACCCTCGGCACGTCACCCGGACCCACGACACCCGGCAACGACCTACGCTCTTCTCGGTACATCTCCTGGACATTGAAGATTTGGCTACGATTTGGTTTACTCTACCGGTCGCTGGAACATTGTTTGTACCGAGAAAACGCTACTTTGTTAATAAACTTATTTTAACTGGATCTACTGGTTCTTTTTGAACACAACAAGAGACATATGATGTACCTAGCTTGTTAGAAAATTAGGTTAGCAACCAATAGATTGATGATATAGACGAAACGTTACAAGAGAGAGAATTGAACGTAAAACGTGTTCCTCTAAAGAAATGTGTAATTTCTAATTGTACAAAGTGAGAAGGTACAATATTAAAGTACATTGTACAAGAAATTTAAATAAAACCTAAAAAAATGAGAATTGAAGTGTTACTACTTTAAAAAAATAAGTAGTTACAGTAATTGTAACGGCAAAAGCAAAAGAAGTAACGGCAGATGGAACAAGAAAAAGTGTTGGCAGAGTGCAACGTTACACATCGCAATTGGACGCCCACGCATCGCGCTGTTTTAACGGGCCTATCCCCGTGAACGAGACGCGCGTACCACGTGACCCCCGCGTCTACGTGGATCGCAGCCGAAATTTGCAACTCGTATCTGGGAGAGCGTTGAGTAAGGACGCTTCCGTCTGAGCGGGCGCGGTACTTGAGCGCGTTCGCGCCAGAGCGAAAACCCGGAGCCGGCTTGGTTCTCGACAGAGCGACGAGTGTGACCGCACGCAATTAGTCCACCGCCGCTTCTACCAGGTCGTCGCCGAGACGAGGCACTATACGGAGGCGTTATTTTAATAGTGGCACAACTCCATTGACTATCATTTCCAGATACTGAGCTCTAAAGTTTATTTATTTATTTATTTATTTATTTATTTCAAAAATCAGTAAAAACTGTATATGACGTGTGGGGAAAGAAATTTATCTGCGCACATTTTCTTGAGGGCCAGAATAAAAAAAAAGCACGAAAAAATGAATTTAGAAAATAATTATTTTAGAAAAATAAAAATATTTGAAAAATGTTTTTTTCCCGAGTTATAGAAAATCAATTTCAACGGTAAATGAACTACAAGCAAAAGGAGTGCTCAACAAAACGTGCGCACATTGAAGCTACATTTACGTCCAGAAGCAAAACAAGGGGCCATCTCAGCATTTGCTCAATGGATCAGGGAAACTGGACAAAAACCTGATCGAGATGGGGGTCATTGACCCGGAAGCTGAAGTACATTACTTGTTACAGGCGTATTAAATATTTTTTTTAAATGTATACAATGCAAACGTAAACTAATTCATTATATATCTTTGTTTTGTTACAATAAACATTATTTTTCTTTTTGACGATCAGTATAGTCTATAATTGTATAGAAACAGTTTTGCAGCAGAAAAGATTTTACTTTAAACTTAAATTTGTGCACCGACTTTAATTGTTTTATGTCATCTGGCAAGACGTTGTAAAGTAACGTACATGTATTGTATGTTGATTTCTTGCACTGAGCTGTTGATACTGACACTTGATGCACGTGATTTCTACAGCGTGTTTAACCTTTAACTGCCACGGGCCGGCCGACTGCGAGTCACCTGCCTTGTCACGCTTCTCGCCGTGGGCCACGTTGTGAGCTGAGCTCACACATAGGTACCGCGCAAGACTTCTCAGTTATCAACAAGTCCTAGCGATAGCCGAAAGCGCGTCTGCACGAGGGAACTCGTCCAGAAGCCCCCGGGACATCGCGGTTCCGCATACGATCTCGTCCAGAGTCTCCCAGTAACAACCAGAGTGAGCATAATATTAGGTCCAGAGGCTACCACGCACGGAAATGTTTTTCTTATTAATACGTCTAGAGTAGTCAAAAGGTTATATGGTTATAAAAATCGGGGATGGAGTTAGACAAAAAATTGTGTGTTTTTCTCTTATAAGATATATACTTGTTTGTTTGATGATCATATTAATAAGCATACTGTACGCTTCGTGGAATATTGGGGGTGTAAAGAGTTGTACCACCAAAAATCGTGAGATTGGTGGGCCAAATTGGTAGATGCCGTTCTAAGAAAAGTTGGAAATGAGGGTAATATCCATTTATTAAAACTGATTAAATATTAATTTAATCGGTTTTAATTGAGACACATTCAGTTTTCATCTTCTTGAAATCGTCCGGATCCTATCTGCAGGTCAGTGAAATAAGTGTGATTAACGCTTGAAACGTATTTTGTTTCATTCATTCATTCATTCAAGCATATCTGTTTCTTCTCATTAACCTTACTTTGCTGTAGTTGTAGAAGCGGGGAATTTAAGTTTTTGATAAACTTTGTTCTTTCTCATCCACCGGCGTTTTGTGAATAGTGAAGTTTACTGTGTAGAAACCAATGTCTTGATTGAAGGTTTACTTGTACATAATTATAAAGGATTTCTGTTTCACATATCTAATCCATTTAATTCTTAGCCACTTACAGACACCATTTTTTAAAATTTTTGTTCCTTATTGTCAGTTTTTAACATAACACATTGTAACGAAAAACCCCCTCTCACACTGCTACCGATATCGATCACGCCCACGAAACGGGCGCTAATGCAACGAAAAACCCCCTTTCCTATTTACTAAAACGCCCTAATGTAATGAAAATCTCACTACTGGGCACTAATGTAATGAAAATCTCCCCTCTCAACTCCTATTGTTGATCACGAAAAACTTCCTTGCTGATCACCTGTAATATCTACACTGCACACCACTGTGCCCCCCCCCCTTTTACTATCCGGAGTTTTCCTGTTTACATAAATTTATCAGGGCGGGCCGTGATTTGTTCTCTACAGAACACAAGCGCCACGCCAATGCAGGGACCAGGATCAGCTAGCTATGTGATAAAAACACCGGTTACGTAACATCAAAACGAGAACTCAAAATCTCTTTTGTTTATTTTCTTTTTAACCAACAGAAACATTAATACCCTCATAAAAGAATCAATACCACACAACATCAACAAAACACGATATCATAAAAATCACAAAAATCAATAAACATATTATACCCAAACGTTATTACGAAATAATGAGCTCAATACTGTGGTCACACCCATTACATTGCAATCCCCCCCAAAATGTTTCCAGTTTTGGCTTTGCAAACCATTTATTCTCCCCAAGAGCAAAGAAATCAAAGTCATTGACTTCACTGGAGTGTTGCAAAACAAAAAAATATTCCACTTCCCTTTCGTTGTTAACGAAGCAACGACCGGGTCCACACACAAGATCTCACGCCGTCATGCGTAAGAACTCTGCTCCACTGCTGCCTGCTAGCGCCGAATTACCAGGGCCCCCCAAATTGGCACTGACCACGGCGACGATATGCAAAGACGCGCTCGAGTCTGCTGCACCTCGGCACACCTCGTTCGGCGACACCCGCTTCGATTTTTCAATGGTCGAAGTAACACCAGTTCCAAACATTAGTAGAAAAACTTTCAAACTTCACAAAACTCAAAATTATGATCGCGCGTGGCATAGCTTTATATATTACTACTAAAATAGTTCACATCACACGGCATACAGTTCCGCCACCTTGCGAATACAAGTCCGAAGGAGCAACACCTTCTCGAAATTTTATAAGTTCGCGTGTTAAAATAATATCACGAGTGACGCGGAGTACAACTCGCCACGAAGTTATTCACTCCTCTCACAGTTTATAATAGTTCACTAGTACGAGTCCAGAAGAGAACACTTTATCAAAAAATTACAAATCCAAATTTTTAAAATTATTCTTGCAACAAGCGACGCGGATTCTGCCTCTCGCTACCAAGCTATTCCCCCATCTGACCCCCATTGTTGTCCTAAAGCATTTATAGCTTTTTTCCGAACAAAACAATAGCGCCTCTCCTGTCTTCTGCTTTATAACTTATAAAATAGTTTATTATTAATTTCTAACACTTCCTGGATTGTCTTATTATATTGTAAAATTCCCAATTAAAATTTCGTATCCATTCCACTTCTTAGACATCACTTTTCTCGCTTCATTTTGTTAAAAGAATGCTTTTTTCGTGCGTCTCATGCCTACAAACATCGCTCGTTTATTTCTCAATTAACTAATGTAACATAATGTTTATCTATTAATGTTCGGCGACCTAAAATTGTGTCACCACGTTTATAATTTGGCCCGTATTCCACGGAATACTTTGGTATATGCCAAATCTCGGTAGACACACTAGTTTTCGTTTAATTTATTAATATATCCAAACTTTTCTGAAGCGACGCCACGACCATTGTTGTTTTCGTTCTTTAACATGTTAAAAGTCAATGTCGTGATCACAAAACTCGCGATATTATGCGTTTCTGTGACCCGATTTAGCTGAAACAAACTTTATTCTGTTCCTTATAATTTTGAGCGTTGACTAGTAACACGCAACCATTAATTCCCCACTGCGTTCACATGTTCGTTCGAAATACTCGTTTTCTCTTAGATCACCTTCACTTGTTTTTTCTACATTCCGCTCTGGAAGTTTCTACATAAAGTTCTATACCCGGTTCATAAACCAATGGTCACTTCATGTTATTTACCTATTTCATTTGTAATAGATGGCTAAACTATTACAACATACAGTTACAGTTTCACATAACACATACAGTTACCATTAGTTTTCAATTTCTGTGTTAAATAAAAAAATGTGCGATATAATTATATTATTTCTGTTGTTCCTATTATCAAATCTGGATCAAGCTCGTTATCATATCACTGCAATCGCTTCAAATATCTCGAAAATCACTCATCACGAGACTTGAAGAAAACCATGTAGCCGTACCTATGGAGTTTTGCCACTATCAAAATAATTAGATTGCAATCTCCTGTGATTCACTATTATTGTGATGCGCTCTGCCGTCCACAGATAGAACTTTGAGTTATATCACTTTCAGAATAAATGTATAACACTTGCGCGAACCTAAAATGGATTCCAACTCAATTCCTCAAAATGGGGAAGTTGTACCGCTATTGAAATAACCCCTCCGCCGTATGTCCGGTGGACATTCTTGCTGCTACACCGGGGCCGCTAATGCACTGCTCGAGCGAGGCCGTGAACAGAACAATTGCCGCTAGGCGGACGAACTACTGCTAATCATCTGGATGGCTGCAAACGGACATCTACCGATTGCAATCACGCGCACGCCGCCGCCGCCTGGGGACGTTGATTGATTGATTGATTCGTGTTTCCGGGCACGTCAACTACTTTGGTCATTACTCCCGTCAGTGTAGTGCGTGTTTTTTCTCGGGAGGTAGCGATGAACTTTTCCCCGCTGGATGGAGAGATCTGGCGTCGACCTACTGTCAACTAGAGGGGTTTCCCCTCAACCAAGTATCTCCCACCAGCGGGGCACAACACCAACCAGGACAAGCTGTAAGCTCCCGACCGGTCTCCCGGCATGTGTGGTAGTGTAGTGCATATTAGTGTAAGTGTGTGTGTAAGAGGAGAGGAAAGGACAAGGAAGAGGAAGGAAAGATCGCGCGCGGTCCGTGGCCTGTTTGTCGCTGTTGAGGCGACCAGGCGTAGACACGCGCCCCGCCGCTGTACCTGGGTTTTTATTTCTTGCCACCCACATCTAAAAAAATTTAGCGTGAGCGATCTGACATACTCCACTACGTCGAACACTCGCGTGTCTCGATACGGTGTGAAAACCCGGCAGGTTCGGTACTCTCAAGTCAGCGACATATTCCGACGGGTGGGTTCATCACAGTACATTTACGAATAATACGAAGTACATATTATAAAGCGAAAACTACTAAAAGCATGTTTCAAAACATGTGCCTGACGTTAATAAAAGAACTAAATATGGGAAACAAATTTCATTTGAAGGAAAAATCTTTATCTTCAATTTTGAAGTTTCAGGAAGACGTCGAAAAATTCAAACTTTTGCAATTTTCGAAAATTCAGAATTTACAGTGAAAATCGAACCTCTGCCACCTTGATAGGTGTACTTTACTTTATACTTAAATTAATTTCCTGTTTTTGTGTATGTAATAAATGTTACGGTGCAATATTGTTCTGCTCAAGTGAATTTCAGCAAAAAATCTCGGAGGAGCCCACCACATGGCACAGCATGCGTTGCAATTATTTCATTATAATGTGGGTTATCTTGAAGTTCATTAAATCTACTGCGTTCGGTACTCAATATCACTTTCAACTTTGATCGCTTGTTTAGTAAATACAGCTGATACGTGAGGGTATAAAAAGTGATGTCATGAGTGACAGGATATTTCGGTAATTTTTTCTTCTTAAACATGACATTAAGGTATGTATTCCACTCTAATCGGTAACTTAGAGACTGCATTGCGGTTTATTCTTATGGAAATTAATTTCTACTTAAGATTTAATTATAACTTTCTGAGAATTTTGTAAATTGTGATCGTTCGAGACAAGATATCCATTCAATTCGCAATTATGTTATTGGAATTATATATTTTATTAATTAGTTAGGCGTTACTTTAAAATTATATTAATGAAAGAACAAGTTAAGTTGCCATCCTAACAATCAGCGATAAAGCTCACGTCAGTAACTTCGATATTAAAAAATTTTTACCTCATATTTTTTGGAAAAAGTGATCATCTTCGACAGCTCTTTTTGCTTTAGAAGATTTTCCATTTTTCTGAACCATCTTGTACTCCCTTAGTGCCCGTCCAGCATGTTCTCGAAGGAGTCCAGCAGTACTTGACGTACGCACGGATGTAAAGTAAAACGGTAACTTTGCTTGCAGTTGCACAAGCAGAAGTGGAGATTTAAATGTAGCAAAACGGACGCTGCTTAGGTGGGAGAGCCTGGTGCAGCTGGTGCTGGCCTCCGTGGTGGTGACGTCCGTTGGGGCGGTGAGTGGCGGTGAGTGCGCCGCGGAGGGCCCTCGCCTGCTGGTGAGCTCTTCGCGCAACGCGTCGGGGCACTGGACTGTGGCGATCGCTCTCCAGCGCGAGGTAAGAACGCTCTCATCTCAATGCTGTCGTATGCGTTCTTTACAGACAAACGAGTTCATTTAAAGGTTCACTACTATTATGTACAAGTTACTGCATCAAGATAAAATATTTGTTCCGATCTGTGACGCCAGATTATGCTGTTAGTTCTCTATTACCAAAGGATCTTCATTCAAAGTACAGCCTATTTCTTTTCGCCGCGAATTACCACATTTTGTATCCAACTCGGAGTGTAAACTTTCGAGTGAGTCGGAAGAATCAAATCTATAGAAAACATATTAATATAAAAGAAAATCTCCGTCCACCTTTGTGCTGCCTGGTTACACTACCCGTTAAAAAGATGGCTGCGGTTCTTCTCTCTACGTTTAGGTATTCTTTCATGTTGGTGGAAACCTCTAGTAGAAGAAACGCGACTCGAGAGAATGTAGCCGTATGAGAATCCAGCGTTAGCAGCACACACTATTTTGGAACTATTCAATTTATCGTAGAGTCATTCAAAATGTTATTTTAACATTTTTTATGATGTAGGTCACCTGATTTTCTCTAACAAATGTTTACGATATTGCCTCTAACGCACGTATCAATTAAGATAGTCCATGCAAACCCTCTCGAATAATTGCAACCTGTTTCGCTGCCAGCACGCGGCGCCGCGTCCCGGAAACCCAGACGCTCTGCAGCTGGAAGTGCAACCGACCACGACGCGCTGTAATGGGGCTCGTACTTATGCCCTCAACGTCGCGCTGCATGGTAAGACTCCGTAGCCAGAATCATTGTTTTATTCGGCATTCGCCGAGATTGCAGTTGCCATTGTGTCGGTTTAGTAACCAAGACCCTGGTCATTTTAATATTATTGTTATTATTATTATTATTATAATTATTATTATTATCATCATCATCATCATCACATGGGTTGTTTATGTGCTGGGAGACAATCACTTAACAATGTTTTCTCTCACGTTTTCGATTTTGTTTTCTTTTGAAGCTTTCTTAGGAAATTTATTGCAATTTCTTAGCAAGAGAATATTGTTGGTAACTTAGGAGATTACTCATGCACTAGCAACCCATTTGCACTCATTACTCTTCTCATTTTCGATTAGAATCTTAATCACTTCATTTAGTAGTGTATCATTGTGTGTGAAGTAATGAAATGAGAAAAGCGAACCTGTGGTTATCTTATTGGTAATATACATTGCTGATTTCTCACACACCTTTGCTTACTCGGACACACATTTGCTTATTTACTAATAAGAGATAATAATTCCACATCATCAAAAGTATATTGTACGCTGACTCGGATTCTTCTGTATTACAAAAGCAGCATTCTCCTTTCGGACAAAAATGAATATATCGTAGGCGCTGAAGTATTTCATATATAAAACTAGTAGTGCTACAGAATGGCATAGACATTCCCGTATTGGTTCTTTATTTCCTTGGGTCTCGGCTAGCTATTCATACTTGCCACATACTCTGGCCAGCTGCCATCTATCGTCGCCCACACTACACTTTTTTGATATTTTCTAAACTTTTCGCTTTCCCAGTGGTAGAACGAAATATTAATTTTAGAATATTAAAGAACACTAAAACCTCGACCTAAATGACAATTTTCTTTGACAAATTTGGAGTCGTTTTTAAGAAAATAGCGTTTAAGCGCAATTAAAAATGCGAAATTTGACGCTCTTTTGAAGTCATTGTAAGTCATTGCAATAAGTGTATTTTACTTTATCCTTACAAGAATTTTAAAGAAAATATTTGGAACAGTTTTTAAGAAAAGTTTGACAATTCCGGAGGGCTTCATATAAAGTACCCCCAAATTTTAAAGAAAGTTTTTCAAAATCGCGGAGCTTTGAGTGAAAGCAAATTGACCGGGAAATATCCATTTTGGAATAAATCGCAGGTATGATTTAAGCGCTAGTGTTGTTCACAGATGGATGGACAGACAGACGGACGAACGGACGTTTTTATTTCAATTGGTAATTACTCTATATATTCGAACGTATACGAGAAAGTAAAAACGAAGTGTTATCAACAAAAACGAGCAATTCTTAATTACAAATTTAAAGAAATAATTATGAAGTTTAAATTGAAGAAATAATTATGAAATAGTAAATCTCCTATAAAAAGACAATTTTTACTTTCCCGTATACCTACGTATATATGGAGTAATATACGTTGTATAGGGAAAGATATGTAAAGCTGCGGAAAATCGTTTTCAAGATTTTAACGAAAATACGCGATTTGGGATCCCCTGATACCGAAAAAGTTTTTTTTTTTCTCAAAATGTCTGTCCGACCGGACGCGCCCGTCCCTCTGTCCGTCTCTCCGTCCGTCCGTCCGTCCGTCTGGGAACAACACTAGCCCCTAAACCAAATGTACGATTTCTTCCAAAATGGATATTCCGCACTCAATCTGCTTCCACTTGTGGCGCCACGATTTTGAAAGACTTCCTTCAACATTTGGGGCTACTTTACATGAAGCCCACCGGACTTTTTCAAAATTTCCTCAAAAGGCTCCAAATTTTTTCTTTAATTTCTTGTATTGATTAAGTAAAATACACTTACTAAGGTGCCATGAGTCCGACATTCACGGTTAAATCTGAATTTTCGAAAATAGCAAAAGTTTGAAATATTTTCGGCGACTTCCTAGAACTAGAAAATTGAAGATAAGAGATTTTTCATCCAAATAAAATTTTTTGTCCAAAGTGAGTTCTTTCATTAAGGTTATGTACATTTTTTTGAAAATTTTGGTAGTTTTTGCGTAATATTGCACGCAATATTTACAATTAAAAAATACAGAAACCATATTTTCTCCAAAAAGGCTCCAAATTTTTTCTTTAAACATTTGGTAGTGATAGTGCTAAATGTGCTCTAGGAGATGACATTGCTCTATTCTTTTGTTTTTTCACAAATTACAAAAATGTAATTTTTTTAGCTTGTCTCTCACGTCGTTAATATTTACATTAGTCGCGATTCGTTCACATTATTATATTTACAAGTACATGTGCTTTAAATAATGTCAAATAAAGTTTCACGAAAATTGAATAATTTTCTGTGAAAACTAGCTCCAAATTCCGCATTTTTAGAAACGCTCAAACGCCATTTTCTCAAAAATAACTCCATTTTTCTTCTTCAAACTTGTCGAACGATTAGTGCTAATTACACTCTTTAATATAACGTAAAGTTAAAATTTGGGGTATTTTTTTCAAAAATTACACAAACATAATTTTTTTGAAAGATCTCTCACACCTTTTATATGCACACTACCAGCAATTTGTATACACTACTGCATTTGTGAGTGTGTTTAAATGGCTTCAAATGAAGTTTGTTGAAAACTCAAAATTTTTCTGTGAAAAAAGTTTCAAATTTCGTATTTTTAGTTCCGCTTAAGTGCCATTTTTTAAAAAATGGTCTCCAAATTTTTCAAAGAAAATTGCCATTTAGGACGAAGTTTACTGTTCTTTAATATTTTATAATTAACATTTCCGTTCTTGCATTAGGAAACCGAAAAATTAATAAAATGTCAAAAAATGTAGCGTGGGCGGCATTAGATGGCAGCTGGCACGAGTATGTGGCAATTCCGAATAGCTAGCTCACACCCAAGAAAATAGAAAACTAATACGGGAAAGTCTGTGCCATTGTGTAGCACCTCTAGCTTTAGTGTTGAATAATATAATATATTTGGTAATAAGCTGCCGTACTCCCGTGTTGGGTTCTGAATCCTCATTTCATAACAATTATCCTAATGAACAATATTCCTATTTCATTATACGAGCAATATTCCAATTTTTGTACACAAACAGGCAGGTATTGACTTGTTAACTACGTTCATCGGAATCATTTGGCTGAACGTATGTTTTGCCCACCTGCTTTTAGGTCAACCGCTGGTTGGTTTGGGCTACGAGCAAGTTGAAGGATTCGGCTTCTACAAATTGCACAGAAAAGAAGTCAACTGGGAGATGGCCAAAGTGGTGTGCGAGAAGGAAGGCTCTCACTTGGTGATTCTCAACTCCGAGGGTGAAGCCGCTGCAATTCATCGACTTATCAAAAGCCACAAAATAAATGCATATAACGTTTTCGCTGGATTTCACGACAAGGCAGAAAAAGGGAAGCATATTACTATTTTTGGTGAGGAGGCACTTTTGGTCACACTTTTTTTAGATAACTTAGTGATAATTAGTACGTATTATGTACTACGTTTCACTCTAGAAAGCCCAAGCTTTTTTTTTTCAACCGAATAAATCTAAGGTGAGCCCTTCGGACTCTTGGGGGATAAACGATATAATCCGATTAGTTTTTGATTGTTAGAACAGACAAAAATGAAAATGCATTATTTTATTACTATTGATTAATGGACAACAATCGCTCACTTCTTGATTTATCATCAAACCCAAGGAATTGGTGGTTTTCGTTTATATCGGTCGCTCCTCATTTTAGCTCGAAATATCGAAGGCCCATATTTCGGATTCCATAGTGCAGAAAATGAGAGATATTAATGAGAGTAATTTCTCAAGTGACCAGCAGTAATAAGAAGCCCCCAAAATACACTTATCTCTGCATTATCACACAATTTCCAAGAAATGTTTCCCTTCTGTTCGTAAACTCTTTCAGCTTCTTGGTTAGTGTATTTTGTGATGTCCCTGAAAACCTGTCATGTACATCTCAAACCAATCTCTGATAGAGTCTATCCTTTTACCTGGTGAAATCATCACTTTCGATGTTACCGTCTTTATTATGTTGCTGGCTCTGGTCTTTGAATTAGGTGGTTTTCGAATTGGGTTTGCACCATTCCTTCCATTTTCAAATGTAATAACAGTGTCTTTACACACAACAGTATCGCTATAGTTACGTCTGACACTAATTTATCTTCATCACTGGATCAATTTTCGGGATTTTAATCGCTATCTTCACTTCCCGAAAATAATCCATCAGAAATATTTTCATCCTAATCGAGGCACGACTGAATGTTAGCATCACTCGGCTTAAACATCTTGATAACTACTCAAATGCAAGTATTTATTTCAAGAAAAGGTAAAAAATCTCACGATTAAATTTTGAAAATCTTTATTTCAACTAATAAAATACAACAAAAAACAGTAAAATACACGCAAATAACTAAACCGAACAAAACCACCCAATAATCGCATACTGAAGCAACACTGGCCATGGTATGAGAATACGCCATGTCCCTTAGACAATGACACTGGCTACAACGAAGAATGGTCTGTGAAATCGTGTCAAATATACGTGAGTAGCGATAAATATATAAAAAATTCTCTCTTGCAACAATAGAAATACTCAAAAGACGACATATGACCATCACTATCAATAACCAGAAATTCTTTTCAGAAAAAAACAACAATTTAAAAGCCCATCGGTAACGAGAAAAATACGAAACTACAAATGAATCTGCTATATTCACTTCAGGCTTCTGTGGTCTAAAATACGTTTGTCGCATTATGAGAATAAAAAAATACAAAAAGAGTTAGAGAGATTTTGGTGTAACAATTAGAAGGTTTATTTAAAGGAATACCTGGACGCTAGATGCAGAGATTAAATTTCCATTAATTCTATGTGCATTGAAAGATGGAAGTGAGTCCGTTGGACTCCCCTCAGGCTTTCTAGGGTTAAATTCCAAAAAGTGACGCGTTCTAAAAGTTTATTTTATTTTGAAAATTATATTCTCTAATATATACAATTTTAGTGAAAATAAATTGAGAAAGTGAAATATAATTCGTAGAATTTAGTCAAACATTTTTATTGAATGTATCGGTTTAAGTCCTGTGACGGTGTAAACATAGAGGAAAAATATTTTTTGAAAAATACAACGTAATACATGAAATGGCGTGCGTTGAAATATAATTACGTTATGTAGGGAAAATATGTATAAATAAATATGTCTCTGGCTATTTCTACAAAAATGCCATATTTTTTAGACTACATTGATTATTAGGATAATAATAGATTAATAATCATTCTGAATTATAACTTAGTTCTTGTGTGTGAAAGAATTACATTTCATACGAGTACATGCCAGTCCTATATTAGTACCTGGTATGTCAGAATAAATGTTTGGAAGAAACCCCAGAAAAAGTAATTAGATGTAGGGAATTGTAATACAAATTACATTAGAAAATTCAGGCAAATTTGTTGTAGTTGCAAAAATATCTGAATTATTTATTTGTTCCAAAATTACAGACACTATCCACTGTTCTCAATTTTTTACCGATTTGCAAGAAACCAACGTAGAATGCTGTTGGAATAATGCCCAAAATTGAGGATAAAATTTATCAAAAAAATTGTTTTGCACGTGAAATGTACAATTATTTTTTTCAATTTATTGACAGTTTCAATGGAATTAATGAAACAAAAGTGATCTCAAATAAAACCGACGATTAAACTCTGCATGGAGAAGAGACGGAAATTTTACTCTGGCAAAATTGTTTATGTTGTTGTCTTCTGTGAATTGTCTTTTCTCTTTCATAGGTTAGCAAATAACAATTTTTAAATCTATTCTAGATTATATCGTGTACGAGTTATTAAAACATGTTTGTATTTTTAGGGGACGACCTGGAAAATACGGGATATACCCAATGGGACCAAGGACAACCAGACAATACGGACAGTGATGAAAACTGTGGGGCCATTAGTTCGTCTACGGGCCGGCTTAATGACGTTTCATGCAAAAAGCTTGTGTCACCTTACATTTGCGAGCATATATTAATTTAATATTTCATTTGCACTTCTGTTTTTATTCGCTTTTTGTACATATATATCATACTTTATATCATTAACTTATCATTAGCCCTTGAAACAGTTTTTATCTGTTTGAATTACAAATTATTTACAAATTGAGCAAGTAAATGAAAATTATAGAATGTGAATCAAGTACAATTAAAAAATCAAAATGTAAATGAAAGAATGGTATATGTATATGAAAGTATATGAATATATGTTAGTATATGAGTTTATGTATGTGAAATATTCAGAAGTATATATATATATATATATATATATATATATATATATATATAAAGTATATGCATATATGAGTATATGTATATGAAAGTATATTAATGAAAGAAAGAATGGAACCCTAAAAGATAACTTTGATTTTCAATGTATTATTTAGGCATTATTACGTATTATTACACATAGCTTGCATTATTATTATTATTATTATTATTATTATTAATGTATTATAATGCATATTTATGTATTTGTTGGGGACTACTATAAGAAAGTGAACTAAGAAGATACAAAGATGCAATTATGTAGCTACCCACATCCCTAAGACAATCAGGAGTCATAGCAGTATAATTAATGTTTGAGAAGCTCTTACACCAGGAGAACTGATAGGCATATGATTGGGGTGATTTAAACACATTGTCTCTTCCACACCATTTAATAAATTTGGAAATGACTATGTGAACTAAAAATTCATTAAATAACATTTTTGAAGCAATAATTTTTAATTTCCAATGCTGATGGAGAATTATGTGCGGTTAGTTCACAAATTTGTAAGACCTTGTTCCAGGCAGAAGCACATGTAGATAAAATTATAATAAATAAAGGATTGCAGTGACGTTAAGTAACCAAGTCCTGTTACACAAGTTCTTGTCACTAATGATGGCACACACGTCAGATACTAGGAAATATCTACATTATCTTGAAAGCAGCAACCGGATTACGTGGCTCAGGGCATTAATTGATGTCACTGCAGTACCACTGACCGGAAGGTCCGAGGGTACAGGATTTTCGAAAGCTACATAGCTAGGTCAATTTCAGCCGCTTTCTGGAGGAGAATTCTAGTGACCGGCGGCTCTGATCGGAGGTTATACAGTTTCTTCGAACACCCGGTGAATGCCGTAGCAGCGCCCTCACAAACGGGCCACGGACCGTGCGCGAACTTTCCTTCTTCCTTGTCCTATATCCTGGGCTCTTACTTACTCACACATACACTTACACTCCCAACACTATGTCACGTGTCTGGAGACCAGTCGGGAGCTTAGCACTTGACCCGGCTCGGTCGGTGCCCCACTGGTGGGACTTATCTGTTGGGGGAATCCCGCAAGGCGACGGTTAGATCTGGCCGTCCAGCAGGAGGAGATCACAGCCAACTCTTGCGATAAAACATATACTACACTTACGGCATTAGTCACTTAGCAGTTGACGCGCCAGGAATCAAAAGTAGCATGACAAACAAGTGGCTGGTTCTCACATTGAACTAATGGTGCTAAGACAGCACGTTCTTTCTCTCCTTTAGTAATTGTTATGTAATACTCTTTCCCTCCGAATTAACATATCACAGTCATTACTATTGTTTGTAAAACTCTTTGAAAATCATAGAAATTTGGTGCGCAAACTAAATGTTTTCAACAAATATCAACACAAATTTGAAAAGTATATCTGCTTTTCATACACGTAAGTCGCGTAACAGCAATGAGACGTAATTCAAACAAATTCAGCTGCAGAGTCGCAAGGCGGAAAGCAGTTGATGCATTCTAATCTAATATTCCCTGAAGGCTAGCAATTTTTATTTCAAATACTTCAAATGTGTTTTCAAGAATTTCTGAAAGATTATATTGTGAATGTAAAATAAAAATTCAAATGTAAGAAACGAACGAAGAAACATTAAATAATGTACAAATTCTAACTTACGTAGCATCCAACTACCTGGAATCACCCTCACATTACGTTCACGAAGCGGAGGATATTCGGAGCGGACAACAAAGTTTGACGCCACGTTACTAGAAAAATACTCATATTTTTAAAACATTCAACACGACCTTATTTGAAGATCTGTTTTTGGTGAACAAATTTCGTTAAGAAAAAAATGTATCTTAACAAATGTAATTGTAGAAAGATGCCGAAAAGTTTTTAATTTTTTAGATTTTCGAAAACTCAAGTATTTCAACGAATATGAAACCTGCACCATTCTCTTAAACGTTCTTTACCCCATCTAAGGTCCAATGTGCCTATGTTTGACACAAAATTTTGTACAAAATACTCATGTTTTCGAAAAATAGATCATGATATTATTTTTAGATGTTTTTGATGAACACATTTCATTAGGGAGATAGACAAAAACAGAGAGAAGAGAGAGGGAAAGAGAAAAAGAGTGGAAGAAAGATAAATGGAGAGAAAGAGAGGGAGAGAAAGATAAAGGGAGAGAAAGAGTGAGGAAAAGAGTAAGAAATAGAGAGAGAAAGAGAGAGAGAGAGAGAGAGAGAGGGAGAGAGAGTTACCAATTAGGTTGTTAGGTGTGTCAGACACGTCGCCAAATATATGGCTGCGGAACAGTATTATTGTGTTAATAATGAGATAACACTGAAGTAAGAATTGCGAATAATTGAAGACTTGTAATAAAAAAGGATGTAAGGGCTATTTCTGTTAAATTTATGTTTTTACCAGAATAATGATGAATCAATCAAGCCCTAATATAAATCAGAACCTAAGTTGAGACGTATTTCTTGATAGTGTTACGGGATAACAGTGTTATGGGTTAACATTATCATAAATGGCAGGAGTTGAACGTGTTCATTTTTCTCTAAACTATGAATATAGCACTGCCATCTTGTTTTTTTATTTCAAACCCTCAATTATAAAATACTTTGTGATACCCATTATAAAAGTCATCGTATCCTTAGAAGTATAAATCATTTGTCAAACAGCAATGACACGCAAAGCATTGTTTGACAAAATGACAACTATTGTATTGTACGGTCGTATACCGTGTCAAGTCAGGTCTTTCAAAATACGGGCTACAAAAATGTTTCTCAAAATTCATATAGTGATTAACTGACGTGATGATGTCAAATTATTGTCACGTTAACATCAACATAATCGTCTAAATTCGAGAATAACCACAATAGAAAATAAATACAAGACGTGATCTATATATCTATTTTGAACAATAGTACAAAATAATAAAATCAATACGAAAATACATAAACAAGTAACAATAAATAAAAAATAATAAATAAATAAATAATCATACTGGTACAGAAAAAGCACAGAAAACATGGAGGAAGCACAGAAAACTACTGATCAGAGCAACAGGCCTCTAGAATTCTCCTCTAGGCAGCCACAGAACCCGACCTAGCTACCTAACTAGTCTCGAAAATCCTGCCAACCGTCGGGACTCGAACCTAGGACCTGCCGGTCTATCTACCCAAAAATGCATACTCCGTTTGCATCCCGTTAAATTTTTCTCGTGACGAAGAACTCGCCCATGTATAAGTGTTTACAGGATGGCTTTCATATTTGTAGAACATGAAAAAGCAAGCAAAAAATGTTCCTTTTAACGTTGATCATTTTGTAATAATCTTGTATTTTAATGGTCCGATAGAGCAAGGAAAGCTTGCTATTTTGGACTTCAGTGACATCAGTAGAGACATTGAGACCCACCCACATCTAAAATTAAACTACTTAATTTATTACTACAATTAAAATTACGGAAAATGAACAGTTCTACAGTCAATGAAAAACTATATCTATTGACTTTGCTGACGTTTGTTAACAAATCAATAATTTATAAATATCAATTGTTTTTGGTTTCTAGAAGGAACTGTAGATAGGACGAAACCCTTTAATTTAATTATGTCAAGACCTCTACATTTTTCAAATATATTCTAAGAAATTTTCAATAAAATTTAGTGTTGAAAATATATCAGTTATTGAAAATATTAATGTTTTATTTGCAAAATAATTTTTGTGTAGATACTATTATGAAAGACACGTTATCTCATTTTGGAAATTGCTGAGAATCTGAGTTATCTTTGTTGACGTGTAGCACTTGTGATTACATGACCTGTTACTACATGAGGAAAGATAGTGAAAGCTATAAAAATTCTCGGCCATGCGGATAGAAATATCTTTATCCTGGTATCATTCAAGATGTTCTTAAGGTAAGTGGTTATTTTAGTATTTAGATGTACGAATTTGAGATACCGAAAGGAAAAATATTGCATTGGATTTTGAAGCATCGGACAGTCCAGTTTATTACAATTGCATGCACGGAAGTTGTATTTGGGTTAGTCTATGTGACTGAACATTTCTCAGGGGCTGGAAAGTCGAAGATTTTAGATCTTAAAGGTGACGGGTTTTTCGACACCAGCTATGATATTGGATCGAAGGTGTCCAGTGCCTGCACGAATATTCTGGGTGCCGGCGGTTAGAAATACAATTAATGCAGAGAAATCAACGGTACTCTATACGAAACTAGGTTTTCACACGCGTTGATTTTATTAACCGCTAAGAGTATTGGCAGAAGTATTAACGGAAAATTGTGTCTGAAAACTGAGTCGACGTATAACTTGTGGATTCGCTCGTACGCACCAATGCATTTTGTGCGAGATGGACACCTCCACGTGATGCAGGTGTGAGACCGCACAGCTTTCTACTCTGGATGCTGAGTTTAAATGCAAGTTAATTCATGTAAAAATAGATGTTTCCCAATTGCATCCCACGGTCAACTTTTCTTGTGCCTTTTACCTATCTCCCCAAAAATGCATACTCCGTTTGCATCCCATTAAGTTTTTCTCGTGACGAAGAACTCGCCCATGTGTCGCTTTCATATTTGAAGAATACGAAAGAGACAAGCAACCAATGCTCCTTTTAACGTTTACCATTTTGTAATAATTTTGTATTGTAATGATCCGGTAGAGCAAGGAAAGCTTTTTATTTTGCAATGCATCTCTAACAGTACTCTTACTTTATTCAAACTGATTTCTTCGTATAGTGTAGATTGCTGCCAGAAGGAGGAAAAGGGAACTATTTTTCTTGATCTTTCCATACATTACACATAATTAAAATAATTATATTTCTGTTTGATTACATACGAGAGAGAATACAAGAGAGGCACAGAGAGGGTGGTACGTGAGTCTTGGCATAATAAAATATTTTGAACGGCATAATAAAATAATTTGAAAGTGTTTACTGGATGGCTTTCATATTTGTAGAACATGAAAAAGCAAGCAAAAAATGTTCCTTTTAACGTTGATCATTTTGTAATAATCTTGTATTTTAATGGTCCGATAGAGCAAGGAAAGCTTGTTATTTTGGACTTCAGTAACATCAGTAGAGACATTGAGACCCACCCACATCTAAAATTAAACCACTTAATTTATTATTACAATTAAAATTACGGAAAATGAACAGTTTTACAGTCAATGAAAAACTATATCTATTGACTTTGCTCTCGTTTGTTAACAAATTAATAATTTATAAATATCAATTGTTTTTGGTTTCTAGAAAAAACTGTAGATAGGACGAAACCCTTTAATTTAATTATGTCGAGACCTCTACATTTTTCAAATACATTCTAGGAAATTTTCAATAAAATTTAATGTTGAAAATATATCAGTTATTGAAAATATTAATGTTCTATTTGCAAAATAAATGTTGTGTAGATACAATTATGAAAGACACGTTATCTCATTTTGGAAATTGCTGAGAATCTGAGTTATCTTTGTTGACGTGTAGCACTTGTGATTAAATTATTCACATGGACAACAGACTTGCACTCTTGACCTGTTACTACATGAGGAAAGATAGTGAAAGCTATAAAAGTTCACGGCCATGCGGATAGAAATATCTTTATCCTGGTATCATTCAAGATGTTCTTAAGGTAAGTGGTTATTTTAGTATTTTAATGTACGAATTTGAGATACCGAAAGCAAAAATATTGCATTGGAATTTAAAGTTTCGGACTGTCCAATTTATTACAATTGCACAGGCGCGCCTCGTCATTAAAGGCTGTAAGGCGGAGCCTCTCGTAGAGAAATCGCCGTCTAAAAGAAATTTAAAATATGTTTACAAATGTATTTATTTATTAATAATGGAATTCTGAGTTGTATTATATTACAATCATATCAAAATTTTTCTTTGTCGGTTCATTAACGGCCGTCCGTAACGCATTTAAAGCTGTTGACAGGGAAGAGAGAAGCGTTAGGCTCCCACTTTATTCTCCCATAAAGCCTGTATAAAACGAGGAGGCGTGACGTCATGCATTCACTGCAGACGCATACCAGCGGACGAAGGCTGCGGCGAGACAGCCTTCGGTGGAGCCTAGGGTCTGAAGAACGGCGGGCTCACCAGATAGCATTACTGTGCAGCTCGGCGAGTAGCATTGCGCTTCAGCTAGTTTTCCCAGAATGCGGTAGGAGCGCTATACTTGGGTTTTTCTTTCTTGGCGCATGAGGTCTTGTTGCAAAATCGTTGTGACACAGAACTTACGAGTACTTGTGATTACTAGTACTAGTAACTTGTAATCTTTGTGAAACGGGCTCCACAATGGAATATCTCACGGTATTTCGCGTCGTTCTCAATCGTCTGTATCAAACTCGCTATTAATAGAAATACAATGCAGGCAATGCAATGCAATGCATTTGCAGCCTTCCCCATTTATAAAACCACGAGCCGCGACTGCAATTGCATACACGGAAGTTGTATTTGGGTTAGTCTAAGTGACTGAACATTTCTCAGGGGCTGGAAAGTCGAAGATTTTAGATCTTAAAGGTGACGGGTTTTTCGACACCAGCTATGATATTGGATCGAAGGTGTCCAGTGCCTGCACGAAAATTCTGGGCGCCGGCGGTTAGAAATACAATTAATAATAATGCAGAGAAATCAACGGTACTCTATACGAAACTAGGTTTTCACACGCGTTGATTATATTAGCCGCTAAGAGTATTGGCAGAAGTATTAACGGAAAATTGTGTCTGAAAACTGAGTCGACGTATAACTTGTGGATTCGCTCGTACGCACCAATGCATTTTGTGCGAGATGGACACCTCCACGTGATGCAGGTGTGAGACCGCACAGCTTTCAACTCTGGATGCTGAGTTTAAATGCAAGTTAATTCACGTAAAAATAGATGTTTCCCAATTGCATTCCACGGTCAACTTTTCTTGTGCCTTTTACCTATCTCCCCAAAAATGCATACTCCGTTTGCATCCCATTAAGTTTTTCTCGTGACGAAGAACTCGCCCATGTGTCGCTTTCATATTTGAAGAATACGAAAGAGACAAGCAACCAATGCTCCTTTTAACGTTGACCATTTTGTAATAATCTTGTATTGTAATGGTCCGGTAGAGCAAGGAAAGCTTGTTATTTTGCAATGCATCTCTAACAGTACTCTTACTTTATTCAAACTGATTTCTTCGTATAGTGTAGATTGCTACCAGAAGGAGGAAAAAGGGAACTATTTTTCTTGATCTTTCCTTACATTAGACATAATTAAAATAATTATATTTCTGTTTCATTACATACGAGAGAGAATACAAGAGAGGCACAGAGAGGGTGAGTCTTGGCATAATAAAATATTTTGAACGGCTCGCCACAAGCTGATAAAGCGTGCGCGAAAGAGGCTGGTGAGTTCAAGCATGATACCTGTGCACTCATTGTTAAAGCGCGAATCAGATGCGCATGCGCTGCACTATAAAGCTGTCTACGCATACTATCACTATTCAGAAAACATCGGGTAACGTAATGCGAGCTGGGGATTATAATCGTCCAGCAATTTGAGAGCGTAAACTTCCCCGGCCTGAGTCGGTAGATGCTTGGCTATCTGGTAGACGCCGCATCCCAGGCAAGATACCAACGTTGCGCCCGACAGTCTACGACCTTCGTCCGAGCGGAATTCCGGACAGCCAAGTAACGTCCAGAAATTTGTTTTTGGTGCGTTTTTAAATTATTTCTCGCCTTCGCTTTCTTACTCAAAATGTGGCTGTAGATTTGTTTGTGCCGAGGCTGCCTGACGAAAACCAAAGAAGTCGATGTTTTTCAAACAGCGTTTATTGTAACCGTCTCCCTCTCAATGACTTCGGCCGAGTGCTAAGTTCCCTCTCGCAAAGCCTACCGAACTGCACGGACTGCAGGGTCAGGCAATGCAAAAGTACTTTAGGTCTGTCCGAAAAAGCGCTAACGCCCTAGACACCTCCCTCCTTTCCCATCCCCAACCGCCGCCATGGCGCGCCAGTGTCACGGGGACTATTAAATCACTCCGTCTCCTAGATGTAAATATAGCAACTGGGAGGGGTACTGGCAAACATTGTGTTCTGATATTCTAGACGTATCTAACGAAATCATTCAACAACTTTCAGATGATCTAAAGCTGCAGTTTTCTTTCCTTTTTCGCGCACGCTGAAAATTAGTTTCATAGATTTTACATGATCGTGTATTCTTGTTAAATTTATGCGCGCGACGGTGCGTGCTGTGCAGGCTGGCATGCACAGTATTTGTCGGTAGGCACAATATGAGAACAGTCGAAATAACCAATCAAATATTTGCATTTTTCTGTCAAAATCCAAATAGTTTTACTGATTTTTTTTCCAAGTTCCTGTGTATGTAGTAACTGTAGTTATTTTATAATGTATAGCTTTATTGCATGAGTACATGTTTTGAAAACGAGCGACATTAGGAACCAGTTTTCAAATTTGTACGAATGCAATAATGCAACATTATAAACGAGTTGCATACGCTATTTTTGGTATAAGAACATTATAAATTTATAAGAGAATCACAATTGATTTTGCGAAACAAATTTCTTGTGACGTCTCGGGGATTTGACATCTGCGCGACACAACGGTGGTCGCCTGTTCCGTTCACCGCTATCTCCCTGCGATTCTCTCGCTGCAATTGGCTGAATGTGTGCTGTCGCAATCATTCGTGCCGCAAAATCTAATACGTCATCATTTGCGATGCCAAATGGCCTTATATGAACGATTTATTGCAACAGAAAAGGTCGTTTATAATGTAGGTATACAAAAAAATCATTAAACACTTTCCACATGGCTGAAAACTACATAGTTTCCTTTCGACATTTGCTTGCATTAGAAATGACTTCCACAGCTTTTACACGTTCACGTGCTCTGGTTGCGCAGGCTGGTGTGCGTGCTGGCGTGCGCGTGCGCGTGCGCGCGAGGCGAGTGCGGTGACGGCACCGACGGCGGGCACGCGCAGCTGACGGTGGCGACGCTGCGCAACGCGACGGGCCATTGGGAGGCGCGGGTGCGCCTCTACCAGGAGGCGGCGCCGCCCGCGCGCCTGCAGCCGCTGCTGCTGGACGTGCGGCCGGCCGCCTCGCGCTGCGGCCCGCTGCGCAAGCACCTGCTCACCGTCACGCTCTCCGGTCGGTCCCGCGCTCGCGCCCGTCTCGCCAGCAGATAGAGTGCTTACATGACAATCCGGGACACGCCGCGTTCAAAGCACAGGTGCCAACGTTTCGCCCGCAATGCTGTGCCCTTCATAAGGGCGTAGTAATGCTACTACTTACTACCGCACCTGCTCACCGTCACGCTCTCCGGTCGGTCCCGCGCTCGCGCCCGTCTCGCCAGCAGATAGAGTGCTTACATGACAATCCGGGACACGCCGCGTTCAAAGCACAGGTGCCAACGTTTCGCCCGCAATGCTGTGCCCTTCATAAGGGCGTAGTAATGCTACTACTTACTACCGCACCTGCTCACCGTCACGCTCTCCGGTCGGTCCCGCGCTCGCGCCCGTCTCGCCAGCAGATAGAGTGCTTACATGACAATCCGGGACACGCCGCGTTCAAAGCACAGGTGCCAACGTTTCGCCCGCAATGCTGTGCCCTTCATAAGGGCGTAGTAATGCTACTACTTACTACCGCACCTGCTCACCGTCACGCTCTCCGGTCGGTCCCGCGCTCGCGCCCGTCTCGCCAGCAGATAGAGTGCTTACATGACAATCCGGGACACGCCGCGTTCAAGGCACAGGTGCCAACGTGTCGCCCGCCATGCTGTGCCCTTCATAGGGCGTAGTAATGCTACTACTTACTACCGCACCTGCTCACCGTCACGCTCTCCGGTCGGTCCCGCGCTCGCGCCCGTCTCGCCAGCAGATAGAGTACTTACATGGCAATTCGGGGCACGCCGCGTTCAAGGCACAGGTGCCAACGTGTCGCCCGCCATGCTGTGCCCTTCATAGGGCGTAGTAATGCTACTACTTACTACCGCACCTGCTCACCGTCACGCTCTCCGGTCGGTCCCGCGCTCGCGCCCGTCTCGCCAGCAGATAGAGTGCTTACATGACAATCCGGGACACGCCGCGTTCAAGGCACAGGTGCCAACGTGTCGCCCGCCATGCTGTGCCCTTCATAGGGCGTAGTAATGCTACTACTTACTACCACACCTGCTCACCGTCACGCTCTCCGGTCGGTCCCGCGCTCGCGCCCGTCTCGCAAGCAGATAGAGTACTTACATGGCAATTCGGGACACGCCGCGTTCAAGGCACAGGTGCCAACGTGTCGCCCGCCATGCTGTGCCCTTCATAGGGCGTAGTAATGCTACTACTTACTACCGCACCTGCTCACCGTCACGCTCTCCGGTCGGTCCCGCGCTCGCGCCCGTCTCGCCAGCAGATAGAGTGCTTACATGACAATCCGGGACACGCCGCGTTCAAGGCACAGGTGCCAACGTGTCGCCCGCCATGCTGTGCCCTTCATAGGGCGTAGTAATGCTACTACTTACTACCGCACCTGCTCACCGTCACGCTCTCCGGTCGGTCCCGCGCTCGCGCCCGTCTCGCCAGCAGATAGAGTGCTTACATGACAATCCGGGACACGCCGCGTTCAAGGCACAGGTGCCAACGTGTCGCCCGCAATGCTGTGCCCTTCATAGGGCGTAGTAATGCTACTACTTACTACCGCACCTGCTCACCGTCACGCTCTCCGGTCGGTCCCGCGCTCGCGCCCGTCTCGCCAGCAGATAGAGTGCTTACATGACAATCCGGGACACGCCGCGTTCAAGGCACAGGTGCCAACGTGTCGCCCGCCATGCTGTGCCCTTCATAGGGCGTAGTAATGCTACTACTTACTACCGCACCTGCTCACCGTCACGCTCTCCGGTCGGTCCCGCGCTCGCGCCCGTCTCGCCAGCAGATAGAGTGCTTACATGACAATCCGGGACACGCCGCGTTCAAGGCACAGGTGCCAACGTGTCGCCCGCCATGCTGTGCCCTTCATAGGGCGTAGTAATGCTACTACTTACTACCGCACCTGCTCACCGTCACGCTCTCCGGTCGGTCCCGCGCTCGCGCCCGTCTCGCCAGCAGATAGAGTGCTTACATGACAATCCGGGACACGCCGCGTTCAAGGCACAGGTGCCAACGTGTCGCCCGCCATGCTGTGCCTTTCATAGGGCGTAGTAATGCTACTACTTACTACCGCACCTGCTCACCGTCACGCTCTCCGGTCGGTCCCGCGCTCGCGCCCGTCTCGCCAGCAGATAGAGTGCTTACATGACAATCCGGGACACGCCGCGTTCAAGGCACAGGTGCCAACGTGTCGCCCGCCATGCTGTGCCCTTCATAGGGCGTAGTAATGCTACTACTTACTACCGCACCTGCTCACCGTCACGCTCTCCGGTCGGTCCCGCGCTCGCGCCCGTCTCGCCAGCAGATAGAGTGCTTACATGACAATCCGGGACACGCCGCGTTCAAGGCACAGGTGCCAACGTGTCGCCCGCCATGCTGTGCCCTTCATAGGGCGTAGTAATGCTACTACTTACTACCGCACCTGCTCACCGTCACGCTCTCCGGTCGGTCCCGCGCTCGCGCCCGTCTCGCCAGCAGATAGAGTGCTTACATGACAATCCGGGACACGCCGCGTTCAAGGCACAGGTGCCAACGTGTCGCCCGCCATGCTGTGCCCTTCATAGGGCGTAGTAATGCTACTACTTACTACCGCACCTGCTCACCGTCACGCTCTCCGGTCGGTCCCGCGCTCGCGCCCGTCTCGCCAGCAGATAGAGTGCTTACATGACAATCCGGGACACGCCGCGTTCAAGGCACAGGTGCCAACGTGTCGCCCGCCATGCTGTGCCCTTCATAGGGCGTAGTAATGCTACTACTTACTACCGCACCTGCTCACCGTCACGCTCTCCGGTCGGTCCCGCGCTCGCGCCCGTCTCGCCAGCAGATAGAGTACTTACATGGCAATTCGGGGCACGCCGCGTTCAAGGCACGGGTGCCAACGTGTCGCCCGCCATGCTGTGCCCTTCATAGGGCGTAGTAATGCTACTACTTACTACCGCACCTGCTCACCGTCACGCTCTCCGGTCGGTCCCGCGCTCGCGCCCGTCTCGCCAGCAGATAGAGTGCTTACATGACAATCCGGGACACGCCGCGTTCAAGGCACATGTGCCAACGTGTCGCTCGCCATGCTGTGCCCTTCATAGGGCGTAGTAATGCTACTACTTACTACCGCACCTGCTCACCGTCACGCTCTCCGGTCGGTCCCGCGCTCGCGCCCGTCTCGCCAGCAGATAGAGTGCTTACATGACAATCCGGGACACGCCGCGTTCAAGGCACAGGTGCCAACGTGTCGCCCGCCATGCTGTGCCCTTCATAGGGCGTAGTAATGCTACTACTTACTACCGCACCTGCTCACCGTCACGCTCTCCGGTCGGTCCCGCGCTCGCGCCCGTCTCGCCAGCAGATAGAGTGCTTACATGACAATCCGGGACACGCCGCGTTCAAGGCACAGGTGCCAACGTGTCGCCCGCCATGCTGTGCCCTTCATAGGGCGTAGTAATGCTACTACTTACTACCGCACCTGCTCACCGTCACGCTCTCCGGTCGGTCCCGCGCTCGCGCCCGTCTCGCCAGCAGATAGAGTGCTTACATGACAATCCGAGACACGCCGCGTTCAAGGCACAGGTGCCAACGTGTCGCCCGCCATGCTGTGCCCTTCATAGGGCGTAGTAATGCTACTACTTACCACCGCACCTGCTCACCGTCACGCTCTCCGGTCGGTCCCGCGCTCGCGCCCGTCTCGCCAGCAGATAGAGTGCTTACATGACAATCCGGGACACGCCGCGTTCAAGGCACAGGTGCCAACGTGTCGCCCGCCATGCTGTGCCCTTCATAGGGCGTAGTAATGCTACTACTTACTACCGCACCTGCTCACCGTCACGCTCTCCGGTCGGTCCCGCGCTCGCGCCCGTCTCGCCAGCAGATACAGTGCTTACATGACAATCCGGGACACGCCGCGGTCAAGGCACAGGTGCCAACGTGTCGCCCGCCATGTTGTGCCCTTCATAGGGCGTAGTAATGCTACTACTTACTACCGCACCTGCTCACCGTCACGCTCTCCGGTCGGTCCCGCGCTCGCGCCCGTCTCGCAAGCAGATAGAGTGCTTACATGACAATCCGGGACACGCCGCGTTCAAGGCACAGGTGCCAACGTGTCGCCCGCCATGCTGTGCCCTTCATAGGGCGTAGTAATGCTACTACTTACTACCGCACCTGCTCACCGTCACGCTCTCCGGTCGGTCCCGCGCTCGCGCCCGTCTCGCCAGCAGATAGAGTGCTTACATGACAATCCGGGACACGCCGCGTTCAAGGCACAGGTGCCAACGTGTCGCCCGCCATGCTGTGCCCTTCATAGGGCGTAGTAATGCTACTACTTACTACCGCACCTGCTCACCGTCACGCTCTCCGGTCGGTCCCGCGCTCGCGCCTGTCTTGCCAGTTCTGATTGATTCGCGTTTACGAGCGCGTCAACTACTCAGGTCATTTGCCCCGTAAGGGTAGTGCGTGTGTTGTTCTCGGGAGGTAGCGATGATCTTTTCCCCATTGGATGGCGAGATCTGGCGCCGACCTACCATCGACTAGCGGGGTTTTTCCTCAATCAAGTATCTCCCACCAACGGGGCACCGCCCCAGCCGGGACAAGTTGTAAGCTCCCGACCGGTTTCCCGGCATGTGTGGTAGTGTAGTGCATGTTAGTGTGTGTGTGTGTAAAAGGAGAGGAGAGGACAAGGAAGAGAAAGGAAAGATCGCGCGCGGTCCGTGGCCCGTTTGTTAGGGTACTGCTCCGGCATTCGCCTGGTGTTGATCGGAAAAACCACGGAAAACTACCGATCAGAGCAGCCGCTAGAATTTTCCTCCAGACAGGAACTGAATTCGACCTAGCTGACAAGCTAGTGTCGAAAATCCTGCCGCCGTCGGGACTCGAAAATGGGACCTCCCGGTCAAAGGGACTGCAGCGTCTTGCCAGCAGATATACAGAGGCTGCTTAAGCGCACGTTCGCGACTTCAAACCCGATCGAAGCCATGGATTTTTAAGGGCGGAAAAATCCTTCGTAACCATTCCTTCGGAGGGGTAGCAAAGCCGGCTGTCCCATGTAAGTGTGAAGGAGGGCTCGCGGGTAAAGGAGGTCTCTCGGGGTACTCTGGAATCCACGCACAGAAGTCCGGCGGGAAATTACCAACCGTCAGGTTGCCTTGGTTACAGTCCGACCCAGATCGGTAGTCTAAAGAGGTAGGCAGTGGGGATACGGGAAGGACGCCCTGAGCCTCCCGGACCTAATTTCGAGTGGCCCCCAGTTGGGCTCTTGGCTTCGTCGTGGCAGTAACCCATTATTCTGGGCATAGAGTACGAATTTGGTGTACCGGCGCATGTGAGTGGCGTGTTGTCATACAGGCAATATTGACTCCGGTACTTGCTCGGATAGTTAGTAGCTCTGAGCTAGCAGGGTGGCCCTGAAACCAGGCATTGTATGGGGAGGTTGCCGTGAGGGCTAACTGCTTTCCGGCGAGATCCGGATGTTAGTCAGAGGGTGTACTTGTACACCTGATGAGGGTGAGGATGAGGGGAGCCCACTCTGGGACTTCTGTCCTCTAATACAGTTCAAGTGCTGGGAATGCCAAATTCTGGCAAAGCACGTTTATCCATTACGATGTCTCATGTTAGTAGATTTAATGTATGTAAAAAATCTTCAAGCCCAAATAAAGCCTCTGAGCTAAATTCAAATTGCCTGTTTTGTCGCCCAAGCAATACCTTCTTTCTCCCCTAGCTGATGGAAGGAGCGTAGCAAAATTTGCATGGTCAGACGGAAGAGCAGGCCCCATGAAATGAGTCTCACCACGTAAAATAAGGCATCAATTCAATTCAATTATTTATATATATATATATATATATATATATATATATATATATATCAGATAATCAAGAAAAAAATTAGAACGAACAATACATACATATATTAAAAAAGATAGTACAAATGCAATAAACAAATAAAATAAAAAACACAAATAAGTATAAACAAGTGGTGTTAACGAATGCCACAGACTTTCTCGTAGTAGTTAGTTTTCTAATTTCTTTTTGTTCACCCTCTTGCCAGATGTCTTATTGACTCCCAAAGTACATTTTTTTTTAAATATTCTCAATTTTTCAATTTCCTAACGTAGTACCGAAATATTACTTTAAGTACATTATAGAAGAGGAAAACTTCTTTCTATAAGAAAAAGTTCGTTGAAAACTTTCGAGCCGTTTTCAAGAAAATGGCGTTTGAGCATTACTTATAAGTGCTAAATTTGAAGCTTCCCCAGAAATCTTTTGAATTTTCGAAAAACGTTATGGAAAATCATTTGACACATTTTTACTCACGAATGCAATAATGTATATAAATCGCCGAGATTGTATACATTAACAGTGCGAGAGATATTTAAAAAAAATTACATTTGTGTATTCCTTTGAACAATTCAAAGCAATACAGTAAAATTAATTTTATGTCGTCTTAAACAGTGCAATTAGTACGTGCAATCCGTACGAAAAGTTTGAAGACAAAATGTGTAGCCGTGTTTTTGAGAAAATCGCGTTTGAGCATTTCTGAAAATGCGTAATTTGAACTCATTTTCTCAGAAAAACTTTGAGTTTCCGAGAAACCTTATACATCATTTAAAGCACATGTACTCATAAATTCAATGTAAGCAAATAGCCGCTAATGTAAATATTAACGAAGTGAGAGAGAAAGAGAGAGAGAAAAAATTACCTTGTCAGCATCAATATTTTTTCGTCTCTTGTGTTGTGGTACAATGAAGATATTACCTTACTGATGAACTTTTGCGAGGCATAAAATTCGTTGAAGAATTATATTTCATGTTTGCGGCGAAGCAGGTATGTTTGTCAAGAGAAGCAAAGCAAAATATTTAAGATATCATAGTGTTCATAAACAGTCTCATGACATTGTTGTGTTCATCGTTAATGGTACATTTGGAAACCTGCCGACAAAAACGTTGTAACCCTCAAAATCAGTGACACACTGCTTTTTTCCTCCATTATTACAACGTTTATGTATCCGTGTGACTCGTGGTGAAATTACAAAAAAGAAGAAAAAAGGCCTTAGTATTCATGTTTGCCAACATAGTTTTCTACATGCCGCACTCAGAGCACATACGACTCAGACCACATACGTCTTTCCAGAAAAGTGAGGGTTACAACGTTTTCACCGGCAGGTATTCATTTGTCAATTCTGGTTATGGCGAACTGATAAAGGCGAACATTTCTTCTTGTAGGGCCTCCTCTGGTCCCACCTGGCTACACTGAGCTGTCCGGCTTGGGGTTCTATCGACTGCACGAGGAGAACATCACATGGCCTGAGGCGAAGGCTGCGTGCGAGGCCGAAGGCGCGCATCTGCTCATCCTCAACTCGGAGGCCGAAGCCACGGCCATCCAGAAGCTCATCCAAAGGCACCCCTCCGTCACCCCGTGGATCCACATCGGGTTCCACGACAAGATCAAAGAGGGGCACTACGTCACTATTTTCGGTACGCGATTTTTGGAATCCCGCTTTATTCTTAGGGGTTTTCTTGCCATTACCCTATACTGGTGACTCAGAATAAATATTACAATGTTTTAATGCATGAAGGGAAACGAATATTATCACATTTTTCGAATGAGCTTATGGGAAATTCCATATAAAGAAGTCTCACATGAGACATCTACCCCTAAATGGTAGGTAAGTCATATTGTCAAAGGTTGTACGTCACTGGTGTTTGGCAGACATAAAATCTCTTTGCCGAATGCCACCAGATGAGTATTTCTCAGATAACAGAATATGTTTGTAAGATCATCAGTTGTCTGTTTTTGAATTCCAAAATAATGAAAAGCCCTATGGTATCTACATTCTGAATTAAAGATTATCATATGTATTGTAAACAAATACGTAACGTACAAGTGCATGTTTTTTAAGGTGACTAATTAGTATTAAAGTGCTCCATACAAATAATCTTGTAAATTTTCCCATGATGATGACATTCAATTGATAAATGTGTGAGATAAGATACTTCTGAATACTTTTGGAATAAATGGCTTTCGACTATTGGTATTGTCTGTCTGTCGACCCTGGTCAGTTGCAACGAATTTGGGCAGCAACGAACTTGGTTCATTTGATCATTCTAGAGAAAATTCCACTGGAAGGTGAACTGTAGGATTACATCCCTTCTCGACCTACCATTTTTTTAAGTATTTGTTTTTGACGAATGATATCAGAATGTTTCGGGTATGTACATGAATAATTCAAAATTCTAGTAAAATAATGTGGAATTATTTTACTAGAGTTTAGGAAATTATCCATAATATCTGAGAGTTCATATGTTTCACTACATAAACGATATTAAATGATCAACTACGGAATATATTATTTCTCATATACATATCTTTCTTTTTCAGGTGAAACTTTAACAGAGGCCGGATACACTCGTTGGGATGGAGGGCAACCAGACAATCTTGGAAACGAGGATTGTGGTTCCATCAATGCAAAAACCGTTGGTCTCAATGATCTCAACTGTGCAACTCACAAATTCGCATTCATTTGCGAGCAAAACTTTAGATAACAGGCGAAAAACTTTACAAGCTCGAAGTTATCTAATTGTAATTTACATTTTCGCTTATTATTATGTAAGTTAAGAAAATATTTAAATTTCATGCAATTTTAGTTAATATGTTATATACGACGCACATTGAACACAAAATATCACAATTAAAAGAAAGTAATAAGCAAACTAGAACAGTTTTCAAAATACATCATCGTCATCAAATACGAATAAGAAGGAAATATCATTAACAAATATTAAATAAACGTTAAAGATAAATGTAGTTTATTCACAGGAGTAAATTGTATTTTTTTAAAAAAAATTATTAATTGTAATGGGAATTAAACTATTAATATAAGGATTATTTGTAAAATTCAAAGACGAAAGAGAAGAAATGGAAAACATTCTTAAACCTTTGTAATGACTCTAATGGTTTAATAAAAATGCAATAGATAATGACATGTTTACATACTAGTACTCGCGTGATCTGAGCAATTGGATTCATCGTACACTTGTACACAAAGATTCTTCGTGGTTTTTTGAAGTAACTGAAAAGTTGAAATAAGGCCCAAGTCTTGCTATGTGGTCGTGTTTGCAGATATCTCAGAATACATTTCACAAACTTCAAGGACATACATGGGAGTAAAAAGTGGTCACTTCCTTGTCGTATCCTATTCCTTTAGTTACACTACATTGTCGAAAGACAGTCGGGAGTTTACAGCTTGCCTCGTATGGGGCGGTACCCGCTGTGGGAAATAACTGGACGGGAAAACCGACGTTTTGTATCAGCTCCAGATCTCACCAATCAACGAGGAAGAAACCACCATCACCTCCCGGGATAAAAAAAATCATCACACTAACAGGAAAAATGACCACATCTATTGGCATGCCCAGACACATCAATCAGTCATCACCGGGAGAGAGGGCTCAGTGCATCAACTGTCATTGCAGTCCCTCTGACCAGGAGTCTCTAGGTTCGAGTCCCGACGGCGGCAGGATTTTCGACACTAGCTTTTCAGCAAAGTTGAATTCAGTCGCTTTCTGGAGGAGAATCATAGCGGCCAGCAGCTCTGATCGGTAGTTTTCCGTGGTTTCTCCGATCAGCACCAGGCGAATGCTGGAGCAGTACTCTACCAAACGGGTCACGGACCGCCACGGGCCACGGACCATGGATCTTTCCTTTCCTATCTTCACTCCTTACTTAGACACACGCTAATATGCACTACACTACCACACATCGTCCAGAAGACCAGTCGGAAGCTTAGAGCTTGTCCGGCTGGGGCGGTGCCCTCCCGACTGGTGGGAGATACCTAGTTGAGAAAACCCCACTAGTCGACGGAAGGTTGGCGCCGGATCTCGCCATTCAGCGGGGAAAAGATCACCGCTACCTCACAATGAAAAACATGTACTATGCTTACGGGACAAATGCTCTCTGTAGTTGACGTTCCCGGAATCACGAACAATCAATGAACGCTGTGGACTCTCTTGAGGTTGTTCTGTGCGTAGCTGGGCGTCTAAGAGAGGGTCATATTGTGAACTGTAGTTCCTAAGTATGAAAGTGATACACGAGTATAATACGTAAAAACCAAAGTAACGATTGATAACGAATATTCTTGAGATATTTTATTTATTTTGCTAGAGATATTCCCAGATATATTTCACACAATGTGATCAACTTTTGCATTCCAACCGGATGCAACGCGTTAAGCTACAAAGTAGAGAGAGTTGCATACTCTGCAGGCGCTTAAATGCTAAATTAAGTAAAATAAATGCAGAGAAAAGAAATTAGGATAGTGAACATGACGTAACAAGAAACCCGCCAATTCGTACACATTTAGAAATTAAATAACTCCCATTTCAGCAAGGATTGAAAGAGTATTTAACTATCCTGAATAGCCAATCGTTTCTGTGCTGCAGCTGACTGTGCGAATGTGATTATGGTACGGGAGACACGGAACCACAATCCTTCTTACTCTTAGACCTGCTGAGTAATCTAGTCAACCCTACTCACTTTGGCTTGCTGAATAAGCTATCCATCTCTACTCGCCTTGTCCTGCTGAGTAAGCTAGCCATACCCACTCGTCTTGGGCTGCTAAAGATGCTATCCATCCATACTCGCTTTGCCCTGCGTTCCTACTCGCCTTGGCCTAATGAATAAGCTAGTCATCCCTACTCGCCTTGGCCTGCTGAATAAGCTAGACCTCCATCTGACATAACCACAATAGAACCTCTGTTTATTTCTCTTTAGAACCACATCAAGTTTATGATATACGTAATAATATGTTGTATTTTGTGAATATTATATTGTAGGATAACAGAAATACTGAAGCTTTCGAGTGCGGAGGTCTAAGGCAACATCCAGGAAATAGTAAGGTGATTTGAGGTAGATTTCTTGAGCGAGGAACGCAAGAGTACAAGCCTATATTTTCACGATAGATTACGTAAAAAAAAATATAAATCGAGTCCCCGGGGCCTGCTATTTTCAATTATAAAGAGTCACATCGAGAAAGAAGACCATGAGACTACTGTTAAGTTTTTTTTTCAAACCACAAGTGTGTTACATAACCAAATACATTCTAACTCGGGTTCCTCAGAAAAAAGGAAAGAAAAATATTTTAGAAAATAAAATTTGTTTCAAAACAAATGTTTGAGTCCTGAGTATTTTCCTGAGTGGTTGTTTTTGTTTTTTCCTGAGATGAACGCATTCTCCGTTCGAGGGGCGTTCTCACGCAACAAAATAAACTTTCGTTATATGGTTTACTCTTTCGTAAATTTTTTCCGATCAATAGGGAGATGATTTTTACTTTTTCATTAATAAATTTACCTAATGGGGAAAATAAAAATATATATTTAATTATTTATTTAGGGACGATAATTCAATGGAATTCATCAAAGATTTGAATATGGTTGCTTACTGAAAAATTAAATCAAAAAGCTATTAATTTCAAAATAAAAGATGAGCAATTATTTGTAATAATAACAAAGGCTTTGTACAATAATGTTTACAAACTGAAAGGAACAAAACAGCATTTAATTAATTTAACAATTTTCAAGAACAGTAACTAGGTTTCCTTTCTTCGCCTTTCATCCTAATTGAAGGATTCGGGGGTAAAAGATGGTATCCCTCAACCTGATAGTTCATACGATATTATCATTTTCGTACAGTTACATCTGATTTTTAAACGATGTGATTCTCAAATAGTCCAAATTATGACGCATAATAATTCCCCGGCTCTTCTCATCATTATGTACCTCATTTAAACCTCTTACAGCAAACATTTTCTCTTGCTTTTATGTCGCAATCTTTTTCACTTGAGTTACCATGGATTATTTCCGAATATTTCAATTACACAGGTCTGCGACCAAAAAACTGCATAGGATTTTTTTACATTTTCTTACAGATTTTGACCTCCCAAAATCATAAAAAATATTCAAATTATTATATCACATAAGGTTTTATGTATATTGCAGTATCTACGTTCATTATAATTATAATTATAGTAATAAACCCATATGATTTTTATTTGATAATGGAGAAAAACAACCTGAGCTGTTGGTAAGACTGGGAATGTTTTAACAGGTTGAGACAAGTCAAATGACGTATATCGCTTGAAACAAAGAAAAGCTCTCAGTAGACATACTGATATTGAAGTGAACAGTGCTGTTGTCTGTTAATCATGGCTACAAGGGGTTGTGTTATTTCTCCAAACAGTTTTTGTTATATCTGTGGTGAATTCACTATTAAAAGTCAACAGAGAAATATAAGTGATTTTATAAGGAAAGTTTATTTTGCCTACTTTAAATTAAAAGTTGGTGATCAAGATAAACCATGGGCCCCGCATAAGGTGTGTAGAAGATGCGAAGAAGATCTTCGTTTGTGGTTTAAGGGAAAGAAAAAATCATTTCGATTTGGAATTCCTATGATATGGCGTGAGCAGAAAAATCACACCTCTGACTGCTACTTCTGCTCAGTTGACGTAAAGGGATTCAATTCAAAAAACAAAAGAAACATAAGTTATCCTAATCTTGACTCAGCTATACGTCCAGTGCCCCATAGCTCCGAGATATCTATCCCGCAGCCACCTTCCAGTTTGGATGAATATCCTAGTGAGTTGGAGGACGAAGCTACTTTACCTCCTCCCGGTGAATCAAGCTCAGATTCATCTTTTGACGAAGATGGAAGGCCTCAACTATTTTCTCAAGGTGAGCTCAATGATTTAGTAAGAGATTTAGGTCTTTCAAAAGATGCGGCCGAACTGTTAGGTTCTAGATTAAAAAATAAAAACCTTTTATCACCTGGCACTTCTTTCTACTGGTACAGACACCGAGAAAAAGAATTCACCCAGTTTTTTTCAAAAGAAGGAAATTTAGTTTTCTGCAATAATGTGGAAGAACTCATACATTGCTTTGATATAAAGTATGACTCATCTGAATGGCGCCTATTCATTGACTCATCTAAGACTAGCCTTAAAGTAGTATTATTGCACAATGGAAATAAATTTGCCTCGATTCCGATTGGACATTCCGTGCATATGAAAGAAGATTATAACGATTTGGCCATTATCCTGGAAAAAATCAAGTATCAAGACCATCAATGGATGATTTGTGGGGACTTCAAAATACTGACAATGCTTTTGGGTCAGCAGGCAGGCTATACTAAATACCCATGCTTCTTATGCTTGTGGGATAGTAGAGCCAGAGAACAGCACTGGAAAAAAAGTGATTGGCCATCCCGAGAAACTTTAAAACCTGGAGAGAAAAATGTTATAAACACTACCTTGGTACCACCAGAAAAGGTTTTGTTGCCCCCTCTCCATATCAAATTGGGGTTGATGAAACAATTTGTAAAATCGCTGCAAAAGGATGGAGACTGTTTCAAATATTTATGTACAAAATTTCCGAAGCTGTCAGAAGCAAAGTTGAAAGAGGGAGTTTTCACCGGCCCCGACATAAGAAAACTTTTAACGGACCCTTCATTTGTGGAAACTATGAATGAGAAGGAAAAAGAAGCTTGGGTATCGTTCAAGGACGTAGTGCGAAAGTTTTTAGGAAATACCAGGAATCCTAACTATAAAACCATTGTGCAACGGATGTTAGCAGCATATGAAGCTCAAGGCTGCAAGATGAGCTTGAAGGTCCATTTTTTACACTCTCACATAGACTATTTTCCTGAAAACCTGGGAGCTTACAGTGAAGAGCAGGGGAAGCGATTTCACCAGGATGTGCGTGATATCGAGAGAAGGTACCAAGGGCGATGGGATGTCACTATGCTTGCTGACTACTGTTGGCTGCTTAAGCGAGAAACTGAAAATAAAAATCGGAAAAGGACTCGTCAAAGTATCAAGGAAAAGAAGAAGACGTTTCATAAAGAACATGAATAAGTACATGTATCAAAATAATGTTTTGTTTGCTTTAAAAAAAAATACTTATTGTTTGAAAATTTTGAATAAAGGAGTGCTTTAACCAATATTTTGTGTTGGAATTTGCAAAAAATCCTTATGTGATAGAAAAAAATGGCCATAACTTTTGAAATCAGCGCACTTTAAAACATATAATTCAGTAAAAATATCTAATGCAGCTAACAAAAATTTTTTTTTCGCAGACCTGTGATTATCAATATTTTATTTAACTTTATATGCACAACAACATTACTAATTTAATACTACTAATCCTGGTTTCCGTTAATTCCAAATGTTAAGTATTTCCTTGCAATGATTCGTTTCATTATCTTTCTTATCGTACCAAATATTTTTTATTGAACCAAAAATTCTTACTGTAAAAATTATACATCTTGTAGAAAAACAGTGCATTAAGATTAAAAATAATATATCAAATATCAAAAATAAATGCAAACTCGTGTAACACTTATCTCAAATTAATGTGTTCTTGAGAACAGAGTACAATGTGCAGGGTGGCCGGCACGCATACTAGTAATAGTCATGTTTGTGTCAACAATAAATTCTTTCTATGTAAAATAATCCTTATACAATTAAAATCAATCTCATTCCTAAATGTACTATAGGATCGTATATACACATGCGTTTGCTATTTCTGTCCAATTTTCCAATAGAACTCTGTCACGTATCTGTATAAACACGTACTTAACTCACCGCAATGGCCCGTTAACTGACGGGAAAGTGAACAGATGAAAATCGGGTGCTTCTGGACCGCATCGCGAGAGTGCGCCAGTGGCGGCAGAGAGAAGAGGGCGGAGTGGAGGAAGGGAATTGCACACGGTGCGCACGCAACCACTGAACGGATTTGGAGGGAGGAATGAAGAGGGATGAAAGGTTGGTCGACCGCCGAGGCGTGAAAGGAAGGAGTGGGTGCTGTCGAATATGGAAGTGCTTTCCAACGCAACCTTTGTTTAACGTTGATTCCATATTCCTTTATTAGAAACCACAATCAAGATTTAATATAAACTATTTTTAAAAGTTCTCCACGCATGCACATTTTAAACACGAGTAAAAATGACTCGTAAAAACTTTGGGGGGGCTTTTCTTCTTCTGTCTTTCCTTTTTGTTCCTTCGTTGTGTCTGCGCGTTTCTCATACTTTTTCACATAAAATTATATGGCTCAGCGACGGTCCACAGTTTATGAGATCTGTAAGAGGAGGTCGCAAAACTTAAACAGGTCCAGGGACCGCCCTAGGGTGAACATTAAATTCAACTGAAGTGTTCCTACGCGTCAAGTTGGACATTGACACCAGAGAAACAGTGGTGGCAACGGCTGGCAGCGGAACCTCGAAGTAAACTGTGGGGAAGTTTGGTAGAAATAAGTTTAGGGTTAACGCAAAGATATTTGTGTCGTAAAGAAAAAGAGAACAGTAGTCTGAAAATTACTACAGATTTGACCCAGATATAGAGGATTGTTGGTGGATAATACGCACATGCAGACCCTTTTGGATATTTCTCATAAGAAGGCGAATTTCTTGCACGTTTTGTTTGGCCAAGTTCGTTCTGTGAGCCGTTATCTTTGGAAGTTCGATACTAAACCAAAGAACTTGCGACGATAACACAATTTAGTTAAATCATTTAGCAAGAGGAACAGCAGAAAAGCTTCTCCATGGAAAATTATGCATCATAAAATGTATATCATCACAGTGATGACTTCATAAGATATGAGGGAAACTGGGGCTTGTAAGCATCAGTAGGAAGTTTTTAATTTTTTTACGCAACTTTTTAGTTTTGACAAGTTTGATTGCATCAAAACAAATTACATTTATTAGGGTAGCTTACGGTATTTTTTCTATTCCGGAATAGAAAGCGATTCTAAAAGTTTAAAAATAAATACAATTTAACAGAATTTATAGATTATATAGCATAAATATAATTGAAATATTTTCTTCCCAATGTTTTATTATTTTTATTATTATTATTATTATTATTATTATTATTATTATTATTATTATTATTATTAAAGGAGACATTTACAATTATAATGTCCGGCTTCCTCATTTCAGATTCGATGAAGGCCTTCCAAGATTTCATTGTGTTTATTTCGCAAGGGATCCAGCCAATGATTATTTTTGGTATTCTGTCAGAGTGCATTGTCATTAGTCGTAGGCGGATTTTGATGACCTCACACATCTGCATAATTGATCAATAAAATTCCCTTAAAATATTATAAAAATGACCTAAAAGTAAAGAACAATGACGTAAAGATGTTATCAAAACCAGTTCACATGAACAACTCAAGCTGTTGAATATGTCGTGAAGTTGAGGCTTCTTCCTTTCCTTCAAGTAAACTCAGCAAGCAAACGTTTGATTTGGACTGATCTTTACCAGGAAATCTCTGTCTTCAATTATCCCGAAATCGGCCAAACGGACAATGGCTCTGTTATATAGCGTCACAGAAACCTTAGATTTCATAGTTTTAACGGCTGACATTACTATTTCTGAGCGAAGAATTGAAATAGGCCAATCAGGAATTCTATGACGAACATTTGAATCTCGCAAATACTATCTGAAACTAGTACAATTAAAAAGAAATTAAAATCCATGAAATCAAAAAAATATGCTTTAAAATGACGGAAAAGGTAAAAAATGACTTATTATTCAAAATTTACGAAAAATGTAAAAAAAGCCCTATTTTGATAAGGTCGTTCCCTTTTGTCGTAACATAAAATTATTGTCTGTACTAAAAGGCATTGTTCTAAAGTGAAAAGAAAAAATACATTTTATTAAAATTCATACCCTATTCATTAAACAGATGTGGCACTGGAGTTGTTTGAATTCTACATTATCTAACATTTGTCTTTCTATCTGCATTATCTGCATAATCTGTGCATTGGATATTCTTGCAAACAGGGTGAACTGACAACATAGTCTCCGAAAGTTATTTTCTATAGCATTTAACAAAGAGTTTTCAGCATCCTTTTTAACCCAAAAGTTTCTTTTTGCATTATTTTTTACCCATTCCAATGTTACAGGAGGAAATCATTGGAATATGAGCATATAACTCTCCAAGCTCTGAAACAAATTTGAGATCATGGTTCCACCATCGTTGCACTGACCATACTGAAACTTCTGTGAGAATTTCGTGAGTCCTGAGAGACCCGTGACAAAATTCTAGGGCTAATGAAAGCCACGTGATCGATGTAGGAATCTGAGTGCCAACCAGCACAGCTCTCCCCGACTTAATTTGCTGATGAATACAAAATTACTTTGCAAAATGGTTTTCTTTTTACGTGAAAAATAATTTTTAATTTCCTTAAAGGAATTCTTGTAAAACCTCTCGAGAAATTAATACTTGTCTGATGAACAATTACTAACCAATATTTAGAAACAAAATGCTCACGTTTTAAATTCTACGAAATAATCTCTCCAATCCATCAAATATTACAAACCCTGCCGCCGACGTAAAGGGAACATAATAATCAGCCTCGTTAATAAACTTCATTCGGTAGAGAGGTTGTTAGCAAAATATTACATTATAAAATTGCATTTGTTTGTAAAAAGTTTGAGAGAAATGAAAAGTTTAATTTTCTCTGCTTATGCATACTAGTTAAATGAATATTAAATTTTATATTACGCTCGTGCCGCATTTAAAGACCTACTCTTTATAAATTTCAATTCAGTGGAGATATGGAAGAGCATTAATATTGTGTTGTTTATTCAGCGACAGATAAATGGAAATGTGGATACATGACTGAGCTCACCATTATTTTACGTAAAATTACATAGAGCAAGTTATTTCACGCGGCTTTTTAAGTGGCAAGTGTTACAAGTAACATTTTCATGTATTCATTTCATTTATCGAAAAGTGACATTTTCACATTAGTTTCAGAGGATAATACTGTCAAAAAAAATTGTTCGAATGTTTTAATGAATGTTTTTGGACGTCTTCAATGTTTTAGGTACTAAAAATTCTAAGAATTTGAACTATAAATAACATTAAACCGCACTATTCATTTTTACCGCGACGCGTAAGTCTTATAGATAGATTAGTGTTACGCATTAGTATTATAAAAATGCCTGAGTTGCTCCTTTAGTTACTAAGTCAGAAAATGTTCATATAATAAGAAATTAGTTTCACGGAATATATAAATTATTAGCATTAAAATTACATGAAACAAAATAACAAAAAATATATCGTATTGAAGAGATTTCTGTAACCAAGTGTAGAATTAAATATTAATGAAAAAATTACATAAATAAGAAAAATATAAATCAGAGAATTATTACAAAAAAGGAGCCAGAACTGACATGAATCGGTGCATTTAAAAAAACAAGAAGGTGAAAGAGAAGATAGTATTTTTAAATGGCAATTCTGTTTTAATTTGTGAATATGAATATTTAATAGGAAAAATTAAATTGTAGTTCCCAAATAAAGTCTACAAGTGGCAATCAATACTGAATAAATACCATAAGTTTTCCACCAGGCGTGAACCCATCTCGAATCCTAGATATTTGATACTAGCATTTGTATTTTTAGAGTCATTGAAAAGCTTTTAGTATTTAGTTTCAAAGGTATTTCGATCAAATCGCAGTTAACTTCATTGCATGCGTTTGGGGCGGCTGAGGACAGGGAGAACAATCTGATAATCAAACAGAACGACGTTATTTATGGAAGTCATACCTTTGTCGAGCATTGACGAGGGAAGTTTTACGCCTTATGACTTTTTTCCTGGGAATGTTTTAACAGTTGTGATTTGCCTCTGCCTTCCAGTGCAGAGCGATGATGAATGGATGACTCAAATAGGACTCATCGTGAATATTGTTTCCGGGTGATTCAACTATAGGTTGACAATCCCATACGTGTAGTACATGTGAGGATGCGGCACTCGTTCCCCAAATGGATCGTGAGATAATGAAGTGACTTGCACGTCGGCATGCAAGGTTTTTCTCTTCCATGTACCTTCCCCAGCGGGGCAAGCCTCCCTCTTCAGTTGCGACAAGTTCTAACTGGCTCCCGACAGTTCGCTCAATCTGCGTTGTCGTATATGAGGTGTGTGTATGTGTGTGTGAGTGTGTGTGTGTGTGTGTGTGTATGTGTGTGTGTTGAAGGGGAGACGAGGAGTCAAAGATGAGAAAGAGAAGATTGCAGGCGGGCCGTGGCCTGCATTTTAGCTGACCTGACTGCATAGGCATTCACCAGGTATCTATCAGAGAAACAACGCAAACCTACAGATCAGAGAAGCCGTCGGCTAGAATTCTCATCCACAGTGATTGAATTCGAGCCAAGGGTCAGACATTCGCCGCCGTCATCAGGAATTAAACTCTATACCTCCCCCCTCCAACGATACTGATCTCAGAGTCCAAACTGATACGACGTTCCCTTTCTCATCCCTCTCCCCTTACATACACACATATGCACTACACTACCACACATGACCAGAGACCAGTCTGGACCTCCCCACATTCCTACCAAGTGGTGGCGCTGACCATCAATTGATGTCCCTGCAGTACCTATAACCCGGGGGTCCAAGGTCGAAATCAGCCGCAGTCTGGAGAACACATGCGCTACGGGGTAATGACTTTACCAGTTGTTGCATTCGGAATCACTAATCAGTAAATCAATGAGACTACTCCTCGACCCACTAAAACATAATGAACACCTCCCCACATTCCACGCAAGTACATCCAGTGAGACCGGGAGGTCCTAGGTTCGAGTCCCGACGGCGGCAGGATTTTCGACACTAGCTTGTCAGCTAGGTCGAATTCAGTCGCTGTCTGGAGGAGAACTCTAGCGGTCGGCTGCTCTGATCGGTAGTTTTCCGTGGTTTCTCCGATCAACACAAAGCGAATACCGGAACAGGACCCTAACAAACGGGCCACGGACCGCGCGCGATCTTTCCTTCCTCTTCCTTGTCCTATCCTCTCCTCTTACACACACACTTACACTAACATGCATTACACTACCACACACGCCGGGAGACCGGTCGGGAGCTTAGAGATTGTCCCGGCTGAGGCGGTGGCCCGCTGGTGGGAGATACCTGAGTGAGGAGAAAACCCCGCTAGTCGACGGTAGGTCGACGCCAGATCTCGCCGTCCAGCGGGGAAAAGATCATCGCCATCTCCAGAGAAAAACACTCACTACACTTACGGGACTAATGGCCTAAGTAGTTGGCGTGCCCGGAAACACGAATCAATCAGCCATCTACCGAGAGAAAAACACGCACTTCACTTACGGGACTAATGATCAAAGTAGTCGACGCGCCCGAAACACGAATCAATCAGAATCATCCAGTGAAGGCCACGTTGAAATGGAAGTGTCAGCGCGTGAATGGGGGTCCGGAGAAAGAGAACGAGGTGGGCTCCGTGCGGATTTGCACTTGAGCGGCTGCACTCGCCGATTCGCGCACGAGAGGGGGGAAGGGCGACCGTATTTGAATAATGTAATTGGAACACACAGCACTCAAACTACAAACCAATGCGTTTATTCAAATGATTTACCCATAATGAAATATGATAAAGCTATTAATATTCATGGGGCTAGCGTTCGACGCAGGTCGGGTATCGGGGTGAAAAGTGGCAACAGCGGCAAAATCTGTGAATGGCTCCGCGGCAACATGCGCAATCCGCGCCAGGGATAATTCGTTTGACAGGCTCGGATGGATTAGCGCACATTGCGCCCGAAAAGCTAAAACACGACTCGGCGCTCACACTGCACGCATTGCCACGAGGGACACGCGTTGAAAAATTCATGGTTTTTCACACATACATTGAAAAGATACTACGGAATTTCAACGACTCTAAAAATACAAATGCCAGTAGCAAAAATCTAGGATTCGAGATGGGATCTGGCCTGGTGGAAAACGTGTACTATTTTTTCAGTATTGATTCCCACTGATATATTTTATTTGGGAGCTACAATTTAATTTTTTCCTATTCAATATTCATATTCACGTAATACCACAAATGAAAACAGAATTGTCATTTAAAAATACTATTTGAAAATTTTCGAAATGAATGGAATTGTATATGAGTTAATAATGTTTTCATTTATGAATAGGAGTGCCATAAACACGTCAATTCCATTACTGAAGAGCGCTACAATAACTTTATAATACGATCCTTCTACCATTTATGTAATGTACTATTCTACCTTAATGAATAGTTTATAGTTATCTGCACTGTTGCACAATATCTGTGGATGTCGCTTTTCCCACTACAATATCAATCGATATTGGAAGTATCGATTCCTAGAGTTCGATAATTGCGTCGTTTCGATCCCAACAATATAGGTCTTGTGGACTCAAGTATCGCAACATGGCTAGGCTGGGGTGGGGTCAACGACCGACCCCAAACGGACAACGTGCCCTCTAGCGGTCACCGGCGCGGCGCGCCGCACCTCGCCGAGAGACACGGGCAGCGGCAGAAGGAAGGGGATGAGCAAGAGAGCGCACGCGAGTGGGCGGAAACGGGCGAAAGAGGAAACCGGAGAACGAGCTGGGTTGGCGCCGACAACAGCCGCCTTTTAACCGGACTCTTCATTATCCTTCTAATTACTGTCCCGTTCCCCCATTGCTCGCGCCGCCTGCTGCAGCCCCGCCCCTCGCACGCCCACTTGTGGCCCAGCTGGCGCGCTGTGACGCCACCTCTCATTTCGCACAGCGCTATTTTTTTTTCGACATCCCTCTGCCCTCTGTTTCATCAGGTCTTTTATCCTTCCACCCCACCACCGTCGCACCGTTATGCTACCTCCACATTTGTCCACACGCTCGTCCACCCCGTTCGTAACGACTTTAGTAGTTCTATCTAACAGCATCCCATTGTGATGTGGCCTGACCTGGCGCCCTTCTCATCGCCGCCAGCGCCGGCCGAGCGATGCGGTTTGCCCGTCGATTGTTTTGCGTTAATCCGTTGCACCGCCGCGCGAGTCCTGCTCAAATCACCGGGGCCGCCCCATCCACTTACCCTTTCTCGCCTCAACCCGACCGCTCCCGACGCGGCTGGACCCTACCCGATCCGACTCGACCCGAAACAATCCGATCCGATCCGACCCGATTCAATCCGATGCGCGACGGACGCGACGAGATCTGGCTTGCGAGTTCACCGCATCTCATTGCTAGAGGGGCGACGCGACGAGTGCGAGCTGTGAAGGGCAGGCGCTGTAGGCTTCCGCTCTGTGTACGCCAGCGCCACAGCGGGGGGAAGTTGGCGAGTCAAAAGGCCACTGGGACAGAACTAGAATGTCTGAGTGCGCACTCGTGTTGGAACACGACAGGCGGAGATAATGGTCCACAAAATCCTATTCGTACAAGCGATTAATAATCGCGTGTCGTTCAATCCTCTTACCAAACTTATGAGGTAATGACGTGTAGGTTTCTTTACAGTTCTGATAAAAACTATAAAATTAAATTATATTTTGAAATTCATGCCGTAACGGAATATTGAAATATTTTATGTAATTAAAGAAAGAAAGTATTAACAACGTTCATTGCTGGTGTTAATAATTGACAATAGACAATGACCTGACAATTTCCCTGACAATAGAGTTAAATGAGAAACTTACATTTCCAATAGAGAGGAGCAGTAAAAGAAGGTTAGTTTTATTGCGCCTTTAGTTGCAATTCCATTATCTCATTTTGCCATTTCTGAAGAATTTAGTTCCCCTTCAAGGAACTAATAAAAATATTATAAGCTTACTGCGACGTCTCCGATGTCTTAATATCTACTTATAATAAAAGCGGTAAAAGCGGCAATATATTTTGTGAGTACGAAAAGTCGCCACAAAAGACCGATACACCAATACGAGCAAAATAAAATCACTTTTACGACGTGTGCCACGCGCTGTATTTAGATGGCCGTCCTAGCTTTTATTTAATTTTAATTCAAGCCTACAAATCACTATGTTACTTTAATGTCAGTAATAACTGATGGGATCAGACAAAAGGATTGTATTTTGTATTCACGGTTTTATCTGAATATTTGAGCATCGTCTTTCTTTTACTACTAGTGGTAAAACTTGAACTTGTAGCACATTTTGCATGCTCTACAAGTAACCGCGTTTACTGCGGACTGCCAAGAATATATGTTACTACGGAAAGGAACAATGAGATGTAATGAGAATTCGCTACCCAAACGAATATCACCCTGTCCCCAACCGAACAGCGTTTGCTTGCCTGCGGCGTGCGCCTTCATGAGCGTGACCGCGTGTCCGTGCGTGTGCTTGCGTGTGCGTGCATGTGCATGCGTGTGCGTGCAGGAGCCGCAGCCGCCGCCGTGGCGCCGTGCAGCGCGATTCCAATGTCTATATTGATTTACCCTGGAGAGTGGGCGGGGACGGGGGGGGCGAGGGGGTGGATGGCGTCGGAGGGTGGGAGCGAGAGTAAGGGCGCAGGGGTTGCGTCTCCGTCTCAATCTCACATCGTAAAAGACGTAAGGGGGGGTGGCGGCGGGGAGAGCGGAGGGCCCTTGCCCTCCCGAACAGCCCAGCGGGAATGGAACGACGGGAGTACAGGGAGGGGGGCCGACGAGAGCAAAGGAAAATTTCAAAATGGCCGCATATTTGCTAGATCATTTGACTCCTACGCGTGACGTGGTTTTAAATCCGCTTCAAGTGGGAACGAACGGCGTTCTTACCATGATCATTACAAGGTCTTCAGGCTTTAATCGTTGTAGGAAGTAATTAAGTAGAGGCAACGATTGGAGAGCATTGAATAAATATCCTCGTAAATATCACAACGCGGTTTTATTGATCAAGAGAAGTAGTAATGCGTAAAGCTGAAATAATAAATATTTACAGTATTTAGAAAAACACGCAATATCTGTAACTGAGTTTACACGATAGAATAACACTGTAAGGTTCCTTTTTCTGTTTCAAAACACCTCCAGCGCATCCTTGCTTTAAAAATACGAATCCTACCATTTTGAATTTGTATCAAACTGCGGAATTATTTTAACCTTCGCGGGCGAGTTCTGAAAAAAAAAAAGAATGTTCTCTAGTAATCTAAAGCACATCCTATAGTACCCAGATATTTATATTGCAGAAAAACTTCAAAACCATCATTGCAAGCTGCAAGATCAAATGCCATTCAAGAAGCACTTCAAACTGCAAGATCAAATGCCATTCATGTCAGTCCTGTAAGCTTCTCCTCATTGAGTTTGGAACATTACCACTGCCTTTGCCAATTTATTTACAAATCTGTATTTTTCTCAAAATTAGTATGTTCGGCAGTTTTTGTTAAGGATGGCATCTTATTTTTCATGCAATCCAAATATTTATAATTACATGTAGGAATATTGAGATAAATATTAACAGATCACTACAAAAATGCATATGTAATACATGCATATGCATATGTAATACATGTAAGAATCATACTATATGTAATACATGTAGTATGTTTCTTTACAACACATTGCCAGATGACATTAAATAATTAAAATAGATATACAAGTATCTCTTGCATAACTGTTTCTTTACAATTTAAGGTTTTACTGACCATCAATTTCTTTCTTTTAGCAATGATACACGTTATGATATTAGTTACTAGTTGTCTTTACTCTTATAATTCTGCAATTTCAATACTGCATCGTTTTAAAAAAAGTCTAAATCTGTCAGTATTTCAGTTTCTGGGTCAAACACTAATTAAAATTGCAAAGTGAAGAAATTAACCTACAGTAGTAAGTGAAATATTTTCAAATTAACCTTATATTTATTACCTAATATGATGAAAAACACTTATTTTCAACAATGAACCCAGTGGTTGGATTTAAAATGTTATAGAATTTTAAATTGAGTTCATTGTGAAGAAAAGCGATTAATACTGAACTGAAATTATTGTACTTGCACCCTCGCAAGGTATTGAAGTATTTTTTTGAAGATTATAAAAAAAGGACTTCATAATATTAAAATCAATTGGGGCAATTACATTGCAAATGCTTTCCGGACAAAACCCTAGGGCGAGTCTTTTTCCACTCCCGTCACCGCCTCCACCCTCACACCAGATCTCTAGGGCCATGGGAGCTCAGCCAACCCGTTTACAATTTAATGAAACTCTGTGTAACAAAATAACACAGCCATTAAAGCGAGCTTTGTTTCACAATACGCCTTTGTACATCCATTCCGGTGATTATTAACCGCGTTCTAAAGCAAATACTGAATTAGATTATCACGAAATGGAAATTAAATGCTTTAATCCTCAGAATGGAAAAACGCTAGTTATTAAAACCAACGAGCACCTGTCTGCGTTAATAGCAATCAGAGGAGCGCCTCGGTTGGTTTTAACCCTAGGATGCATATGCAGGGCCTCCGAGGCCCTATCGGTTTTTATTTCTCTTGTTACTCTGCAATGCTGGAAATATGAGAACTGGCAGGATGTGTAATCTTCAATTGATTATTCTACTTTCATTTGATCTTCTCGCAAAGGAAGAATTCTTAGAAGTTTTATAGATAGTTACTAAAATACAATTCTACTACGTCAATGCATATGCAGGGCCTTTGAGGCCCTATCGTGAAAAAGTCAGATTTCGAAGCGTGGGGCGATACGCAGGCTTCTACAATGCGTGGTTCATTCTGAGAAACAAAGTTATCGTGTTTTTCCATTGTTGACAAGCAATCTTGGAGAATCTTGCGTATTGTTAGTGAGATTTCAGCTGCGAAACAGTTTGGCAAGGAGTGGGAATTGCGCCGTGTGCTTTCAATTTGAAGTATGGCTTTTTCACGTGATAGACGTTACGTCTCAGCTTCAGCTGGTGATTTTGAACCTACGGTGGAAGAATGGTTGATTGAGGAGGAAGTTCTTGATGATGTAAACAGTGATGATTCAGATTTTGATCCAGAATATCATCTTTTAGTGACAGATATTGAAAGTGATGATCACAGCACAAGTTCTTGTTCAGAAAGCGACGCTGATATTTCGGTGAGTGTTACTAGCCCCCCTACTGCTGGAACATTTATAAGTAGAAATGGTACTGTTTGGCAACATGATTCTCCAGTTTCTTCTCGTACACTTGCACATAATATTATTACATGGACTTCTGGCCCTAAAAGAGGAATAACTACTTCAACACCTAAACAGGCATGGGACTATTTTGTTACTCAAAATATTATTGATGAAATATTGCTATGTTCGAATTTAGAGGGAAGGCGAATTGCAACAGAAAAGGGTAAAACTTGGAGACAAATTACCGTTGATGAAATCAATGCATTTTTTGGATTATTACTTCTTGCTGGTGTGGAGAAAAGCTGGGATGTACCAGTTAGGGAACTGTTTTTAGATCAAAAGCAAAACCCTCTCTACAGAGCTACTATGTCTGTAAATAGATTTGAAGATATTAGAAGAGTTATTAGATTCGATGATCGGCGCACCAGAGCGTCACGTGCCCAAACAGATAAACTTGCTGCCTTTAGATATGTTTGGGAAATGTTCATTGGGAACTGTCAAAATGTTATGACTCCTAATGCATATCTTACTATTGACGAGCAGTTGCTCTCATTCCGAGGTAGATGCAGTTTCGTACAATACATGCCCAAAAAACCCGCTAAATATGGCATCAAAATTTTTTGACTTTGTGATTCAAAAAATTCTTACGCAATAAACGGAACCATTTACACTGGAAGAAAGCCAAACGAGCCAGTACAAAAGAACTTGGCAAGAGGAGTTGTAAATGATTTGGCAAAGATTGTTGAAGGTTCATCACGGAACATCACATTTGATAACTTCTTTTGTAGTGTTCCACTTGCTGAAGAAATGCTTCAAAAAGGAATCACAGTTGTCGGGACTCTGAAACATAACAAGCCTGACATACCAAAAGAAATGTTGCCATCTGCACTGAGAGAGATAAAGTCTTCCCTTTTTGGATTCAAGGGAAAAGTAACAATGGTGAGCTATGTGCCTAAAAAGAAAAGAGCGGTAATTCTGATAAGCACAATGCATCACGACAAGGCCATTGATAGCAACAATATGAAAAATAAACCAGAAATTATATGCTTTTACAACGAAACAAAAGGTGGTGTTGATCAAATGGATCAAAAAGTGAAAAATTACACGTGCAAGAGACAAAATCGGCGGTGGCCTTTCGTCTTGTGGATGAACGTTATGGACGTTGCTGCACTAAACAGTCAAATTATATTTTCAGCTCAAAATTTAGAGTTTTATCCAAGAAGAAATGATACAAGAAGATTATTCTTGAAAGACTTGTCGTTTGAGTTAGTTAGAAACCTCATGGAGAGGAGAGCGAATCAACCAAATTTACCCAAATCATTGCAACATGCTCTTTCATTGTGCGGTATAGTGCGTCCAGAACCCACCCCAGAAACATTTAGATGTGTGCAACAAAGAAGAAGATGTTCTTTCTGCCCATATGAAAGACACAGGAAAAGCACAATGGTATGTGAAAAATGTAACAGATCTGTGTGCAAAGAACATAGCCATATTGTTTGTTCCTCATGCTTGTAAAGATATTCTACAGAAATTCAAAAGGGAATAAGTGTAATATTATGTGTTATATTAACAAATATTGCAATAAATAAGCATTTGTTGAATGGTATGGGTTTAATTTTATTTAAATGTATGCTCTAAAGAAACGAATATTAAAAAAATTTGCATTTTTTGAGTGAAAATGTCGCAGGGCCTCGGAGGCCCTGCATATGAATTCGTGTAGTTTCATAGGCCCATGCATCCTAGGGTTAAAAGAACAAACAGGGCGCTGTGAAAATGTGGTATGAGACAACAGGTTATCTGCACAACTGGCGTTGTTTGAGTAATTCACTTAATAACGGGAATTAAGCACATGGTATGCGAAAATGACAGAAGAATAACAAAGTATCAAAGGTCAAATTTTCCGTATGAGTGTTTGGTTTCCGTGAAAAACTGAAGACATTTTATCTACGTCATAAACATATTGGCGAATCAATAACAGTCGAATCATTGTTTGCAACATTACGCTCCATTTAGAAACAGGATCGTGAACATGTGTCATTAAATATGTATCAATGCAAGGGTGAATAATAAAGCTGACTAACACAACTTCTATAAATTGGAAATTAATTTTTTAATGACAATGTGATCACGAATTTTGTTTATGGCTTTGCACATGAACATCGAATCATAATTTCAAAATGTCAAATTCCCAAATGTGATGTTTTGAACGTAGAGTTCCAGCGGGAGATCGTTCCTCTATAATCTCGCCGTAATGAAAGGCAGGGCTTTGCTCCACCATTCACTTACAACGCGCAGCTTGTCACACTATCGGAGGCAACAGTTGCGTAACTGGCTAGTTAGGGCGGACTCTCCCGTATTAGAGCGGCTCGTCCGCGAATCTCGCCCGCCGGCTCGCCCCCGGCACGTCCGCTCGGAAAGAGGCTCCGAGGGCGAAAAAGGAAGAAGGCGCGGAGACCATCCTAGAGCAGGAGTGTCCACTCCCGAGGCGAAGCTTTCCCTGCTCAAGGATGTTTGCTTTCGTGTCATGCAGTTTGCACGAATACCATTTCAAGATTATTTCTTTTTAAGAAAAAAGTATCTGCGGTTCTTGCTGTAGAGGAGTTCAAGAGAAGGGCAAATAAAATAGGTCAGAATCTCATTCCATAATAATAATAATAATAATAAAAATAATAATAACAATAACAACAACAACAACTTGTAGATGTTGATGTGCTCTGTGATCAAAATGTCGTAACCAAGGATTCAAAGAAACGTCTTAAATACAAGAGGTTGTAAATCGAGATCAACCGAATGTGGGGCGTAAAAAAACAGGTCGTCCCGGTAGTTATTGGTGCTCTGGGATTTGTTCCTCAAAATTTGTGTAAGAACTTGGCTAAACTTCCAGGTCATTCAAAAGGCTGAGAAGTGCAGGAAATTACTTTATTTGGAACAGCTCACATTTTGCGCAAAGTATTGTAGAGGCACCGACAGTCCCTAGATCTGCTCCTCAGGTAGCTGGTTGCAACCTGGAGTATATTTTATATTCAGCCGACTCATAACATCTTTAGTCGTGATAGAGGAATAATAATAATAATAATAATAATAATAATAATAAAGACAATATCTAAAAAGAAAGATACGGATCAATAAATATCAATCACTTATGTGGCTCAAAAGGGGATGAATGAAGCCAAAATCGGAAGCAGTGGTAATAGCGGCACAAGATCAAGCGTTGAGAACACGACAATATGATAAAGCAATTCTCAAAATATCACAAGATAATTAAAGCCGCTTCTGCCAGAAACAAGTAGAGACCATTTATGACAGCGTTAGTCACAACATGCCCAATTCTAGCAAAGACCGAATACACGAAAACACAATACGGTGTGCAGTTATCTCCACTGGCAGATCTGCAAAGCCCTCCTAGTTCCAAACACATGCTCCATGTGGTGTGAACAATCACCAAAACTTGTGGCACCTGTTGGAATTTGTACAATATTGTACGGCAAACCAATTTAAACTGATCACGCGATAGCGGGAAACAAACCGGATATTGTTTTTCGAGATTTGGAAAACAAAGTGTCTACTTGTAGATGTAGCTGTGCTGTGCGATTACAACATAACCAAGGAGGCAAATTATCGTCCTAGATAGAAGAGTTTGGAAACTGAGATCAGCCGAATGTGGGGCGTAATAGCACAGGTCGTCCCGCTAGTTATCTGATTTCTGGGATTTGTTCCAGAAACTTTGTGTAAAAACTTGGCTGAATTCCCAGGTTATTCAAAAGACTGGGAAGTGCAAGATATTGCTTTACTGGCAACAGCTCACAAGTTGCGCAAAGTATTGCAGAGGCATCTCCCTAGATCTGCTTCTCAGGAAACTAATTGCAACTTGAGTAGATTTTATTTTCAACAGACTCGTAACATCTTTAGTTGTAGAGTAATAATAATAAAAACAAATAACCTAATTATTATAAGGACGTATGATATTGAAATATACCTTTATCATCGTCTCATCAAGAGTGTGGTTGTAATTATGGTCTGTTCCAAATTTATATTAAGATTTGGGCGCCAGAAACAGGTTACATTAATTACTACCAAAGTTTTCCCATCTAATTTAAACAAAATTGTATAAAAATCCAGCTAGCTTGGGTCGATGGGTCCGGATACAAATACTCGCTATCGCCTCGATAGCCGATTACCTGATCTGCCAACTATATAGTATGGCGTGGAATCTGAAATGTAATAATTATATGTTTCCAACTAATTAAAGATTATGATTGACAAATGAAAACTCCTTTCATTTCCAAAGAACAAAATTCAATAATTTATTTAACGTTAAGTTTTAACAATTAATTTTATGGTCATGACCTTTTAAATACGTTATCTCTTTTGTACTGCAGTATTTCTTTACCGTTTTGCTTGCTGACGCTCCGTAGTCGCTTCTCACTTGACCGTTGTTGGTTCCAAGTTTCGCTTCTTTCTTCCGGTCTTGCGCTGCTGCTGACACGTCCAGTCCACACTGCATAAACTATTTATCGGTTCTTATCCGATGCTCCCAGTTCCTAATCTTTCCCACTGGTTATGTAAAACATTAAAGTTCAACTGCAATATCCGAAAAACTGTGCAAGTCCTCCGCGAATTCACTTCTGACAAATAATTCTCAGAGTCCGAAAAAACTATTACTTCTCTCACAAAAAAATATACAAGTCCCACTTTCCTAATATAATGTCCGCAAACGATCTTTACACCACGTCGTCTACTATCAAAATCCGCGATCTTCACTCCACGACACCCAGAATCAGAATGTTCTGTTCAATGTGTTCTTTAACCCTTTATGGTTCGGTAAGCGTCCCTCATTCTATTTTTTCAAAACACAGCGGCAAAATTAGACTGTCTAATCTTCACTAGCCAACCCGTGCGTCTCTTACGAACCCAAGTAGCCACGACCCCCGTCAGTCATTCGTTTTTGAACCAATCACATCTTATTTTCTTTAGCTATCTAGCCAGCGTCCTGACATCTTGTACTCCTGTGTACAGTTTGTTGACCTTGCCAACCTCTGCGCTGTCGTTGCTAAGGCCGTATACCGCCATATTGCATACCCATTTATCCACCCCATGTACAGCTAATATTTTTAAATAAAATTTGTAATATTCTGGTATATCACAATATACACCATGCTTTCTTAAAGAGTACAGAAATGTCAGTGGCCACACGAAAGTTATGGATGAATTTAACTCTGTTTTAACTGTTGAAAACATCGCATTCCCTGGCATATTCTACTTTACATCCGTAAAGTTGATGCGTGATCGAAAACAGACATTTTAAACAAAATACAATAATGAAAATACTAGTCGGAACAGTCTTAGGGAAAATTTAGTATGATTCACGTTGTTTAATTAATAATATTATAATGGAGATACTAAGTAGCAAACCAACTAAATATGAAGACAACTTAAACAACTGAAGACATTTTTGGACTATTCAGGAACATATTTTATCACAAGAAAAGTGGAAGAGAAATTGAAAATACAGTTTGACAAAATTGTTCTCAAGATTATTTAAATTGCGAATGCAATCTTATCTTCTGAACGGACCCTTTCTTGTATTTCAGTAAACCTTTGATTTCTTTTAATGAAAATCTTAGGGCTCATCTCAATTCCTGACTGACATTAAGAGACCATCAGACCAGAAAGTCAAACAAGCAAATACAATTCCTTAATCAAGCTCCTTATCACATTCGTAACTAAAGTACGCATTTCAAAATTGTCCACAACGCAACAAAAGCACCACCTCGGTTTATCAAAATAATTTCCATTATTTTACTTCCATTAAGGTTTTCATTAATTATCTATTTTCCATTTTCTTTTTTTCATTTTATAAACAAAGTTCCTTGTGGAAAACACACCCAAATTAATAGTCCACTTAAAGTTCACCAAACCCCGGTAGCTTGTCATTATTCCTCGTTACTGGTTTTCAAAAGTCAATAAATGCTGAATGTATTACCTACACAAAAAGTTAAAAAACTCACAAACTCTCAAATACTTACATTTAAATGCGTAGTACATCATTTCCAGCAACCAATAGAGTAACTACAAAGTTAGAGGACGTATGTAATCCGCACGATGAATCCAATGAAATCTGAAACAATTTTAAAAATAAGATGTCATCATTTATAAAAACGAGTTTCAAACACGAGAGTCTCTGGAGAAAAAATAAAAAAATAAAGAAAAATACAAAAGGCCAAGAAAGGAAATAAAAAAGAAAGAAAAGAAAAGAAAAAACGAAAGAAAAATTAAATAAAAACAAAAAAGGAAAAAAAAGAAAGAAAGAAGAAAGAAAGAAAAATAAAGAAGAAAGAAAGAAAAACGAAAGAAAAATTAATAAAAACGAAAAAGGAAAGAAAAAAGAGGAATAAACAAAAAAAGTAAGAAAAAAGCTGATGTGTGCCGCGCACGGCCTGCGCCGCCCGGGTTGGCCCCTCCTGGGCACAGGGCGCCGGCGGCGGCAGCCCTCGCGGAAAGAAGGCAATCAGCGGAACGCGGCCGGGAAAGAGCAGGCGGAACTGGGACGCAGCGCCGCGCGCCCGCCAGCCAGCGGGCGGCCGGGCGAGATACGAGAGAAAGAGAGAGAGAGAGAGAAAGAGAGAGGGAGGTGGCGGGGATAAAACGATGCGCATGAAAGCGCGCCACCCGTCCTCTTTCACTTCCTCACGTCCCGCGACTCCCCGCCTCTGCCCGGTCTCATTCACCACCACTCTCTCACGACCTCCCATTTCACATCATCGTCGTCCCCACCTGTCTTCCCGTTTTCAGCACCCCCGCGCAACTTCAACTCCGACACAGTTCACTTGCTCCAGCTTCTTGCCCCCACACCTTGTCCCAGCTTCTCATCCTCCAGCTCCTTGCATCTCCTCGCAACCTGCTCCCCCACCTCCAGCTCTTTGTCCCCAGTTCCCCATCCCCCGCTGTCAGTTCGCTGCCCCCAGTTCCACGCTTCCATTTCTCTGGCCCTAGCTCTCTGCTACCAGCTTCCTAGGCCCAGCTTTCCACCCCCAAGTTAGCAGCTCCCTGCCCCCAGCACCCTACCCCATGCTCCAAACTCCTAAACTCCAGCTCTCGTCCTCTAGCTGCCTACCCGTCTCCTTTCCCCCAGCTCCTTACCTCAGCTCCCTATCCCCAGCTGCTTACCCTCATCTCCCTATCCTCCTCTCCTAATCCCTGCCTCTAGATCTTAAGCACAGGCTCCCTGCCTCCACCAATTCACCCAATCCCACCTTCTCGCCTCTAGCTCCCAGCTCCCCGCTCCCCGCCTCTAGTTCTCAGTCTCCCGTATTCTAACTCAGTTTCCCACCTCGCTCGCTCCGCCCCCGGCTCACTTTTTTAGGTCCCCTGACTCCGGTGATCCAAATCCGCATTCAATCTCGCAAATTCGTATTAAATGCAGAAGAGCGCGAGGCCCGGGTGATATCGCGTTGTCATCTTATGAAACGATGAGACCTTGAGAAATCTTTTCTCAGCCGGGAGCGGCGACGTGCCTGCCATACGTCGCGGGCCTTGTGCTCCAGTTCTCTGCGCTTCTCGACTAGCGAATACCGCGTTGCAAATGGTCGCGTTCTGTTGTTGTCATTCACAACTCTTCGAATAAGAATAAATTGTGATATTGTTCTCTGACCATTTTCCATAAATTAGGAAAATAAACATTACTGCAAAAACAATTTCTCAGAACATGTGTTTTCTTGAATTAAACTAAGGACAATAAATATAAATGGTTCAAAATCATCTTCCAGGTTTCCGGACACACTTTCTTGCATCACCCACGTCTCTCATTTTCAGCTTACAAAGTCCAATTTTTGCATCTGGGTATTCGGTGGAGAATATGCTGTCGATATCCCGGAATAAAGACTGGAGAGTAGGCAAGAGAGCCCCCGAACTAAATTGTCTTCAATATAGTACTTTCAAATAATATATCCCCGAATTACAATCATGTACCTTTGCCGACTCACACCTAGGAACTTTCGTAAATACATTCTTCACCACTTTCGAATTTACGAACGATTAAATAAACCGGCTAAAAAAAAGTTGTCAGACCATAGACGTGACACACGTTTCTCTATACATGTCAAAGTGATGAATCCGAATGTGAAGCAAAAATTGCGTCATCATCCTCCAGTTTCTTTTAAATCGCGAAAAATAATCGTGTAATTGTGAAATGTAAATTTCACGGTGACTTTTTTGCGATTAAAAAGAACTTGAAGGTGGTGGCGCAATTCTGCTATTGGATTCGGACTCAGCAGTCGACATACAGAAAGAAAAAGAATGTGTCATGTCTTCGGTCTGTCAATTATAACATTACAAGACACCAAAATCTAGCATTCGCATGTGTTTTTCGTGATTTAAAAACTACTGGAGGGTAGTGGCGCAATTCGGGCTGTGTATTCGAAATCGGCAGGTTCACACGCATAGAGAAACACGTGTGAAGTCTTTGCGCTTGACAACAACCCCCCAAAAACAAAAAACAAAAATACAATTTCTCGTTGTTTTTTTCGCTATTTAAAAAAAACTGGAGGTGGCGCAGTTCTGGCTTCAGATTTGGATTCAGCTCGTCGACACACATAGAGAAACAGTGTCAAGCTTTGGGTATGACGAATTTTTTTTTTATTTTGTGTGCTTATGTTATCTGAGTAATATAATGGTAGGTGTACGTAGCATTTTCATCTCCATTCATGTGGCTGTCAAGGGGTGAAAACAGTATAATGGTTTACGATTAGTTGAAACTCCTTGCACGGATTTAAACTACGCAAATTCTTTCGCCGCTGTCAGAGTGTTCAAAAATGTATTATCTCTATGTATGCCAAATGAAAAAGACAAAACAATAGACATGTTCTAAATATAGCATAAATAATGATCATTAAACGATGACACAATGTTCACCACTGTAACGTGCATAACTATAAATTTGGTCTACCCACGGAAGTGGCCCACGGACGTGGCCCATGGACGTGGCCCAAGGAAGTGGCCCACGGAAGTGGCCCACGGAAGTGGCCCACGGAAGTGGCCCACGGACGTGGCCCAAGGAAGTGAACAACGGAAGTGGCCCACGGAAGTACACTTTCCAAGGAAGTTTTTAATTCAAGTATTTTTAAAAGCCAATAAGATTATTTCTTTTAAATTCATATACGAATGTCTCGTATGAATTATTGACAATTACTACTATTCCCCTTAATTTGGATGTCATTTAGTTAAGTAAGTTCAAACGTCTTGTACTACAAACTAATTTATGAATATGAAAAAAAAAATCAAATCTGAAAAAGTAGCTGGAATAATTTAGAGAATAGAACGGGAATAGCTACGCATTCTAAAACTAACTTAAACTATTTAATATTTCCTACTCACTAACGCCCTATCACTTTCCTCCACAAACTCCACGTTGTGCTCTGGTTTCAATAACAACCAAGCTCACCACTTTTACATCACTGTTACCGATTGCGAGCAGCTCTTGTGGCAGCATCCTGCGCACGTCTGCTCAAAATAAAGAAAAGGAAACGTTCTTACAAAACGGGAGTCAACGCGGCTGGAATAAGACGAACAAAGAAAGAAAAAGTCCCCGACTGAGATCCCAGAGAATAAACATAACAGGGTTCGCTTCGCTTTGGTTTCTTTATCCTTGTGAAGCGCTCGAGAACGTACGGCGAGGCAGGGCGGGGTGAGGGGGCGGGGAGAGATGAAGCAAGGAGCTGAGAGACGGGGAGGCAGGGTGATGCGGGGAAAAGCGAGGCGAAACAAGGTGAGACGAAGCGAGGTAAGGTGAGTGAGGCGAGGCGAGATGGGCGAGGCGGGGCGAAGCGAGTTGAAGCGGGTCAAGGAGGGGCAGGGCGAGGTGGGACGGGTCGATGCGAGGCAGGGTGAAACTAAGCAAGGCGTGGCGGGGCGGAGCGAAGTCAGGCGAGGCGGGTGAGTCAGGGCGAGTTGGGGCGGGGAGAGGCGACTTGGGGCAAGGCCTTGCGACTCGGGGCGAGGCGGGGCGACGCGCGGAGACGCGAGGCGAGTCGGAGGTGGAGCGAGGCGGGGCGGGGAGGGGCGAGGCAGGGAGGGGCGGGGCGAGACAAGGAGGGGCGGGACGAGGCGGGGTGAGGCGAGGCGGGGCGAGGCTGAATGAGGCGGAGCGGTGCGGGGCGGGGTGAGGCGAGGTGGGGCGGGGCGAGGCGGGGTGAAGCGGGGAGGGGCGAGGAGAGGCGGGGAGGGGCGGGGAGGGGCGGGGAGGGGCGAGGCGAGCTGGGTCGAGGCGGGGAGAGGTAGGAAGGGGCGGGGTGAGTTGAGGCAAGGCGGGGCGAGGCGAGGCAGGAGCGTAGCGGTGTTGAAATTGGATTGGAGGAGGTTGGGCCAGAGAGGTCCATCTAGAAAGGCACCTGCGCGATGGGGTTGGAAGCGGCTCTTGCAACCGCAGGTCGACAACTCACCCGTGAATGTGCAAGGAGGAGTGGAAGTCCCCCAGAAGACAGATCTGCCATGTCGGGATGGCGTGGAAGTCCGTGGAGTTGTGTCAAAGTTTGTGAGAGCAGAAATGATGGAGGTAACTTGTGCCGAGTGGCAGAAGGCGGAAGAAGCTTTGCGATGGGGAACAGGAACACTCAAAGCACATTCCAGCGAACAAGAATGTTTGGCAAAGGATGACGTGGTGGAACAAAGCGTAATCCTGTATGTAAATATACGTAGGAAGACAAACTAGTGAAAGCTGAAAAAGAGATGAGAAAAAAGTAGATCAATGAAGCATGAATCAGAGGGAAAAGGGTCACACGAGCGACCAATATTGAATGAAAGGAAGGGGAGTGAGTCAATAGGGTACACAGAAGAAAAGCTCACAAACCTAAGTATCATATGAACAGTATTTCTGATTTACAAAACATAGCAGAAAATGGATCGTTAAACATCGTAATACATTATAAAATGTATTATACATTTCTTCAAAAAATACAATTAACAAGTCACCTTTTTGAAATTATTAAGTTTTTTAATAGCTCATAATTTTTACGGATAAATACAAATTTTACTTCAAAAATGAAGTCAGTTATTAAAACATATATCTTCACAGAAAGTTTCAAAATATACTTTTCTTACTGATAAGAGGATGTCATCTCCATTACCTATTTACTCAGCGAATTCACGAGGCTTTGAAGATGAAATATTCAGTGGCTTCAGAGCATGCTTTCAGAGCAGGCAAAAGACGAGGAGAATGAGGTAGGGAGAGCCATCTGTCGGCCACCGCGCGAGACTCCTACATTCATTTACTTCCATCTACAGCGGCACTCGAGGCAACGCCAGTTGTCTCTACAGTTATTTATACACTTTTGTGTCTCCCTTTTGTCCGTGCGACTATTTTTTCTGGCATATAAGGTGACTTTTTAAAGGTAGCAGTCTAGTGCCTATTTACATAGGTAAGTATTAAATTGTATAATTTAACACTAAGCTTTGACGAAATCAAAACATGCAGTTTTAATTTTTGTATAACTCATTATTTTCATTCATTGATGTGTTTTGAATTATAAATTGGAAGGACTAGTTCCAAAACGGATTGTTTGGATACGTCTGTGGACGTTCTTTATTCTTCATAATGGTGCCAGTGCCTAAGCCTTGAGAATATTTTTGTTTGTTTTTCGTTTATTGATCCATGTTGATTGTATATAGGTCAGTTAAAGCGTCAACTTTACATATGTGTGAAAGGCTTACATGCTAACTTATATTTAAAACTTCATTCCAAAACTTAAATCTAACATAAGGTCGAGGATGCCCTATTGGGTCCTCTATTCAGGTTCGAACTCCGAGAAGGTTTTAAGGAATATATTGTAAGGATACCTTGGGAAGGTTTTAAGGAATATACTCTGTACCTTGGGAAGAGATATTTGAAGGATGGATGATTACGCGTAGCGTCAATACTATATGAATGATTGCGAAGCAATGGCGGAACGAGACAGAGGGGAAACAGGAACCCCAAACTGCTGGGAACCCACCACAAATGTCACATGCCTCGACCGCAATGTGAACCCTGGTCCCACCGGTGGAAGGCGGGGCGGGGCGGGGCGGCAGCCTCGCCACGGGTAGCCTCGGAAGGCAGCACTCACCAATCACTGTCGTCGCGCCCCGCCATCCTAGGGCCGAGGAGTTACTTGTGATTCTGCGTCGACTGCACACTCTCCTGCACCGGTTGCCTTGGCGTTCCTCTGCCCCCCTTGCTCTCTCTGGCCCCCCTCGGCCCCCTTCCACTCCCCTCGGACCCCCTTCGCTCATCTCAGCCCTCCTGGGCCTCCCCTCGGCATCTTGTAACGTTACTGATGCATGTTTAACAATAAAGTACGTGTGTAGAGCGCTATAGCAGTTTTTGTTTATTTAGAAAAAAATATGGCAAAAAATATAGAATTCGACGCGAGTCGACGACGAATTAAAAGATGTCCAAACGCAATAATATTGATATAATAATTTGATTGAGAAAATGTTTTAAGTGCAGGGACTTATACTAAACGTTATGAAAGGAATTTTCTGTTGTTATTTTGAACGTAGTTTGAAGGCTTAAGTATTGACCTGTGTTACATCTCTTCGTCCTCCCTCTTCACCTCACGGTCTCTCTCGCCCCCCTCGGCCGCCCCCTCCCACGCTCCCCCCCCCGGGCTGGGCGCACCGCGCAGGCCTCCTATCGCCTCGGAATCTCCTTACGTGTAAGGCGATGTTCTCGGCGTGTTTTCAACACACGTAGCGACTAAACGGTTCTCCGCGAGCACGCGCTCTGCAGCCGTCGGTTGGCTGGCTGGCGGGGCGCGGGGGTTGGGTGCAGTGTGGAATCCGGGACAGTGAGAACGCTCCTGCTCGCACTTGGATCCACGTGCGCAGGTCTGACCCAGTGACCTACGGATTTTCGACGTCGCCTGTACGAAATTAGGGAGTCGATAGGTGCTCATAGAGTAATAGGTGCGATAGGTCGATAGGTGCGAATAGAACTGTTTGTCGGTAATGAGTTAATGTCGGCCTAAATTGCGCAGACAAGTGAAGCAACATTTCGAACTCCACTGATTTACCTTGTGTCAATCACAGTGTGGTGTGTAAGAGCAAATCATCACAGAACCCATACATGCATCTTTCATTGTTTCAAAATTGACCAGAAAATACAAAGAACAATTCTCCGTAGTTATTCACTATCGTCCCGGTAGATAATTATTATGTATCAAGAACTCAGGAAAGAAATAATGTATCATTTTGAAAAATCTGCACAGGTACAGGCTACAATAAATAAATAAATAGAGAAATGACAATAGGCAGCAGGAAAGGGATAAGAAGATGAGGCAGGAAGTCCAGCTCTAATATTTTAATGTGTCTCTCAGGACATAAGAGGTTAATTTTAGTATCAATTAATAAATTAAAGTTAGGTAATTAATAATAATAAATTACACTAACCAAAATAACCGAGAAAGTGCCATGTTTTCTAGCATTTAATTTTATACGCGGCTAACCACAGTAGTATACCCTTACATTGACTCAGTGCACGTGCAAAAAACTTTTACAACCCTTGTTGCAGTAGAGCCTCGGGTACCACTAATAACCAGCTCGCTCTCACGTTCGCTCTCGTATTCCACGGCGCAGTTTTCTGTTCTCTGTTTACACTGGTTGATCAAAAAATTCAGCTGAGGAGATTTTTCAATTAAACGGTATTGGAATTCGGTCAGAAAACCAACTCGTACGCTGGGATGTCCGCCGAAATATCTCCAAAAGCCGAGTTAAAACATCAAGTTTCAAGTTAATTTATGATTTACACGAAAAAACGTTCTAATGAATAGAAATTGACACGTTTCTTATATAAATATGCTATAGAAAAATCTTAAAAATGAATTATAATATCTCTTGTTTTTTAAAGGGCAATTGTTTTAATGATCTGTAGTCCTCCTGTTTGCTTTCCCAACAGAATAAAAACATTCCATACTTATTAGAACTGAATCAAAGGATTATCGGGTCTTTCATTTTCATACCACGCTCAAACAGCTCTTCGCAGTTAGGATAATACGACAATCAATTGAAATATCACGGACCATGCTGATCATCCGACAATATGGAATATAATCGGATTATAGAACGGCGAAGTTTAACGTGAAATGTGTACTTTCAATGCTCAGGGGTTGTTCAACAGTAGAAAGTAGTTGGTTTAAAATTAAATATTTTGTAATGAAAAATAAATATTGATCAAACGAAATTTGTCGGATATGTTAATCTTCACACTATTCTAAAACACTCTTGGGATGTTACCTACCATAAAGTATTACACGTGATCAAATTCGTTTGACTGTGCCTGATTCTACATTCGAAAAGCACAACCTATCTCGGATAAAGCTGATCATCACACAATATATAACCCATTTTTGTATGTCGTATTTTAACATGTCGATTCAATAAACACGCAGTTGCAGTTACTTTCCTAAATATTGCGTAATAAATAACAGAAAACAATAACATTCAGTAGGCCTTCGATAGGGATCCATTAATCGTCACAGACTAGAAGTGCCAAGTTTGACTTTCATGTATTTCCTTTCCCAAAACACAGCTTGGGAACAAGTTGAAGGCAAAATTCGTGGTTCCACATTCGTTTCCCACTGTGGGAGCCGAACACAAGTTCCGATTGTTTTCGGCGACGAGACTAGTGTGCCTAGACCGCTATGACCGATAATGCTAGTCCAGCACTGCCTTTACCGAGAACGAACGATACCGAACCAGGCCTGTTATCGGGGTGTGCACTCCGCGTCTGTAGACGAAAGAGCAACGATGGATAACGACAGCTAGAGCAGTCACTGGCTTTTTAGGCATCCTTTATCGCTCAAGCATTTCTGTTAAACATCACGAACGCATTATGTATTTCACTGTGTATGGAGGGAGGTATTTAACTGCACTTATACAAACCTAACTTACACTTACTAGTATGAAATTAACTTAAATAGTAGAAATGCTCTACGACGATTGAAAAAAAAATAGGTGTAATTTACATGTTGGCACGTTGCAAACCTCTGCATAATTGTTCAACTGAAATTGCGTATGCACGGTAATGAGACTTTAAAAGAAATCTGTTTTAAATTATTATTTTATTATTAAATAGGAAAACACGGCAGACGTTCTGCCCTTCATCTCCCTTTTTCCCCTCTCATCACCCTCTCACTGTCTCCATCTCCCTCCCTCACCCTGTCCCTGTCTGTCTGCCTCTGCCGCTCTCTGTCCTTCTCATTCACATTTAATTGCAGATTCTGCACATCTCTGAGAGGGTGAGGTAAGATCGGGATGCGCCGGACCAGCAAAAATGTACTAGAATGTTCAAGATGGTTTCATCCTGTGGAGTACGTTGTGACAAACGTTTCACTGAGGCCTTCGGCCTCAATAATTTAGTATTTAAGGCCGTAGAACGCATCGTTTAGGAGTTTTTTAACGATATAGATTCAAAATCCTGCCGAAAGTGTTGCGGGTTGCATTTGACGCAAATATTTAGTTTTGTTCTACAGCGCCATGTAGTAGAGTTAGAAAATATTTAACAGCACATAAACCTTCTGGGTGAAAAAACACGTAGAAGTGCCAACTTTCATGGAGATTGGTCTCACGGTATCAGAGTTTAGCTCTTATACCTCTCTCTATACCAACATTGACTTTAATATATATAGATTACATAAAATTCTGTAGTATGTATTACTTTCTTCTTTGTAAGAGCACTTGATGCTTCTCACAAGCGAACACACACCGAAACCAGCACCCAGCTGCGCACAGATCTCGTTCCGCCGATACTCCCGTGCACATCCGAGAATGAGCGGTATCGACAGTTCCGATCCTACACAAAGACCTACATATAAATTTCACAGGCAGAAAAGGAGCGCGCCCGCCCGTCTGAGACTGCGAAAGTAAGTCAGCGAGAACAATCGATAACAGAACACGTTTTCACCGACTCCACCAACCACCTAAAAAAGTGGTGTCAAGGTCTCCTACTGGTGGCAGTGGCAGGCCTCGCGGCACCGTGTCATGCCACGAGCTTCTCTGCGCCACTAGCGTCGGGAGAAAAAAACTATTTGTAACCCCACAGTTTTACAATAATGATGGCGTTGTCTCTTGCGTTGTATCTTGCGCGTTGTCTCTTGCGTCAACTGCGTGGAGAGGCGATTTCGTCGTGGCACCCGTGCCACGGACCGTGCTCGTGGCATCGACCTTGACAACACTGACCTAACAGATTCCTGACCTCTCTCAGTTTCCCCTCTCCTGCAAAGTGGAGTTCTGGCGCCCAGCCTCCGAGGGACGGCGTCGAGCTGTCGCCCAGGGCCGATTACGTCCTCGGATCATAAACAACGGCTGCGCGAACGCCCGCACACGCGCATGCGCGAGCTGGCGCCCGCGTGAATTATGTAACGCGCGCGATTTATCCGGGACTATTACGAGTCACCACCCGCAGCGCGACGGCGCGCGGGGGTGGCGGGCGCGAGGGCGCAGGCGGCGACCCCAATAACTTTCGCCTATCGCTGCAGCGCTTGTGCTGTCGCGGACAGCGTTCGTCACCGCCGCCGCAGTGCCCCCCCCCCGCACCGTGACAACGCTCGTCAGCAACCGCTTCGCCGCGTTGAACTCACTCGCTTGGCCACAGCTTGGCACCAGAGGGCACTCTGTTGTGGTAGGCTTCAGAAAAAGTACCACAATTTTCGCTCTCTTCTCTCTTTCGCTTCTCTCTCAAGGAATCTCTGCCTCGGTCTGTCTCAGTCGACACGGTCTATGTCAATCTCCTCGGTCTACTTCGGTGGAGTCGGTCGAACGTCGGTCGTCTCAGTCGCCTCGAACTATTTCAGTCTTTCTTTCTTTGTCTCTCTCTCTCTCTCTCTCTCTCTCTCACACACACACACACACACACACACACACAGACACACACACACACACACATACTCAAAATTTGTTTCTTCACCTATTTCCTCGGTCACGTGCTAATAAAAATTTAATATTATTAAGCTAGGTCGAATTTAATTCAATCGCTGCCTGGCGACTTTCAATGGCCGTCTTTTCCGGTGCGAATGATGATGATGATAATAATAATAATAATAATAATAATAATAATAATAATACTTTTATTTATTCATTATCTCTACATTTCGTTTAATTCGTTCCTAAAGTCTACTCGACTGGTCCTAGAAGATCAATCTCACCCCAAACCATGCAACTCTAAGAAGATTTAACAGGATCAACAGGAATACCTTCCATTCAACAACGAGCATTATTGCTGACCATAAACGTCTGGGAAACGTTTAAGAAAAATGGGGTTCTTCCACCAAATGAAAACAAGTGCTCTTGATAAGGTGTATATTGTAATGCATGAATCGTAGAGCTAATGAAAAAATAAATTTAATTCGTTCCTGAAATCTACTCGACTGGTCCTAGAAGGTCAACTCACCTCAATCATCCAACTCTAACTAATAATAATAATAATAATAATAATAATAATAATAATAAATCGTTTTATTTGGAACAACCCACATTTTGCGCTAAGTATTGTAGAAGCACCGACAGTCCCTAGATCGGCTCCTTAGGTAGCTGGTTGCAACCTGGAGTAGATGTTATATTCAGCCGACACACATCTTTAGTCGGATTAGAGGAGTAATAATAATAATAATAATAATAATAATAATAATAATAGCTGGTATACCCAGCCGTGAAAATGGAGATGTGATCAAAAGGAAACAAAAATTGCAACCCGCCTTAGAGATTGCGCGCGAGCGGAGGTGTGCGCCCGCGCATCAGTGGCGAGTGGCAATGGCGGCGGCGGACGGCAGGCGGCCTTTTTGCAGCGACCGCTCCGCCTGAGTGACGGCGTCCGTCGGCGCGGCCCGGCGCATTGATACACGCGTGGGCGGCGCCGTCAGATAATGATGATGGATCGCGCGGCGGGAAACGTTGATAGAGCGCGCTCTCGACGCCGCCGCCACTGCGCGCGCGGCCCAACAGTGGGCGCAGGGGGAACGTTGCGTTGGAGTGGCCTTGCGCGCGGCCCAACAGTGGGCGCAGGGGGAACGTTGCGTGGGAGTGGCCGTTGCGCGCGGCCCAACAGTGGGCGCAGGGGGAACGTTGCGTGGGAGTGGCCGTTGCGCGCGGCCCAACAGTGGGCGCAGGGGGAACGTTGCGTGGGAGTGGCCGTTGCGCGCGGCCCAACAGTGGGCGCAGGGGGAACGTTGCGTGGGAGTGGCTGTTGCGCGCGGCCCAACAGTGGGCGCAGGGGGAACGTTGCGTTGGGAGTGGCCGTTGCGCGCGGCCCAACAGTGGGCGCAGAGGGAACGTTGCGTGGGAGTGGCCGTTGCGCGCGACCCAACAGTGGGCGCAGGGGGAACGTTGCGTTGGGAGTGGCCGTTGCGCGCGGCCCAACAGTGGGCGCAGGGGGAACGTTGCGTGGGAGTGGCCGTTGCGCGCGGCCCAACAGTGGGCGCAGGGGGAACGTTGCGTGGGAGTGGCCGTTGCGCGCGGTCCAACAGTGGGCGCAGGGGGAACGTTGCGTGGGAGTGGCCGTTGCGCGCGGCCCAACAGTGGGCGCAGGGGGAACGTTGCGTGGGAGTGGCCGTTGCGCGCGGCCCAACTGTGGGCGCAGGGGGAACGTTGCGTGGGAGTGGCCGTTGCGCGCGGCCCAACAGTGGGCGCAGGGGGAACGTTGCGTGGGAGTGGCCGTTGCGCGCGGCCCAACAGTGGGCGCAGAGGGAACGTTGCGTGGGAGTGGCCGTTGCGCGCGACCCAACAGTGGGCGCAGGGGGAACGTTGCGTGGGAGTGGCCGTTGCGTTTCGGGAATGGAACTTCTGCGTTCATTGTGGTTTCAGGCTGGAGGCGAGAGGTGAATTTAACACCCTATTCTGTTTAGGGGGACCATTTGAACCTCTAAACTGCATTTCATAAAATTATCGGCCGGAAATGAACTAAATGTACACAAATGATATTCAGAATTACATATAGTGATGTAAAAAAAAATTAAATGTATATTTAAGTGGCATGGCAGACGTAAAGTGATACTGTAAACTAAGAAAAATGTTTAAATTCCTAAGGGTACCTTAACTTATAAGCAGATATTTTTAAGAAAATAAGAACAATTACTTCCTTAATATTTTATTTTTCTTGATGGATAAAAACTCCTCAGACAAATGTTAAGTTTTTTTGCTGCTTGTCAAAATTGTAAGACAATTATCAATTTATCTATTTGAAAAAGAAAAATACAGATTTATCCATACTGTGACGACATACGAGGAAAATTACAGCTTGCCTCCTGACGCACAAGTTCTAGTTATGTGCGGTTTTTTGTCCTCATTTCGATTTGAGTTTCGAATTTTGCGCGCTGTGACAAGAGATGTGGGCTTTGGCTTCACGTGGAGTCCTTTGTCGCGTCGTTCGTCTATTTCAGGAAATTCCCGCGCTGGCGGGAGTCGAGTCGAGACGCCGAACCCTCTGCCAACATTATTACGTTGATATCATTTCCATGCGCAGCAGAATACAGAAAATTCATTCCCGCTCACAGCCTCCTGCATATCATCTTGCATTCTGAAAGTGACGTTCTTGCATTGGGTATTTATAACAGACTTAACGACTCATAATTAAACAGATATTCAAATGTCCGCGTAATTATGGGTTATTAACTCTTTTATAAATGCAATTTAAATCACAGTCGAAAAAGTATTTTCTTACAATGGGGTAGGTCGTGTAAGTTACTAAATAATTCATATAATGTTAAACTGACGGGTAACTAAGGAAGTGACGTGATTCATAAGAACAGTCACTAGGTCTCTACTTCCTCGCGATTGTCGGGGCGGGGCGGGGCGGGGCGGGGCGGGGGCGGGGCGGGGGCGGGGGCGGGGCGGGCGGGGCGGGGCGGGGCGGGACGGGGCGGGACGGGGCGGGGCGGGACGGGGCGGGGCGGGCAGGGCCACGTCACCTTTGACGCCGCGCTTCCCCCCCACTACCCCTCGCGGCTCTGCCCCGAACGAGGGGACGCGTTGAAACGGCGCGACGCGGTGAGAAGATTCCCCGGAAGGGCCTGGCTCACAATGCGCTAGGTCTGGTCAGAATGGCTATGAAATCGAAACTGCGAAGTGGGGTTGCTCGAAAAGGGCGTGTTGGAAGGAAATTACTTTCGTCGGAGCATTTAGATAAGAATTGTGGTGAATGCACTCGTCATCTGCACGTTCTTAATTAGTTCTCATAAATTTTAACAGTTAACTGGTGACGTGCTTGCAAATTTCTCTTACCGGTGCCCGGTCTGTGAGACCCCAAAAGGTTTAGACAGATTATTTTCGGGGTTCCATTTCATGTTGACTTGACAATTTTTTTTCACGTTAACAATGCTATAATAAACATGAAAATAAAACGATTTGTTGTTAATACGTAAAATGAAAATAATATAATTATTTATTACTTGCCGAGTACATATCTGGCTATAATTTGTTCCATACTGTTTCTTCCCTATTAATTATCTTAAGAACTCGTAGAGTGGTTTGAAATATTATTCACTACATTACAAAACCTTCATTTAAGTACGATAATGCATTGTTACACGAAAATTATCCATTAATAAAAATTTGCAATGCACATTCACCGTGGGATGTAAAGTCCCACAACTGGTGATGTGAGGTCTGTGTGACCGCTCCGAAATTTCAACTGACCCTCAATGGCGAACGGCTGTCACTGGATCCGATACCCCGCGTGTGAATGTAGTTTAGAAAGAGATAGGAAGGTACTGTAAAGAAAAAACCTATTGCGATGTACCAGAAAGGAGGGCTACGCGTTTATTCTTCCTCAGCGATCTAAGAGACCGCACGTCACCAGTTAAGGGTTAATGTTCACAAATCTTTTATGATCTAATTAGCCTGTCTTTCCGTGTTGTGAGAATATGATCTGAATGGAAAAGAAGAGTTGCATGAGATTTATAGATTGTTGTTGAGAAAATCATCCAACACCCACTTGAAAAACAAAAAACATGAGGTAAATAAATGGTAAATTTATTTAGTCCACGCAATCTACTTCGTTTAATCTTGCTCTTTAGTAATCGAAATAGAGCTTTTAATAGAACTCTTAACATGTTTAAGTAGCAAACATAAAAAATGGCATAGTTTGTTTTCTTGACAATGTAGTAGCGATCTCTTCATATTTCATTTCACGAATAAGGAAGAATGCTATCCCAAACGTTTATACTATTGTCGGGAACGCGGTATCACTTGAGCAGAGAGAAAAAAATGTAATTTTAACTTTATTTATTTGATTGCACAAGAGAAAAATAATGTGTATGAAGCGTTGACATTCCGCAAGACTATTTCTTCCGAAATATCAAAACCTTACTTCTCGAGATAGTGATAAACATACAGTTAATCGTTTCTTTGCACAGTATTTCTTAATTTGTAAGTGATATGTGAGATAAAGAAGAGTAATATAGACAATAAGTGACAAATAAAAGTCCAAAAACGTGAACTCGAAAAAAAACAAACATTTTTGCGATCTTTGAATTTTAAGACATTGCTTCGCACTCATTACCCAAAGAACTTGTATTGAAATATCACGTGGGACAATAGAGTTGTAATACATATTTATTTTGCATGACAACTGTTCCACAAAATGTTGAGAGAATTATAATGGAGTACATTTAGTCAATTGGTAAACAACGACCAAGCTGTTTCTTTACAATGGAACTTCCTTGGTAAGGAGAAGTGACTTTGTAATATGGTACTAATGAAAGTACAATCCGGCGTTTGACTTTTTACAATGTGGCGACAATCTTCAGAAAGAAACTTTCCTGCTCGTAGTGCCCACAAAAGGTAACGACGGACATTCCGTGATGCAGATACAGCAAAGTCCACAGAGACTGAGAGCACAGTCGGAAACCCAAAGAAACTCTGCAGAGCGTCCGAACAGCCACAGGAAAGAGCAGTGAGGATGTGGGGATATGGAGATCTCGTAAAACTAGTTTCTTCGAGCAACAGACTTCGGAGAAGAAGTGGAAAGGAATTCCTTTGCTCTCTTTGTTGGAGCACTGCGGATAGACTACGTTCAGTTTCCTGCAGCGAGCTAGTCTTTCGTTTCATAATTCAATGTCTTTTCTTCTCGAACAGCTGATTCAAATTAAGCCTGTCACATTCTAGTGTTCTGTACTCATTGTTTCATGCAACATTGTTTGCCATCTCGTATCTTTTTTCAATTAAGAATTATGCAGCCATCTTAATAAGGAAATGTTTTACTATTGCTTTGAGGGAGTCAGTTTAGGTACAAAAATAAATAAACAGGAAAAAGCAGAACAAACAAAAAATGGAGTATTTGTAATATAAATCGACAAGAAAACACTTAATCGGCAGAAAGGGGCAATGCAATCGCCGACGCAACTACGGAACAAAACACATGACGTAAACACATAAGGGAGAGAAGATAGGAAAGGCTGAATGTGGCTAACAAATTCCGTAATGAGAAATGATATAAAGAAATAAAACGACCGAAGGGGAAAATAGTTTAATCCAGATGAGAATGTTACCAGAAACAACTGCGCAAATAATATACGACCTGAAAAAAGTCCTGCAATAAGCCCAGACGTTGTGTGAGGAAATTACTTCAAGGAAGGAGATTTGACCGTTTTGCTGACGAGAAAAAGTTGGAGAAAGAGGATGAAGAAAAAGAAGACGAAGATAAAGAGAAAGAAGAAGCAGAAGAAGGTGAATAACAAGACGAGGATGGTGCAGAACACGTTCAAAAGATGAGTGCTGATGAATGAAATATGAAGAAATCAGAGCCAAACATGTCGGAAACATGAAATTCGATTTGAATACAAATGTGAGTAGCCAGCATATAACTGGAAGCAGCACGCTCCCTGCGCGTCGCGGGTGGCCGAGAAGAGAGATTACAACTTGGGAGCAATGTGAAACCGCGGACCCGGTCCGCGGGGGCGCAGCGAGCAGAGGTGAGTGGATTCGCATCGCGGAACGAATCCTTGTTAATTACTCGGAGTCAGCTACCGCTGGATCGTAATTACGACTCATTGTTCCAGCCGCGGCGCAGGCTCCAGAAAAAGAGCGGGGAGGCGGAAGACGTCGGTCATTGTTGCGCCAAGCGCTGCCAATTTGTCTAGCCCCTGGCGGCGTGCGAGCGCGATTCCTAACGTCATAATAATCCTTCCCTTGTTTCAGCCGAGAAATCTCGTTACTGGGAGGAGGCTGAGACAGAGAACGAAACACAAAACGAAGGAGGAGCAATGTCAAAAAAAAAGAGGGTGAAATAGTTACTTGCAAAGCAACGGGAAGTAAAAGCCGAATTATTTCACTTTATTGGAATGTAAGGCTTTGATGGTAACGACGTTTTAATGGCTGCAAAAAGATCCTCCCGAGAAATAAAAGAATCCGGCGCCCCCAAAGAAACATCGTTAAATGCCTCAATTGTCTATTTATATAGATCATCTTATTAAGAGTTCCTCCCGGTTTCCTAATCACTGTGTCGGAGCCGTAATGACCCCCGGGGAGGCCCAGCGGGAAGTTGCCGATGCGAGCCACCGCCTCCGCAACGCGGCGGGGTGGGGTGGAAGAGGGAGTCGTGGTGGTGGAAGGGGGAAAGGGGCGGCTTATCGCCCTTGAGGATCTTTCGGGCGGGCCCAATCATCCCTCGCCGGTAAATTAACATTTATCAGCGCGAGGAAAAAGTTAGATGCGTCCGCTGGTCCTTAAATGGACGGACGATTCGCTCGCCGGAACAGAATCGAACTTCGTTGCTTACACTTCGTCAGAGGGGGAGAGGCGTGGGCTTCACCGCCCCATTAGCGTTTTCGAAGTGGGACTTTTAGGACAAATCGGACATTGCGGTTTGAGCGAATGTTAACGTCTTCTTTAGTGAGAGGTGGAAGTGGATACGAACTTTCTTGCTGGTCAAACACGCCAAATATAAAGAACTGCGTTCTTTCTCCGACTTAGTTGGCTCAGGGAATCAATTGATGTCACTGTAATGCCTCTGACCAGCAGATTCTAGGGGTCGAGTCCCGACGGTGGCAGGATTTGTTTTACATTACCTGCATAGCTAGGTTGAATTTAGACGCTGTCTGGAGAAGAATTCTAGCGGTCGGAAGCTCTTATCGGTAGTGTTTCGTAGATTCTCTGATAAACACAAGCGAAGGCCGGAGCACTACCCTAAGAAACGGACCACGTGCGAACTTTCCTTCCTCTTCCTTGTCGTATCCTAGCCCCTTACCTACACACACCTACATACTCTTTCATGCACTACATTGCCACGTATGCCGGGAGATCAGAGCATGTCCTATGTGGGGCGTTTGCTCGCTGTGGGAGATACCTGGTTGTGGAAAACTCCGCAAGCCGATGGGTAGGTCGGCGCCGGATCTGGCCATCCAGCGGGGGAATAACACCGCCAACTCCCACGAAGATGTACTACACTTACGGGCTTAACGACCTTAGCAGTTGACGCGCGCGGAATCACTAATCAATCAATCAATCAATCAATTGTTCTTTCATATTCAATCAATTTCAAATTCGTCCTATGTCGATAGCTTACATTTGTTACTAATTCACCATTTTGCGCAAAAATAAAGTAATATGATTTAGTTAGCCGGTTAGCAAAATTAAATATTTCGATGGAGGATACAGACCCAGATAAAAGGCACGTTCTTCAAAATTCTTGAGAAGTAATTAATTTTTAAAAAAGTTTTATTTTTCGAAAAAAAAAATAATTTCTCTCCTCAAGCCTGCAAAAGCGCGGGAGGGTCGGCGAACGAGAGCACGTGGCACGTGGGGGCCCGCGGGTGACTAACCCAATCAGCGGCCGGTGTTTGCGCGGGGCGGGGAGGGGCGGGGCACTTCCGGTGCGCTCCAGCGCCGCCTATCGACCGGCGAAGGAGGAGCGTCCTCAGGGGGGAGGGGTGGGGGGAGGAGGTTCGAGGGCGAGGGAGCGCCCACGTCTACCCCACGGGGGCCGATAAGCACCGGGAGGGAGAGCCGGGGAGCGGAGGGCGAAGGCGGGAGCGCACGAGATACAAGCGGAATGAGATGCTGGCAGTGTGTTAAAGCGTTCGCTGAAGTATAGAGAAATTTCTGTAAGGAGGGGCCAGTTTGGCAGGTCGGGAAACGAATAAAAGTCATATAAACAAGTAAACGAACGAACAAAAACAAGCAAAAGAACCGCGACATCGCGAGAGGTTGGTGTAGAAGCTACTTGCAAGTGGGACAACTGATAACGAACAAACTGACGACTTGAGCGCGCGGGCATAATCTGCAGTTTTGTTAGCAGCAGTTGCCAAGAAGTAGCTGTCAAAGCGGTCCCTCCTCAGGCAATCGGGGCGGTAATCTCTATTTATGGGAGAAAGCAGTTGCCTTGCATGACACCGACGATTTTACTCCTTCTCGGTTAAGCGATTACTTATTTATGCCAGAAACTGCGACAAAAGAGTTTGACATTTAGTTAGGGGGCCACGCCTAACCCTGGGGACCGATAGCCAAGGGAGGAGGAACCAATTTCACAGATCAGGAAACAAAAACATGTCTGGCAATGGAATTGGAAGAGGTTGTGTCGAAGACAATTATAAGTGAGACAATTGCTAACGAAGAAACTGACGAACATAGCGTAGCATAATCTGCAGTTTTGTTGCCAGCGGTAGCTGTCAAAACGGTCCCTTCTTAAAAATAATCTCTCTATATTCATGCGAGAAAGCAGTTTGCCTTGCATGGCATGGATGATTTTTTTTCCTGCTCAGTTAAACGTTTACTTATTTATGGCATGTCGGAGTTAGTGACCTCTAACGAGGAGGCAGTATTCTGTATTTACGTGTTGCGCAGGAGTAAAATCAGGATTCATAACATAACTTGCTCTGAGAATGAAAGGAAAATGACCAAAAATCTCTATCCGAATGAGGATCACAGTCTAAAATTCTAATAATAGCAAAGATAATGATATTGAGCCTTCGGTTCAGATGCTAGGTTCTGTGCGGTAATGTTCCAAATCTGGAGAAGGGAAAGATGATGTATGCGTCAGCGCGGAAGCAAATGGTCAGTGCTTCCGGACATCGCAGTCCCGATGCAGTACCAGGAATGTGACATCAATGTCGATGTTTTCAAAACATTGCTCTCTTTTATAGAATCATATAGATATCAATAGAATTATATTTTAAACATAATTGTAATAAAGTAGATATTTCTTGCTCGATGTTCTTATGTTTTTGATGGTTTGTTTTCTTTGGGTAAGAATAAAAAATTCCTACTTTCATAATTGTGTAAAAGTTAAAATATGAAATTATAACTGCAGTTGACACTGTATGGAACTCTCAGTTCATGAGTTCGAACCAAAACTCTTTCCTAGTTTTTTCGCGCATGGAAAAGCAGTCACTGCATGCGCTGGGTGCATGGGGTCTCGCCTCTTCTTCCCCCATCATTTTAGGGTGATCTGAAAAAGCTTTGACCCTTTAGGAAATCGTGAGCTTTTGTGATTTCAGACGTAGTTTTTTAATTGTTCTTATTATTTCTAGTTTGTTTTGCCAGTTAAATAATTACACTTAATATTTGTAAATCATTACACTATTATAATCAATATACAAGAATTCGCAAAGCCACGAGGCAGAGCCGACAAGGAAATAAACTGCTGGCAAAATCATTTTTAAAATCTTTCTACATTTCTGCTTATTTCTACCTTTTCATTAATTTAAAGATATAACTGAGAAAATGAGAACAGAATAGATAAAGTGAGATTTGCTATGGGACGCATACTATGTCTGTCGAAAATTCTTCAATCGGCATAAGTTTGATAAAACCCAATGGAAGGTTATTTTGTGCAAGAATTACTATAAAACATAAAATAATATATTAATCGTCCTTTTAATTAACTCGAGGAGATCAGATGTAAGCTGTTTCCTTTTTTGAAGAACTAAACCACAAAAAATTACCGAAGTCTACATTTTAGATTATTCACAATGAATTACTTTAAAAAGCGAATGAAATGGCATTCAAACCCGTTACACAGTAGCAGATTCCTCGTCACATATCTCGACTCAATCCCCATACTCTACTTCAGCCTTATTCGCTCATGCAAGGCCGGAGAGTACATGCCATTTTTATGTAACCACTTTGCCAAGCAATTTCTCGCCTCAGGCTCTAGAACGCCATGCTGGAAGGAAAACTTCCCCGCCATCCATTTGAATAAGGCATTCGGAAAGGAAGTAAAACGACGAAAGAGTAGATGGCGAGAAAACACACGAACAATATTCTGTCAGGGCGGCGACGGGAGCAGGGTTGCGGGGGTTGAATGGGGGTTTGAGGGGTGGAAGGGGGGAGGGAGGGGGAAGGGAGGGGGAGGGAAGCCAGCACAAAAGAGCTCACAGGTTGCGAGGGGGAAAAGTGACTGGCGCGAAAGAGTGCGAGGCAGATCTGACAGAAAAGAGGGAATGTGTGGCAAAGCGAAAGGCAGGCATTTCCGATACCAAATTGACATTGCAAAGAATAAACCTTGATATACGTTCTCCTTCTAATGATATCTTAAAGCTAAAATGGATTTATCTTTCTAATTTTCTATAGAAATTTGTGAAGCTTTTTTTAATATTCGCATTGCAGTACATGCAATGTGGTTCTTTATCACATGTAAGGGTTAGCTATTCAATACTGTCCCTTCTAATCCTCCGAAGATAAATTTGTCGAGCAAGAAACAATAAATTTTCAAAATCATTAAATTTTTATTTCTCCAGGAATATTTGGCAAATGATTTTTGCTATTTCAGGTATAAAAGATGGTAAATGCAACATAGGGAGGCAACAAGAATTAGATGTGCAAATTGTGAACGTAGTTATTGTTTGTTGCATGTAGAAAAAAGTTAAAAGAATATTAATGTCATTTCATATGATTTCTTAAATTACAGTCGTTTTCACAAATCATCGAAGTAGAATGTTTATTGGACATGTATTACACATTGTCTGCTGGATAGACAATATTTCATTCCTTTCGTTGTACACATCAAATTCATCATCACTTCTTCCGGTGGAACTATGATATACTAAATATTTATAGTACAGGTACGGATAAAAATAAATCAATTAATATTCATAATTAAAATATATTTCAAGACTGAATTGTTGTAATATGTTTCTGTCACTGTACATAAAAACATTAATTACTGGGGTTTGTGCCTCCGAAGCAACTGAGAGAGTAATGGTGACGGGGCGCCTTAAAACATCGAGTTTTTGTTGCTATTGTGGTAAGTAACGGGTAGAGTGGAAGTCCAATGCAATTAAAAGTATTGGTTGTTTTGTTTCTTGTGTATATTTTTATTTCAACTTATTATACACCTCCATTTTCAAGGGGAATTAAGGGATTTATCAACATCACACACATAATATGTGTTCTTATTATGCAACTATAATCATGGTAAAACCATTGAAAGCTATTTATCAAAAGTTAACAAAAGGTCTACCACAATCTTTGTTTTTTCTTCTTTCAATGCTTGCTCATAAAAGTACTAACAAAAAAGAATGGAGCCCCATTGGCCTTCTAGATGAAAAGAAACTTTGTTCTATGGTTTAAAGCTATCAGGTAATTAAATTCATTAAACTTTGAATAATTTAAACTAATTAAATTAACAATAGTACATAAACAAAAAATAGTGAAGCCTAAAGGTCGTAGCTTGCGAAATAAATGAATTTTCTGTTATAGATGTCATTGAATGGTAGGTATTAAAGAGGAAAAATTAGGACAATAAAAATTCTGTTATACTTGATGTAAAACGACCCTGGGACATGGCTTTCTAGTTGTGCTGCTTTACCTGGGCATGCTGCTAATCGTAAACTGTACTGAACCTATTTTCTTTAAATTTAGGAGTAGTTTTTGGCATATAAGTTGCCTGCACCTACGCTGAAGAATTCTCAGACCTTTCAAGTTACATCATCGTAGTATCATAAGAACAAACCAATTTGAACCTTTTACAATAAATTAAAAGTAAAATATAATAATTTCCTCGTGGTGACTTTCTTTAATAACATAACATTATTACATTCAGGGTCTATTAAGTAAATTGTTAATTCAGAAGAAGAAATGGTTTTTTATGTAACAATAATTAAAATAATATGAATTAATTTAAAGATATAAATTTAAATTATTGTTTTCGAAAATTGTTTTTTTACAAGTATCACTTCTACCCATATTACACAAACATTACAAAACGAGTACTTGTAGTAAGGATAAA